>JAWWMP010000011.1:21157501-21167773 GCA_035047865.1 Dendrocincla tyrannina
CAGCTCCCTCAGCCCCTCCTGCTGCTCCAGCCCCTTCCCCAGCCCCGTTCCCTTCCCTGCACTCGCTCCAGCCCCTCCGTGTGCTGTTGTGAGGGGTCCAAATGCACTGGTTGATGCATCCCCTAATGCACTGCAGCCATAATTGCCACGCATTCAGTGGCCTCTCCAGAGCTCCCACATCACTCCTGACTCAGCCAAAGCCCTGTTTCCTTTGCAGGGTTCAGGCTCAGCTTGGAAGGGCTGTCAGGGCTGCACAGGGAGCCAGCTCAGGCCATGGAGAAAGGAAAAGAGCAGAAGAGTTCTTGCCTCTTCTTCCTCCCAGGGTACTAAAACCGTGCCTTGACTCATGTGCAATATGTAAATTCCCCTCATGCAGTAGAGAAATCTGGGCTCTCCTGTGCCAGCCTCCTGCCAGGGCACAGCAGGACTAGTCCCAGCAGGAGGGAGGGGCAGAAAATACACCCAGGAATGAGGAGGGTGGGATGGGGAGAGCTCTCATTTACGTCACCTTGAGCTTCCCTGTAGGCCCTTGCTACTAGAGAGGGGAAAAAACCCCAAATACACAAATCTTGGTGGGGGAGGGGTTACTTGTGCTTCTGCCCACTGGTGCCCTCACTGCTGTGGGTCACTGGAGCTACCACAGCTGCCTAAATTGTAGCTGGCAGCAGGGCTTTTATTTATTTATTTTAAAAGGTGGCAAAAAGAACAGCAAACAGCTCCGAGGTTACCAAGAGTCAAGCGGGTCAAGCAGAGAGCAGAGAAATAAATAAATCCAGTGATCAGAGTTCTCCAGCAGTGTGGCAGCAACCTGCAGGCCCCAGGCCTGGTGGGTCAGCAGCAGAGCAGTGTCCTCAGAGCACTTGGGAAGCCCTTGGCATGGCCCCTGGCCCCAGAGCTGTCAGGAAGGGGCAGAAAGGCAGCCTGTCAGCACCTGGAGTGGGCCGTGTTTCCTTGCTCGGCTTCACCCCACTTGTTTAAGCATTTACAGAACTTGGCTTGCTCCTCTGGGGCTTGTTACCTCCCATTTTAAAAAAGGAGGCAAACAAGTTCTGTTTGTGCTCCAGTGACCTCAAGTGACTTGAAAAGCTGGATTGAATTGTAATGAATCTGTTGGTTTGATGCCAAGGTTGTGTGTGTGGTTCCTTTTTCCCCTCAGACCAAGCCTCGGAGGTGCAGGTGACAATGATGCTGACTGAGAGCTGTAAACTGCGAGGGCTTCACCACAGGTAAGGCAGGCAGGGCTTGTCCCAGCACTGGGGCACTGGGAGCTGGGAATGCTGGGGCTGAATTCCCTGGGGGAGAGGCAGCAGTTTGTTCAGAATTCAGCAACACTTCTGTAGGATTGTGGTTGGGTGGGAAGGGACCTTGAAGATCATCCAGTGCCACCCCCTGCCATGGGCAGGGACACCTTCCACCAGCCCAGGTTGCTCCAAACCCCGTCCAACCTGGCCTTGGACACTTCCAGGGATGGGGCAGCCACAGTTTCTCTGGGATTCAGCCTGTACCAGGGCCTGACCACCCTCACAGGGAACAATTCTATCCCAGTATCCCATCCAGCCCTGCCCTCTGGCAGTGGGAAGCCATTCCCTGTGTCCTGTCCCTCCATCCCTTGTCCCAGGTCCCTCTCCAGCTCTCCTGGAGCCTCTTTAGGTACTGGAAGGGGCTCTCAGGTCTCCCTGGAGCCTTCTCTTCCCCAGGTGAACACCCCCAGCTCTCCCAGTCTTACATAATGCAGGCCTTGCCTAAAATACAGGATTGTATAAAGGGCAGTAGGAGGTTCTTAGGGAGACATTTAAAATTGAAACAAAATGAACCAGCCCCCGTCATCATTCAGAGTGAGTTGTTCTCCTCCCTTTTATTAGTCAAACCATTTAAAAAGTCCAAAAAACTTTTCTTTATACTGCCCATGATGCTGGGACCTTCAGGGGTCTATGGAGCTCATGGGTGTGACACTTGGCTGTCAGACATCTTCAGGTAAGAGCAAGAAACTTCAAAATTCCCTTCTGAAAGTGCTTACAGCTCTTTGGAGACTTTTACTGTTAGTCTTCAATAGGGAATACAGCTAAAAAGTGATTAATGGAAATGTGAAACCATACAGTTTGGTTCTGGTTGCTGTTGATTTAGGTATTGATACTGCAGGGAGATGTTTAGGAACACCTCAGCAGGAGGGTTACCTGGGCCATAAGAGGGTTGGAAGGGACCTTTGAGGTGGTTTAGTGGTGGCCTTGGCAGAACTGGCATAATGGTTGGAGTCAGTCTTAATGGTCTGTTCCAACCTAAATGATTCCCTGGATCTAAAGCTGCTTGTGTATTTAGAGTACAGGCTGATGCTTAGTTGATTCAAAACTGCAGTTTTCTCTTCTGTCACTTTGCAGTGGATCAAACATGATGTTTCAACTTTTTTTTTGGTTAAACTACTATAATGGACTGATATATCTCTGGTTGCATTTAGAATGATACACTTCCCAGCTGAGGATGTATCATTTGTGAGTCCAAATGACAACCTCTATTCACAGCAATTTATTTCAACCCTTTTGGTCCTACTGGAAAAAATTTGGAGGGATTTTCCTAATAGGAAAGGAGTCAAATATTTCATTTATTTAAAAAAAGTAATATCTGGGGCTTCAGTTATTTGGACATGTTGTGCTCAGCAATTCATAATAGAAGATCAAAAGCTGTTCCTCAGCACTGAGTAAGTTTCAATTACTGTGCTTGGGGATCAGAGATATTTTGACCAAATGTCAGTTCCATCAGATGAGGATTTTCTGTGTCTTGCAGGAATCTGCTGCCCATCACTCATGTCTGTATAGAGGAGGGAGAGAAGCCCATGGTGCTGCTGCCATACATGAACTGGGGGAACCTCAAACTCTTCCTGCGACAGTGCAAGTTGGTGGAGGCCAACAACCCTCAGGTACCCCCAGGAATCTGGGAATTCTTGCCCATTAAACCTGAGAGAACTGCAGGGAGGGTTCCCTGGCAAGTGTTGGCCTTGGTCCATCCCAGGAAAACATTCCTGGCTCTGTTTATCTGGGTGCTCAGAGAGCCTGAGCCTCAGGGGCCTCTGGTTAGGGCAGTAGGTGGGATATCAATGCATCTTAACACTGTATTAAAAATAGAGAACATGGTATATGAGTGTGGATTTAAATTGGTGGAAATCCTGTCTGGAGGAATGTCAGATTGACTGGTCTGAGTTTTGGTATAATTAATAGTCCCTTTAATTACTGCAGTTCTTTGTTAGTAAGCCAAATAATTGGATTTATTCAACTTTAGATAAAGGAAGCAATCTTAGATTTTAATTTTTTTTAAATTGCTGTGGGTGCTCTTTATAGCATTCCTAACTTTATTGTGTTTCCATGGAACCTGTGGCATATATTTCCTGAAAGAAAATACTCCTAGATGAGAGCATATTCTGCTTATTTTTAAAAAATCTGAATGCTCTTTTAGTGATGGATGTGTGTTTACAGTAAAACTATCCTTCTTGTTACAATTACCTTGTCTTTTCTTTAACTTCACCTTGGGTTGGATTCTTCAGCTTCAGCAGGCACAAAATGAAGTCCCAAGGTCAGCATTTGTCCCTGTTATGTACCAGATTTCAAACTAGCCAGTTTATTATCATTTTAATGGAATACTTGATTTATTTTAACCCTGGTCTTGCAGCTTCAGTGTGTCCCCACCATACTGAGGTTCCTGAAACACTGTAGAAATGGAAGAGGGAACCCAATCTATAAACATGTGCAAGGGTTGAGTTCAGGTAGGACTGTGAAGCTGCAGAAGGAGCTGCAGCACCAGCCAACAAGGATTGGGATTCTCTGTGCTGCTGCCTGGAAAAATGAGCTGCTTTCCAGGGAGAAAAGGGAAAAAAGTGTAGTAAGAAGGGCAACATTGACCATTTTTGCCCATGTTCACCTCTAATCAATGGAAAAGCAGTTGCAAATTGGAAATATTTGCCCTTGGTGTGCCCAAAAAAAGGAGTTAGAGTTTAGAATAAGGGTTTTCCTGAGTGTCCATCAGGTCTGGAGGGGAGGGGAAGGGGCACTGGGGTACAGCAAACCCAGTCCCCCTGCAGACACTGGGTTTGCAGGGTTGCAGTGATTGCTCCTGTGGCTCTTGCAGGCCATTTCCCAGCAGGATCTTGTCCATATGGCCATCCAGATTGCCTGTGGAATGAGCTACTTGGCCAGACGGGAGGTCATCCACAAAGACCTGGCTGCTAGGAACTGTGTGTAAGTACTGTCAGCTCTGGGGCTGCAGCTCTTCCAGGCACCCTCAGCTCTGCTTCAGATACATCCTTGGGCTTTTCCCTGGGGTTGGGGTGGCTGCTTTTGTCAGTGAAGCTCTTTCCCCAGGGTTGGGATGGCTGCTTTTGTCAGTGAAGCTGTTCCCTCCAAACTCAGGCTTGAACCAGGTTTTAAAGGAAGCAGAACATCCTCACTGTAAATGCTCTGCTGGGTTTGTCTATCCCTTTTTCAAGTGCTTGAGAAGAATTAAAGCTTCCCTTCAGCTGTAACAAAAACTTGGAATACCTCTGACAATTTATCAGTGGAGGGATTTTTGTACAAAGTTGGTTTTCTTCCATTTTTTCCCCTTAAAAAGTGGCTCCATGGCTTTAATCAATGGTAGATGTTTTAGTTGCCAAACAATGGATAAACATGAATGTGCTTTGGAATGGTAGGAATGGCAGAGTAGGGACTGAGACCACCTTCTGGCTGGGCTTCACCCTCAAACTGTAGAGAGGGGGTGTTTGGTGGCTTTCTATAAACCAAATCCCTCAGCAAGCACAATCTCTGCTCACCCTCCACCTGCCCTTGGGCTCCCTAAGGAGATTCAATATAATGGAGTTCCTGGGAGATTCTGTTCCTGATTCCTGCTTCTTTTCCTTGCTGGTGAGCACACTGAGGAAGAAGTGGTAGCACAGGGAACAAAGGTGACAGACATCAGGGAATCACCTTTGGGTTTGGAAGGAGGAAGAGGTGCCAGTAGCAGGAGTCCCTGGAGGGGCTTTGCCCCACCTGCCCCTCTCTGTTCCCCGGGTGTGCTCCTGTGTGGGGCAAGGCTGGCAGGAGCTGGGACCAAGTGTGGCACATCCATGTCCTCATTCTGGGGAGGGAGCCAGGACTGGCAGGGTTCCAGGAGGAAAACTCCTGGGGTCACGTGCCCATGGCACAGGCAGGGCCAGTGACAGTGGGCATGAGGATTGCCCGAGGCAGAGCTCTCTAATCACTGGGAAACTGCCCTTTGGGTGGAACTTTGTCTGTGGATGGGTCTTCTTGGAATGGCTCTGAACTCTTAAAATAATTAGGTGTGGAAATTCCCTGGTCTGTAAATTTTGAGAATAATGAACTGGTCTGAAAATGCATAGAAATGGGGTAAATAGGAAGGTGTCAGAGACTGTGAAGGGGTTAAAACACACAGACTGAGCATTTCTGTTTATTTATTTTAATCAAAATAAAGATATAATTGACAAGAGGAGAAGACAACAAACCCCAGTTTGTTACAATGTCCCCAACCCGATGTTATTTCTGTATTCTTGGCATAAGATGTCTAAGCCAACATCTATCCCATATTCTGAAGTCAGCTGTTTATGAGAACACTGAACTTTATTACACACTTTTTAAAGTTCAGAGAGTCTCAATTACATCCCAGAGGCAATTTCTCTGTTATTTTGAATCATCTTTTCCTGAATAAAAGCAACATTCCTTTAGTATCCTGTTTCTGACAAGCATCAATACCTCTTGTTGGGTGGAATAAATACTTTAGCAGATTGCTGGATTGGAGACACACTTCTAGGCCACAAAAAATATTGGTTGCTTAAAGATATTACTGGATCTTGCTTTGCTTTAATCTTTGCCTCGTTATTGCCACAGAGGTGCTGTAGCTGAAAGGTGTTTAGTTGCTCTGACAGGGCATCTCCAAGGGAGCAGGAATAATTTCAGGGAGTTATTTGTTTGCTTTAGCTGTATTTTTTTCACGTGTAAATGTTTGATTTTATTTAACCAAGCCTGCTGATTGCTCCGGTGCTTATCTGTTGGCACGGAATAAACGGGTTCTGGGCTGACATTTGCTAATCACAGAATGAGCGTGTTGTGGTGCAGGGGAATGCCTTGGGAGGTGGATTGGCATTCCCCAGTTGGATCCTGAGCACTGAAGTGTTTGCTGCAGGAGTGTGATGTGCTGGCAGCTTTGCTGAGTGCCTCTCTCCTCTCTGCACCAGCATTGACGATGCACTGCAGGTGAAGATCACGGACAACGCGCTGTCCCGGGACCTCTTTCCCATGGACTACCATTGCCTGGGGGACAATGAGAACAGGCCTGTTCGCTGGATGGCTCTGGAAAGCCTGGTGAACAATGAATTTTCCAGTGCTAGTGACGTGGTGAGTTTTTTTTTCTCCTCCTACATTTTATAAATGTGTTTTATTGACGTTTTCCCCTCTTTTCAGCCGTTGAAGAGTCACAGGATCACAGGATGGTTTGGGTTGGAAGGGACCTTAAAGATCACCCCGTTCCACCCCCTGCCATGGGCAGGGACACCTTCCACCAGCCCAGGGTGCTCCAAACCCCGTCCAACCCGGCCTTGGACACTTCCAGGGATGGGGCAGCCACAGCTTCTCTGCCCAACCTGTTCCAGGGCCTGCCCACCCTCACAGCCAGGAATTTCTTCTCAGTATCCCATCTGACCCTGCCCTCTGGCAGTTTGAAGCTATTTCCCATTGTCCTGTCTCTCCAGGCTCTTGTCCCAGGTCCCTCTCCAGCTCTTCTGGAGTCCCTTTAGGCACAGGAAGGGGCTCTGAGGTCTCCCTGGAGCCTTCCCTTCTCCAGGTGAACACCCCCAGCTGTCCCAGCCTGTCTCCAGAGCAGAGGGGCTCCAGCCCTTGGAGCATCCCCATGACCTCCTCTGGACTCTCCAGCAGCTCCACACCCTTCTGACATTGGGGGCCCCAGAGCTGGATGCAGTGAATCATGGCACTGTGGGGGTGACAGTGACTTGTTCAGAGCAGTGTCCCTACACGTGCTCGCTGCATCTGCTGCTCGTGGCAGATGGTTCTGAGATCACTCAGGCCCTTCTTGCACAGAAGAGTTGCCCATTGCATCCTGTTCCCTTGGGAGCATTGGCAGGAAAGAGTTAAACTCAGTGAGCTGCACTGGGACTACTTTGCTTGTCAGAGAATCTCCTGAGTGGGAAGGGACCGCAAGGATCACCCAGTTCAACTCCAGCCCCTGCACAGACACCCCAACAGTCCCACTCTGTCCCTGAGAGCGTTGTCCCAACATTCCTGGAGCTCTGGCAGCCTTGGGGCTGTGCCCACTGCCCTGGGGAGCCTATTCCACACCCCACCACGCCCTGGAAGTCAAGGTGGGCATCCAGTGCTCCCCCTGTGTCTGCTGACACACTGTCTGCTCAGCACAGAGCTAGTCAGGCACAGCTTGCCCTCCCAAATCCGTGCTGGCTCTTCCCAGACACCTCTGTGCCTCATGTGCAAAGAAGTGACTTCCAGGACAGTGAGCTCATCAGCAGGAGCTGGTGTTAGACTACCTGGCCTGTAGTTGCCTGGATCCCATCTCTTCCTGAGGGTGCCTTTATTCCACTTGTCAGGAGCCTCCCCTGGGTGGGGTGACCTCTCAAAGATGACAGGAGCAGCGTTGTGCCGACCTCAACCTGCTCCCTCAGCGCCCCTGGATACATCCCCTCTGGTACAGAGCTCTGGTGCTAGTTTGGAAAACTTCTGAGGAGTTCTGCTTGGCTTTTTTCCCCTCGTGGTCCTGGTACAAACCATATAAACAACCAGGAAAAGCAGGAAGGAGGGGAAGGTGCCAGCTCTGCTCCACAAGTCCTTCTGTGTTCTTTGGAAAATGCACGCAGGGTTGGGGTTTGGGTTGTACCAAACTCGGAGACAGAAGAGGAAATCAAAGCTGCCTGTAAAAGCATGTTTTTAGAGTGCTAAATGGGCTCAAGCAAATGCTGATTTATTTATTTTGTTAAATTATTTTAATTCTGGAACACAAAAGCATTCCCTGTTTTTGATGACCAGACTTGAAAATAAAAGCTTAAGTAACAATGGCAGTGAGATGCAGAATTTTATTAGGATGAAGGAACCTCAGGATCATGACCAGTGCAACTCAGCATCTGTTCCTCCCCTTTTAACACAACTCCTTTGCCCCTTACATAGAGCTAAATGCCACTCACCTTCTAAAACTGCAGCTGTGTGGCCGTCTGAGATTTGTACAGCTCAAAAACAGGCAGTTTTTCTGGGTGTGGAAAATCCCATGTTGCCCTAAATCCCAGCTTTGCCTCTACCTGGGTGCTCTTCCCAAAAAGTGTGAGGTCCAAAATGTGTGTGTGTGCTTGCGAGGAACAAGCGCGGCGATGCCCTGCGTGTCAGAGGCACCGAGCGATGCAGTGCGGTGCAAACCGTGTGGGTGGTGTCTGCTGAGATGTTCCAGCCTTGCTTTTTTGGATGCCTTTCTTCCCCATGGTTTTGCTGGCTTGAACCCTCCCCAGTAATGAGTTCCTGGCCAGCCAGCAGCTCCATCAGGCAGCCAGAGAGCAGGAAAACAAGCCACGCTTCCCACGCAATTCTGACGCCGTGGTTTCCCCGCTGCTGGACACGAAGCTCTGCCATCTCCTCCTGCCACTTTTCTGCAGTTCCCTGGGGCATTAGCAGAGGGGTATTCTCAGAGTGGATTTGTTGACCCCCCCTTTACCTCATGTCCTTGTCCCTCCTTTCTTAACTTTGAAAAGCACTTCATTTCCTTTGGTGGCTGCTCAGAGCAGTGTCTGTGCCTCTGCCGTCTCTGACCTTCCCATCTGAAAACATCCCTTCCTTAAGGCTCTGGGCAAGGGGAGTGCTGGGATTTCTCCTGATTCAAACAAGAATCTTGTGAGCCTTGCAGAATTCTGCCCTTTTTTAATAAATCCTGATGTTTGCAGCTCGTGAAGCTCGAGCAGTGAGTCACCAGCATGCAGGATCAGCACCGGCTCTGTTTGCTCTCCTGGGCCTCTGGATGCCAGCTAATCAATCATTTTCCTTGTCCTCTGCTTGTGTGTGGATTGGTTGATTGATGAGTTTTTTTATCCTTTTAAGCTGCTGCTGGCAAGGACTGTCAGCTGAATGTGTTGAATGCTGATCCAGCTGTCAGGTTTGCTGGGATGAAATCTTTATTTTGTTCTCCTGAATCATAATTATGAGCATACCCTCCAAATACACAGATGTCATGGATTCAAAACAATGATGGTCTCATTCAGCCTGCCCTTCTGACCCTTTGAATTTCCCAGACCTTTTTTGAGGATTTTTTGGAGGCATTTGGAAGAAGTAAAATGTAGAAAAAGTTACCAGTTTTATATCAAACAGTGGTTCAGTGTTCCATAATGTTTAGATTTAAACTGTTCTGAAATGTCATGCCAAAAATGCAGTAAATATGTGATTTTTAGCACTGGTATCTCAGTGCACTAAGATTTTTAACTCTGGTTCAACTTCATAGAGTGATGGAATGGTTTGGTTTGGAAAGGACCTTAAAGCTCATGTCATTCTACCCCCTGCCATGGGCAGGAACACCTTCCACTAGCCCAGGTTGCTCCAAGCTCTGCCCAACCTGGCCTTGGACACTTCCAGGGATGGAGCAACCACAGCTTCTCTGGGCAACTTAACACCAATTCTGGGATTCTTAATTAACCTAATTCAGTACAACGTGTTGTCATGTTATATATGGAATTAACATAACATGTTAAAGCTTTCCTACTGTGTGTCCCCTTACGTAGAAGGGGTTTTGTTTGGTGCCTGAAGGAGCTGTGAGGGTGCAGCCTGTGTTGGTAACCCCTGCCCTGTCCCTTTGCAGTGGGCCTTTGGAGTGACACTGTGGGAGCTGATGACCCTGGGCCAGACACCTTACGTGGACATCGACCCCTTCGAGATGGGCGCGTACCTGAAGGACGGCTACCGGATAGCCCAGCCCATCAACTGCCCCGACGAGCTGTGAGTGCACCCCTGGGAGGTGGGGAGGGCAAAACCTCTGCTCTCTCATCTCTCTGTTAAGCCAGGCTTGTCACAGAAGGAGCTGGGTTTGCCTTCTTCCCTCGCCCCTTTGTTCTGCCTGTCAGACTCGCTGCTTCCAGCTCTGGGGCCTCCAACAGAAGAAGGCAATGGAGCTGCTGGAGCGAGTCCAGAGGAGGCCACAGAGATGCTCCAAGGGCTGGAGCCCCTCTGCTCTGGAGACAGGCTGGGAGAGCTGGGGGGGCTCACCTGGAGAAGAGAAGGCTCCAGGGACACCTGAGAGCCC
>JAWWMP010000011.1:21178178-21211469 GCA_035047865.1 Dendrocincla tyrannina
CCTGGGAGTGTCCAAGGCCAGGTTGGACGGGGCTTGGAGCAGCCTGGGCTGGTGGAAGGTGTCCCTGCCCATGGCAGTGAATTGGAACTGGATGGGCTTTAAGGTCCCTTCCAACCCAAACCATTCCATGATCTTATGAACGCTCTTGCTCAGGTGACTCCTTTTGCTCAGCTGATGGGTCTGTTTGTTGTTGCAGACCCCCCAGAACCTTTCCAGGAGCTGCAAAGAGCAACTCAGGAATCACAGGAGAAACACCCGGGTGTCTGCTTGCCTGCCATGGGAAGGGGATGCTCTTGGAGCACAAAGTCCAGGTTCCCTGGCCATGGCTCCACGTGGTCCCTAAAGGTAAATGAGGGGCAAAAGGCTGGCCGTGGCTCCCCTTTGTCCCAGCCCACGGTGAAAGCCCCGGCCCGGGGCACAGTGAGGAGCTGAGCCCCACCTGTGAACCCTGGTGGGACGTGGTGCTCTCCCTGCCCCTGGGGATCCTCTCAAGCTTTGCCTTTGGCCATCCCACCCACCCCCGGATTTGCTTCATCAGGGGCTTTCAGGGTAAGTTACTTTGCGACCGAGCCATGCAAAGCTGTCAAAGGAGTTGTAAGCCTGTTTTGCTTGTGTGGGCATTTGATTCCCCCTACCCCAAAGAGATCCAAAAACTTTCCAAGCCCTTTGGCTACACTTTGGGGAGGGAATGCTCAAGTGTGTGCCTTGTGCTCCCCTGGGGCCACACAGGGGGTTTTGCCCTGCTGGGCTGCAACCTGGTCCTGCTGCAGGGGGTTTGGTGCCACCAAAGGCACCTGAACTTGCTGGATGTCTTCCAAACGTGCTTCCCCATTGCTGTTTGTCCCTTTGGGTGGCTGGTGCCAGCCTGGCACACTCCACCCCCAGAGCCTCTTTGCTTCCTTGTTCAAACAAAGGCAGGTGGTTCATGTGGCGGGCGAGGGAGGCACGAGCGATGCCAGAGCTCACCCTAAAGGAAATACAGGGGTGGGAGCTGAGCCCTTTTGTGATGAGGCTCCAGAAACAATCCAGCTTGTTTGCCAGGCTGAGCCCTGGGCAGAGCACAGGGAGAGGTGGGAGCCCGTGGCACAGCTCCAGTGACCCACGGGACAGTGTCTCCACGCCCCAGGACGGTGCCACGTGCCCTGGCCAAGCAAAGTGTGTGCCAGCACCTGAGATAACACCGGCAGGAGGGCAGCGTGGGGACAGGAGAGCACCGCGGGTCAAGAGGGATGGCAGGTGGAAGCACTTGATTTCTAAGCTTCCAGGAGTCTCAGAAGCTGCAGCAAAACTTGACTGCAGCCAAGGTGTTGGGAGTCCCCAGAGGTGACCTGGCTTTGATTCCTTAATGTCCCCCAGGCTTCCAGCACAGCACTGGGTTACCTGTCCCTGCTGCTGTGGGGGGGGCTGTTCCATGAGAAGGTGCTAGACCAGATATGAGGCAAAAATTCTCCATGAAATGGTTGTCTGACATTGGAACAGGCTGCCCAGGGAAGTGGTGGAGTCACCATCCCTCAAAGTGTTCAAAAAACACGTGGGTGTGGCCCTTGGGGGACACGGTTTCGTGGTGAGCGTGGTGCTGGGTTAGTGGTTGGACTCGATGATCTTGGAGGACTTTTCCACCCTTAGCAATTCTGTGGCCATGGTGAGGGTGGCAGCAGGAGCCTCCAGCCCAGCAGCGTCAAGGACAGTCACACCTGGGCTGGGAAGAGCAGGCAGGTGTCACCTGGCACAGCTGGTCCATCCCCGGGGACCTCCCTGATGCCACAGAGGGCCAGGATGCCGTGCCCTCCTGGCATCCCTGGCTGAGGGACGGGCTCACGTCAGCGGGAGGGTTTTGTGTGCTCGAGGATAAGGCAGAGCTGCGGGACATCCTCCCCATGAAGTTGTTTGGTGATGGGTTGGTTTGTTTACTGACCACGATAAGTGTGGCGTGAGCTCAGCGGGGTGAGCACGGCCCTGCACGTGGGGTCTCAGCTGCTCAGGCTGTTGTGCAACCCCGCGGGAATGAAAACAAACCATTCCTTCCTCTTTCCTTCAGCCCCGGCTGCCCCATTTAGCAGAAATGCTGATGGGTCTCTGGCATTTTTGTGTTTGTCTCTCGGTTGCTTTTGGACCAAAGTCCACGTCAACGCAGACTTTCAGTTAAGGTTTTTCCTGGAAAGCCGTGCCCTTGGAAGAAAAGGAGTGCCCGGAGACAGCCTGGGCTCTGTGCAGGTGCTTCAGAGGAGGCAGCAGTGGGATGCACTGGAAATAGGTGCATCTTCTGGGCCCAGCAGGATAACTTCATCCTGGAAGGTGGAAGAAAACGTGGATGAACTCAAAACATTTGTATTTTCTGAAGATGGCCAACCCGGTGGGGAACACACGAGGGAGTCGTGGAATGGTTTGAGTCACAGGGAGTTGGACCTGGGAGGAATTCAGGTACCACTGGAGGGGTGCAGGGAGTGCTGGGGAGCAGCAAATGTCAGGGCTGAGTGACACAGAGCCAGGGTTGGGGTGGCTGCGGCACAGTGCAGTGTTTGCTGAGCTGGGCTCTCCCTGGACAGTGTCTTCAGAGGGGGGGATCTCCATCCAGGGAGCCACAGGGGCATGGAAAGTCCCTCAGCAGCAGAGGATGATGGTGGAAGGTGATCTCCTGGGGTGTCAGGACCTTGTGGTAACCCAAAGCCCATCCAGGAGGGCAGGGCTGGGCTTTGCAGAGCTGTGGCTCTGTGGGCATAGTGAGCCTTTCTTTGGAGAATATCACCCTGGGCTTTTCAAAGAATCATGGAATGGTTTGGGATGGAAGGGACATTAATGCTCATGTCATTCCACCCCCTGCCATGGGAAGGGACACCTTCCACCAGCCCAGGTTGCTCCAAGCCCTGTCCAACCTGGCCTTGGACATTGCCAGGGATGGGGCAGCCTTTTCTTCTCCAGAAGAAAGCCCCAGCTGTCTGAGGCTGCTGTTGGCAGCTGCTGCTCTTCCCTCCACTCTGTTCCTCTGTCCTTGTCCTCCCCCAATGCCAGGCTGCCCTGGTGACATTCCTGAAGAGAGGAGAAGGCCTGGCTTGTGTTGGGTCGTGTTGAGTCATGGCATTGTCCATCCCTGTTGCCATCCCAGCTCCTGGAGGGAACCTTCTTGCCGGGAGTGATGGAGTTTCCGGTGTCTCCTCAGCCACGGGCAGGTGCTCCGGGCAGGTGGGTGCGATGTGGTCGAGGTTGTCTGGGCTTTGGGTTGGATGTTCCTCCCGGGTCAGACCCTTCTCCTGGAGCAGTTTCCTTGGGTGCAGCCCCTCCTAAGCTGAGCCGTGCTGGATGCCCTGGTTGGATCAAAATAGAACAATGACTTCAAGGGTTTTCCTTTGAGAGTGTCTTGAGGGAGGACAGATGGGAAGGACTCGAACAGACCATCTGCTCCCCACCCATCCGGCCCGGTGATAAGGTTGGGTGAAGGGTGAGCTGTGCCAGGAGGTTTGGTGTGAAGGGCGTGAGAAGGTGCAGCACACAGGGGCCTCCTGGATCCCAGCACCCTGGGGACCACTCATGGGGAGGAGAAGTCAACAGAGCCCACGAGAAACTGCTGTCCCTCCCATCCTGCTGCACCTGGACCAGCTCCCGCCCTGGGCATCTCTGCTCTCTGCTCTTGGTGGACATCCTGAAGTCCACCCTGGCTGGGCTGTAGGGCAGATGCTCCAGCAAACAGCCAGTTTGGATTGGGCCTGACCTGATCCCTGAGCTGGGGAAGGGAAGCCCAGGCACTGCCGGCCCCCAGCTGGTGGCTCCTCACTAAACCCCTCTGAGGTGTCATTCGGGGCTGCTTCCTGAAGGGTCTGTGCTCCTTCTGAAGAACTTGGGGTCATCATTGTCATCAGCAAGGCTCTGCCCTGCTGCCCTCCTGTCCTCGGGGAACTGTGGGCCAGCCTGTGTCACTCTGCAGCGCCACCATCATTAGTGGCAGGACCTCACCCACAGGTGTTCCTGTGGGCACAGTGCCCTGGCCAGCACGAGGAGACACCAGGACTTGGAGTTCCCAGCCTGGTGAGGAGGGAAGGGACAGGACCTGGAGACTGGCCATGTCCACGGGCACACCGTCCCCCTGTCCCCAGGCAGTGATGTCGCCCCTGGGTGAGCCAGGTGCTTTCCTCCTGTACCTGGCGAGACACAGGACCTGCTGCTGGAGCCGGAGGCACACCAAGCTGGGAGATCTTCCCAGTAGGCAGGGCACGAGCCCAGCAGGCTCTGGAGCTCATGCTGGAACTGTCACATCTTTGGGTGTTCGTATCTCTGGGCGTTGCAGATCATGTTTCTTTAACCTCAAGTGCCCTCCTGGCTCTGCTTGTTTGGTGAGGAGTGAAGGTCGGGAGCAGGGCTGGTGCCCTGCTGGTGGCTTTGGTTCAGCTCTGCTCATGGGGGTGTTTCTGCCTCTCCTCTGTCCCTGAGGCTTCCAGGTCTGTGTCGAGCCCAGCCTGGGAGCCGAGTGGCGAGGAGAGGAGTTGCCACCAGCAGTGCTGGGTGACCTTGGTGTTCGCAGTTCTCCCACCTTTACTTTGGCAGAAGGCAGGTCCTGGTGGTCCTGCTGGCAGCGGGGCACCTTGTCTTGCAGCAGGAATGGGAAGGTTGGTGTGCAGAGCCAGGGCCATGGGACGGTCAAGCACAATGCCCAGAAGCAGCTCCCTTCCCGTTTTCCAGGAGCCTTTCCAGCTGCCCCCCCAAGCTGGTGCCCACCCAGCCGTGGCTCAGGCATTCCCTGATGCCCAGGCTCTTGCTGTGGGTCAGGACTGAGCGTCCTGCAGACATTTCTCTGCCCCAGGAGCAACCCCAAGGCTGAACCCCCAAAAGCCCCAGCTTGGGCTGTGCCGCAGCTCTGCAAGAGGCAGCACGTCACGGTGCTGGGCAGAGCAGGGAGGGATGTCCCCCAGGCCTGTTCCTGGCACTGTACATCTCCTGGCACGCCGGACAGGGACGGGGCGCCCTCACCACGGCGGGGCCACGGCGGCTGCCTGGGCACGACTTGGCCCCAGTGGGATGGCGCTGGTCTCGTGCCCAGGTTGCTGCAATGTGCCTGTTCCTGCTCGGCAGGCAGTGTTGCTCACCTGGCCGGTGTGTGAATGTTGCTCACACGTGCTCGCCTGGCTTGGCACTGCCTGCCAAGCCTTAATCTCCGCTTGTTTGACGGCTGGCACGCTGCTGACGTCAATGCCATGGCTCAGGGGGCTTTTTGGGGAGGAATGGGCAAGTCTTCGCACACGTGGGCTTGTGGGCTGAGCAGGAAAACATCCCGCTGGAACCACAGCGGGACCAGGAGGAGAAGGAAGGATGAGAGGACGAGGGAGTGCGGCGCTGGGGGATGGCACTCCTGTAGGGCACAGCCCGGCCTCAGGACCTGCTCATGGCGTGGTGGGGGGAAATTGTCACCCTTTGTGTCCAGCCTGCTGGGAATCCCTGCTGGATTCCCTTCCCCTGCCCATGCTGAGGGTCCGTCTGTGCCATCCTGCCCCCTCTCCTGCCCCCACAGGATCAGCTGGCTCCGCTGGAGGGGGCAGCTGGATGTTGTCTGCACGGTTGGTGGATGCTGCTCTCCTCTCAGGCTCCTCTCAGGGCCTAGGGAAGAGGTGTGGTTCTGTCCCTCCCCTCATTATGTGTCATTAAATGAAGCTGCTCATCCCTGTCCGGATTGCTCCAGCTTTGGGCATCCCTGTCCTGCCTCAAGGGGCCACTTCAGGATGCTCCCTGGATGCTCCCACGTCACTTTGGCATTGGCCAGCTCAGCTCTGGGGCCATCCTCATGGAGAGCAGGTTTTGGGCACAACACCCTGTGCCTCCTGAGGACTGATCCCTCCTCCGGGCACCCACAGGTGCCAAGGGTGGCACTCGCTGCTCCGGGGAAGGCTGAGAGTCCTTGCAGGAGTGGTCCAGGTCCAGCTCCCCTGTGTCTGTCTCACAAAGCCTCCTTTTTCTTTGGAGCCTGGGTATTGCTCTGCAGGGAGTCCTGGCATGGAGATCACACCTTCCAGGCTCTTCTGCGTCCACTCATGACCTTAGCAACACATCCTGATGGCAATTGTTCTCCAAGATGGACATCCTGCCCGCTGTGCCACAGCACTCGTGCTCCCCAGGCAGTCCGAGGGCTTCAGGCAAGGCGGTCAACCCTTCCTGCAAGGGAAATCACTCTCACCCTGTGGTGCAGGGGCAGCCACCCCTGGCAAGGGCTGCTCCACTCTAATGTCCTTAAAGATTTGCCATCAGATAAAAAGAAATGAAAGCAGCAACCCAGAGAGTGAGGAGACAAAAGAAGACAAAGCCAGGAGTTACCACAAGTGGCTTCGAAGCGTTTCTTTATTCTGGGTTAGAAAGCAAATTGTTGGAAACTGCGCTGAAGCTCAACCTGGGTCATACCTGGGAAGTGGAAAACCCTCAAAGCCAGCCCAGGTCCTGAGCTGAAAGCCAGGAGGGTCAAAGGACTCTGTAAATCTGCTGCTTCCACGGCTCAAATGTAAGTTGTTTTCTCTTGCCCTGACCATTGGGAAGGAACATTAAGTAGCCTTGGAGTAAATGACTCTGTGTCTTGATGAGGCTGCCTTTGGTTATGTTTGCACCACTGACATGGGGCTCTGTTCCTTCCTGAGCACATAGTTTTGAGGCCTTGGAAACTGAAAGTTGGAAAATCTCCACCAGGCAAGAGTTTGAGCAAAGTGTTTGAGTTTTCAGGTCTCCGGGGAAATATTGTGATTCTTTCTTGGTCCAGAGGAGGGGAAATAACAGGAGTTGTGCCACGGTGAGTTTTTCTGAAGAAAGCTGGATTTCTTGGTGTGATTACTCAAACTCTGTGATTCAGCCCTCCCCCAGCAAATGAGGCATCCAGAAGTATGCAGGGAGTTTCTTTTCCTTGAAATTCTGCTCCAGAGGGTACAATGTGGGCTGGAAAACCGAAGTTTTCCTTTGTAGAGATAAAAACTGCACCCTAAAAACTCTGAATCACTTCTCTTAAACCACCATCCTCCCGTGTAGCACCTTATCTTCTTGCCCAAGCCTTGTCCATCGTTCCCCCAAGGGGAAGTGGCAAACCCCGGTATTTTCTAGCCAGTATTCCAACAATATTTTCTGGCAAATATTCCAGCTGAGGTTTCATATTTCTGTAGCTGGGGGTGTCAGATGTGCCCCAGCTGCCCAGCCCAGGTTTTGGAGACTTATGGCCAGTTTGGACCATCCAGAAAGCAGTTTGAGTACCTTGGAATAATAAACAAATTGGGGCCAGTCAACAGAAACGCTCCAGAATCTTCCCTAGAATTCAGCTGGGAAGACTTATGAGTTCTGTGCACACCTTCAGTGAGACGAGGCTGTGATATCTTGGTTAGAAATGTCAATAAAAGGTGTTGCTTTCTCTTCCACCAACCTGACCCTGCTGCTACAATGACCCCGGTGGTGCTACAGGCTGTGAGTTTATCCATGGCTTCCAAAATCTGTGCCTGCCTGAAGCATCAGGGAAGCTGATCCAGGGAAAGGAGAGGTCCTGTTGAAAAGATGCAGCCAGCCTGGGGGCACCACAGTGGGAGCTCAGAGTGGGGTCTGGTCTGCTCTTGAACACCACTGACCCTCCCTGCCCGTTCAAAAGTGGGTTCTGTGCTCCAGGTTTTCTTTTGGGCTCCTGTTTTGAAACCCCCATGGATGGTGGGGGGGGTAAATTGCTGCTGGTGCAGCCAGGTTTGCAGAGGCTGAGGGGATCCTGGACTGTCCCCTCTCCAAGACACTCCTGAGCCTGGGTTTGGGTCAAGCCTAAACCTCCCCCAGGAGGGCAGCCAGCCTTGGCTTCATCTTCACACCGCAGGGAGAGTCACTTAGTCCCTTCCACCGCTGAACAGCAGCATCTCCTCAGGATCTGGCTGGCTCTCCGAGTCCCTGTGGCACCTGCCATCTCCCTGGTGGCCAAGACCCAGTGGTGCCAAACCCCTCTTTGAAATGCTGGCTGCCCAAAAGCACTGAGGCACCCCCAGCTCTGCTCGCTGAGGAGCTCCCATCACTTTGGTGGCCCCCAGAGCCAGGGATTGTCTGTCCAAGAGAGGATTCCTTTGGGGTCCTTTCGATCAAAAACTGCATGTTTTCCATGGAAGGAAGGTTGTGAAAAGCTGACAGCTGAGAATCCACAGGTTTGGGCTCTTTGTGGGCAAAGCCAGCCCCAGGCTGGGTGACTCTGCCGTGTTCTGCAGCACACAATTGCCCTTTCCTGGTGCCCAGGCAGGGCAGTGGGATGGCAGAGGAGGAAAGGCACGTATGTAAGCATGGATTTACTGGAAAACAGGCCTCCTAGTCCTAATAATTAGAGCTCAGCTTGGTGCTCACCCGTTTCTCCAAACCAGGGACTGGCAGTTCCCTGGCCCTTCACTTCTGAGAAACAGCCTTTCCTGTGCACTGAAGTCATCAGTCAGAATGTACTGATTAAGTCGAAATTATTCCATTTGTGGCTTGTTGTGTGGTTTTGAAGTTCTTTTCCTAGCAGAGGAACTGACTTACTCTATAAAACTCTCATCTTTACCCTCAAACTCGGCAGCTTTCAGAGAAAGAGCAGAAAGTGGGGGCGAAGCTGCTGCCTCTGTCTCTACCCACCTCCCCTTGGAACTCCTAAGGCCACGAAATGGGGTGGGAAAGGCAGTTCCTCAGAAGTTCAAGGACCACTTTGGTTGTGGTTTCTCAGCCGACCTGGTTTGTGTGAGCGGATGGTGCTTGAAAAGCCTCGAGGAGAAGTTGGACCCACCACACCAACCAGCCTGAGAACCTGCTGCTTGGAAAAAGCACTTTCTTCCTGCCTTTTACCAGCCAGCTGCAGAGCGTTCCTCGTGGAATCCAAATATTTTCGACCAGCAAAATAATTACGTTTAATTAGTTTTTGTTAGGGTGGTGCCAATCCACCCTTCTCTTTGGAAACTCACTGTGCTTCTGAAACGGCTTGAAAACAATGAAGCAGGGAAAATATCCTGCTTCTATCTCACTCATTTCCATCTGTCATGGAAAAGAAAAGGACCAGCAGCCCCCTGAACTCCCTGGGGAAAAGGATCACCAGCCTCCCTGGGCTTGCAGAGACTTTCCAGAAGTGTCAAGAGCCTGGAGTGAGGTTTAATAATTTGTCTCCATCACAAGTTTTCATTTTTGTTCTTAAAGAAAAAAAAACAATCGTGCTGGGATTCCTTCTAGTCCCCAGGTCCTTGTGGGGTGTTTTCTCCTGGGCTGGATTCCCGTGGTGGGCAGTGCCTGGTGGGGTCACCACCAGTGGTGGAAGGCAAGGCTGGAGTAGCAGCAGTGGATCTGCACCTCCACCCCTGCTAAAGCCATGCAGGAGTTTCTTGTCACATCCCTGCATGCCCACGAAGCAGGGGGAGGATGGGGAGATGCTTCTCCCATGGTCCATGGTGGTGCCAGCAAGGGCAACCACCTGGAATCCTGGCATGAGAGGGTTTGGTGCCCTGGCAGCCGTGGGGGAGCTGAGCATCCCCAGCCAGGGCCACAGCCCTGTGGCTCCATCTCTGCATCAGCAGCACACGCCCTCCCACGTGCCCTGCGCGTGCCAGGGTGGGACAAGGCAGGATCGGGCTGGACCAGGTCCAGGATCATTGGATGGGGCCACCACTGGCCCATGTGGGGAGGCAGGACCAGAAAGAGCTGGAGCTCCGTGGCATCTAGGTGGGGAAGGTGCCCTCCCTGGCCATGGGAAGCCCTTGGGTGTCCCACTGGGGGCCAGAGGGGTTTGCCCTCTCTGTCTGAGTTACACTGTCTGCACAGTCGAGCTGGCACGAACCCAGCTGGGGCAACACATCCCCAGTCCTGGTTGGCTCTACCACTGGGTCACTGGTTTCCATTTCACACAACCATAGAACAGTTTGGGTTGGAGAGGACCTTAAAGTCCATCCTGTTCCACCCCCCTGCCACAGCCAGGGGTCCCTTCCACTAGACCAGGTTGCTCAGAGACCCATCCAACCCGGCCTTGGACACTTCCAGGGATGGGGCAGCCACAACCTCTCTAGAAAACCATCCCCGTGCTTGAATCTATGGTGTTTGGGCCAAAATGATGTGTGTTTGCACTGGTGTCCTCAAGTTCTGCCTTTATTTGGTCTCGTTCCTGCTCTTTTCCCTTGAGCTGGAGTGAAAGATAATTCTCATTTAACTGAGGAATTAAATCTGGGGGCTAAACCTCTTCGGACCCGCTTTTCCCTGGGTGCACACTTGGTTTGGGTGTTTCTCTGCTGCAATCACCACATTTCATCCCATGTGCTGAATCCTTCCCTGAGAGAACCCTTCCCACAGGAGTTTATTGTGCCCATGTAATGGTGGGAGAAAATGAGAGCTGGGATAAAGATGCCCACACACCAGCCTGGCAGTGCTCAGCCACCTCCTCGCCTGGTCCTGATCCAAGCCCCATCAGCAACAGGAAAAATTCCCCAGTCCAGAGGAAGCCATACCAGCATTCCAGTCAGTCTCTCCAAAATATTGTTTGAGGAAGAGCACACGCCCTCTGGTTGAGGCCACCGAGTGTCCTGTTTACCTTTCCTCTTGGATGCTGCAGGAGAAAGTGGGAGATGTCCCAGTATCACCTTTCCCAAGAAACAGAATTATTGATGAAGGCTCAAGTAAGCCCCTGTCCTGGCACTTTGCTGAGCTGAGTTGGTGCCAGCAGCTCAGGTGAGGCTCCCTGGGATGGGGATTGTGAAAGAGGGTAAGAAACATCTGAGACTTGGCCCTGTGTGGTGGGGCTGGCTCTCCCTCCTTGCACCCTGAGTGTGTCGGGTTTGCTCTGTGCCATCAGGTTCTGCTTCTGTGAGTAGCAGTGTTGTCCAGTGAGTGGGGAGGGACTCAGTGATGCAGAGGGAAAGGCTGGCATGGGAACCCATCAGAGATACCTTGTGCTCCCGCACAGCGTGGCAGGAGCAGGAGAGGGGCTGGATTTCCCAGGTTATCGTTGCCCAAAGAATGAGAAGCTGTTTGTAAAAGGACCTCACCATATAAATGCTGAGCACATTAAATCAACCCCCACGTCAGACTCCAGGTCTGTCCCTGTGTATTCCCAGCAGCGCTTCCAAAACTAAGCTGGCAGCCAAAGCACAGCATCCTGTGCTCTCCTTCGTCCGGATGGGGCTTGGACCAACCTGGTCTAGTGGAAGGTGTCTCTTCCCGGAGCAGGGGAATGAGATGATCTTTGAGGTCCCTTCTGACCCAAACCATTCTGGGGTTCAATGGTTCTCTTACCTGCCTGCAGCAACCCCAGGGAGCTGCAGCTGCACCCAACTCTCTGGATGGAGCATCTTCGGTGTCCCAAAGACAGCTGGGACACCCCACGCTCCTGCATGACCCCAACCCAGCAAGGGGGAATGTCCCTTCTCTGTGGGAGAACTCTGCCATGCCTGGAGCACTCTGTGGTGTGGCCACAGTCTCCTGGAGGAGAGCCCTCCACGTGGGTGCTGGTGGGGAAGCGCAGCCCCCTCTCACCCTGGCACCAGGAGGTGCCCCCTCCCAACGAGGGGCACGACCCGCTGCAATCCACCCGAGTTTGGGTGCTGGAGGTGAGGCACCCATGGCTGGTCCCTCCAGGAGAGATGCTGGCTGTGGCTCAGCGCTGGGCGAGTGGCTCTGCCTCTTATCTCTGGTGGTGGAGGGCTGCAGAACAAGGAGTCCCGGGCGGGATTCCAGCCGGGGATGCAAACACAGGGCTGTTTACAGAACGGTTCCTCCCGTTTCGGTGCTGCCGGGCTCTTGTGAAATGTCCTGGCTGCACCAGACCTGTGCTGACAGGAGGAGGGCTGGCTCAGGGGTGCAGGCTGGAGGAGGCAGGGCACGCCTGGGGGCTGCTTGGCTGGGGAGCAAGAAGGGGAAGGCAGTGCCAACCCCTGCCCTGTCAAGCCCTCTGGTGCTGAAGACCTGTGAGGAGGATGTTTGATGTCTCATATCAATAGTTATTTCCCCAAAGATCTGTCTTTGGGCCATGGCAAGCCACTGCTCCATGAAAACCCAGGAATTGTGTCCATTTGGGTGGCACCAACTGCATCCAAGTGCCAGGGAACCTCCTGCCCGTGTCCACCACCAATTCTTATTCCATGGGTCGTGTCCTCACCGGGCTCTGACCTTCCCCTCTTTCTTCCAGCCTCTCTAGTTTCTACTTCCCCCCAGCTTTGCACTGCACCCTCGGCACCTCAGAAGGGTTTTCCTGGCTGACAGGGCAGCTTGGTGTGCCTGTCCTTGGGTCCTCCCCCACCTCTTGGAGGGGCAGCAGCGTTCAACCAGCTGCTGCCAGTGCCAGCAGCCTCTGCAGGAGTTAGTTTTCCTCGGTTTGGGTGAGTTAGGAACCTGCTTGGTGACACATGGATGGACCGAGCGAGATCTGCACTGCTCTTTGTGGAAGCACAGGGGAACTGGTTTGGTCTTCTTTCCTTGTGGCATCTTCCCATGCCACCACTGCTGCTCTGTTGGTGCCCAGACTGGGTTTGAGTCTGTGTCATTCATCTGAGAGCAGATCTGGAGGCACCAGGAAAGGAGATGGGCCTCCAGGTGCCTTTGGAGCACCTTTGGTGCCTTCCATTGGCATTGGGTGCTGTCAAAGAGGGCAGCTGGGGTCCCTGGAAGCCCCCAAATGCAAAGGCCTCTGGGGATGGGAGGAGGTGCAGCCTGAGTCATGCGAGAGAGGAACTGTTACTGGGCTCCACCTATTCCAGTTATGTTCCATCCCCTGCCTCGCTGGGTCCGGCAGGAGACAAGGCAATGAGGGATGAGTCAGGCATTGTCCAAATAGTCTCCAAGGGACAAACATCATCCCATCATCTCTCCTTGGCTATCTCCTCAACAACTGCATCCTACAGCTGTCCTGGCGGCCTCTCCTCCTGCTTTGCTTTGTCTGCTTCCTCCTGGCCTCGGTCGCTGGAAGCGGAAGCGTCGACGGTGCCTCTCAGTCTACCCTTCCTAAATTTAAACCGCTATTTTGGGCTTTGCAGACTCATTGTGTTTTAAATTTGGAAGAAAAGGTCACGTGAGCGAAGCTGTTGCCTGGGGTTTGGTGCCGTGGGGATGGAGACTCGGGCCAGCCCAGCCCCATCCCACCGCTGGTCGTCCTTCCTGCAGGGACAGGGCTTTGTTTCCCGGCGCGATTCCCCGACAGAGCGGAGAGGAGGCAGGAGCGGGATGGGATGTCCCACTTCTCTCCCCAGTTGAGTGTTTCCAGTCAAGAGGCTCTTTCAGCAGCAGAGATAATGCATCTCAGGAAGCAGTTCCCAGAAACGGCTTGGCATTTCTCACTGGTGCGACCCGGGCTCAGGGGTGACCCTGCAAAACCAAGAAGGGCGAAGCCAGGGGTCAAACAACAGGAACAGGCAATGAGGAAATGTTCCCTCGCTGAAACGAAGGAACTCGCGAGGATAACACACCGCTGGGTGTGAGTCAGAGCTTCTCCCTTCGTGGTGCTGAGGGTGTGGGGCTCCTGGCCTCTCCTGGGTGTCAGGGATGCAGGAATCTGGGCTCCCAGTTTCTCACTGGGAGAAGGGCAGCACTTGGGAAGGGATGGCTGGGCACTGACATCATCCCACGGGATGTTTGCAAAGAGCTCAACAACTGGCCCCATAAAAGTCCATGCAGCTCTCCATCATCCCAGCCAGGCATTGACCACCCCGGCCAGGGGAAGCCAATCCTCCTTCAGCCAGCTCATGAGGAGGTCAGAAGGAGGGAGGGAACTGCAGGAGGACTGCAATTCCAAGTGCTGACCAACCCCCCAGTGCAGGTGTTGGCCTCTGCCATCCCACCCATCCGGCGGTGGTGCCTGGTCCTCCTCCAGGTGAGTGGCTCTGGGGAGTTTCTTCTCTAAAGAACAGCATCTCCTGTCCCTCTCCTTTTACTCAAGGTGCAGGGAAAGTCTTTAAAATGCCACTTCCAAGGGCAAACAGACAGCTTGCTCCCTGAGCTCTCAGCTCACCCTTGAAACGATTGATTTTGGGTGATCTGTGACTGACCACAACCTTTGTGTGTTGGAGAACAGGTCCCCTTACAGCTCCTCAAGCTCTGTGGTGGGATGTCAGAGAGCTGGGGTGGGGTCTTTGTGCCAGCCAATATGGATCCAATTAGTGGGATCTCAGCCATGCCCTTTGCTCCGGGGTCCAAACCTGACGCCAGCTCCTTCATCCAACTTTCAGCTGTCAGACACAGAGGAGGAACACGATGCTCTTGATCCTAACCAATTAAATCCTAAGCTAAAAAGAGTCAGCCCCACCAGGAAGACGGCTGGTCAAAGGAATTCTTTCAGGTGGGAGTGCTCCATCGTGGCTGTCAGCACCATTTACTGATCCCCCGGTAAAAATAAACATTTGCCTCGTGTTCCAGGGCGAGGTTAAGCAGCCACGGCAGAGACACACCTGGCTGAGAGGTCAGCCAGCCCTTCACCTGGAGGGATGGCTCTGGTGGAGCATGAAGACACATTGTGAGTGTCCTCAGAGCTGGCAGCTCCTCCCCAGCCCTGTGCAGGGCTCCTGGGTCTGTGTGTCAGCCCGTGGCCCTCGAGCAGCCGAGGACAGGCAGGGTTCTCTGCTGACCTTGTGTCTCACGTGGCCTGGGAGTGCTGGAAGCCCCAAGGACTGTGTTGGCTGGGCTGGGTCCAGGGATGTGGTGGAGAGTCACCTCCTCCCCAGTGGAGATGTGGGAACACAAGGAATGAGGTGGTCTGGGAGCAGGAGCATCGGCTCAGTCAGGGTGTTCTTGAAGGATCGTGGAGTCATGGAATGGTTTGGGGTGGAAGGGATCTTAAAGACTATCTCATTCCACCCCCTGCCACGGGCAGGGACACCTCCCACCAGCCCAGGGTGCTCCAAGCCCTGTCCAACCTGGCCTGGGACACTCCCAGGGATGGATCCAGGGGCAGCCACAGCTCCTCTGGGATTCAACCTGTGCCAGGGCCTGCCCACCCTCCCAGGGAACAGTTCCTTCCCAATATCCCATCAAACCCTGCCCTCCATCAGTCTTGAAGCCATTCCCCCTTGTCCTGTCTCCTAGAAGACAAGAGAAATAAAAGGCTCCTCATTCCAACATGTTTATGAAAGTTTTTTTTGCCTTTTATGTTAAAAATTTAAGGAAAAAAAACATAAGGAAAAGGGGCACATGTTGTTTCAAACCCAAAACTTTTCACATTCATTTAGAATGCGGAAAAAGAAATGGAAATAAAAAAACCAAACCAAAACCCCAGAAAACAACATAACCAAGAAGAAGAGGTTTCAGAGTCCTTGGCCCATTTTTGCAAGGAAACAGCAGTGGACTATTTTGACCTGAAATGATTATTTAGGAATGTGAGCCAATCCCATAGTGGCCAAAAAGGCATGATCTAAAGGAAATGTTTTGAAATCATGAAAGTTGTTGCAGCGGACCTGAGATAGCAACTTTGCTCTGTTAATGGAGCTTTCCAAGAACAGGGTTTTGTCAGGCTTGGTGGTGGGAATGGTCTGAGGTTTCTGAAGCCTCACAGATGAAATAAATCTGAGACCACAACAAAGCAGGGCTCGGATTTCTCAATTATTATCTTTTATGGGGTTCCTTCCACTTCTTTATGGAAAACTGAGGGGGTTTTGACTTCTGTCCAGTGCTCCTCTGTCCCCTGGGTCCATAGGGACTTGCTCCCAACCTCGTGTCCTCCTACAGCCCAAGGAGGAGATGCAAAGAGTCCTCCTCCTGTCAGGTAGCAACTGAGAGCTTTAAAGACTATCCCCTGTTTACCTATTTTATGTTTCATGAGGTCTTGTCACATTTTAGTACCTTTCTGTTCCAAATTCTTTTGCCTTCCCCAAAGTCTTACAGCTCCTCAGTCCAGAACTGATCCCAGTGGACGTCGTTTCCCCCATTGAAACAGGTGTTTTCTGGGCTGTGCCCATCCTTGGATGGCTCTCCATCCCCCTGGATGCGATGGTTGGGTGGTTCTCCATTGCTCTTGCCTGTGTCTCCATGGATCCCTCCTGCTGAAGCGGGAAGGGCCGGAGGAGGATGGAAACTGTGATGGGATCATTCCCACCTGCATCAGCAGAAACCAAATGTCATTTCCATTGGAAAATATTTCAAGGTGTTGCAGCCTTTCAAGATGAAACAAAAATCTTCCCTTGCAAAATGTCAGTTCCAGCCATTGTTCCAGTTGGACCTGCCTGTTCCAAGGAAAACAATTTCCCCTTGCAAAGGCTAATGCCCGTAGCAGCTCCAAATCAGCCCTTCCCTGCCGCACACTCAGGGGTTGGAGAGGCTCTGGTGATCCCAAACCCTCTTGCTGTTTTGATTCCAGCTTCTCCAAACAGAACGTTTCCAGGGCTTTTTGTACGACGGGCTTTCCATCCTGCCCTGGGTGATGTCCCTGTGCTCTGCTGGGGATGGAGCCTGGGCTGGAGCCAGAGCTGCCAGCAGCAAAGCACGGCCAAGCTTCACCTCAACATGGGGCTCCCAGCTGCTAAATAGCAGTGCTGGAGGGAACCCCGCGGGCAGAGACACCTGCAGAGGTGCTCTGTGTGTGGATATGAGGAGGAGGTGGCGGTGGCACCTCCTGGGGAAGCCTCTGCGGAGGAGGAATGAAGAGATCCAAGTGCTTTGGCCGTGCAGAAATGGGGCTGTCAGACCCAGTTGCCAGTGGAGCTCCTCAGAACGTGTGTCAGCAGGGGCTGCCAAATCTCAGTGTCTTACTCAGAGCCGCCTCTGCCTCCCATCCAGCCCGGGGAGAGCAGGTTTTATGGGCTTGTTTTGGGTTTGCTGCTGATTGAAATTCAGGCTGGTTTATGGAGTGGGTCGCCCCTCCTGCAGCGGCTGCCAAACCACTCTCGCAGCAGCAGCAGAATCTGGAGGATTTCAAACCAAACAAGGAGCTTTTATGAAAGTCCCGGGTAGCTGGAAAAGAAAACAGAAAAAAAAATCCGATTATTATGCAACTTTGTTGGCACTCCTGGTGCCATCGTCGTTCAAGAAGTCAATATCCAGTAGAACAAAAGCATTTTGCTGCCTGTTAGTGGAGACGGCAGCGTTTTCCCTGCAAACACATAACTCTCATTCCATCTTTAACAATGCCCGGAGCTGCAGCTCTTGCAGCGATACGAGCACGGTCTGCAGCCAGATGTATTAGGAATGGGATGTGCTGCATTCACTCGTGTTTATCCTCTTTTTATTGAATTTAAGCTTTCTTCCAGAGGGGAGCAGACAAACATCCAAAGTCTGTGGTTTGACTGCCCTTAGCACGGCTTCAGGAGGGATCAGATCAGAGCTGTGATCACTGCACAGCATCCGGGCCAGCTCCTGTCGTGTCATGGGGGAAGAATCACGAGAGCTTTGGGGTATTTCATGGTTTTTTAAGTTTGATTCCCATCCCACGGTGGCTGCCAGAGATCTCCAAGATCTTTTGGAATGGCAGAACGGATAAAGAAAATAATTTCCAAGTTTAAAGGTCATAAAAGTGTTGGCTGCCCCATCCCTGGAAGTGTCCAAGGCCAGGTTGGACGGGGCTTGGAGCACCCTGGGCTGGTGGAAGGTGTCCCTGCCCGTGGCAGGGGTGGAATGAGATAGTCTTTAAGGTCCCTTCCAACCCAAAACATCCTGGGATTCCATGATGTATCTGACAAGCAGCAGCTCTTGGAGGAGGTGCAGATTTCCAGTGGGATGTGACCAAAGTGGGCACCAGGATCTCCCCATTTCTGAACCCACAGAGACCATCCCAGCCCCTCTGCCCCTTCCTGGCGTGTTTGTGGGCGCTCTGTGGTCACGTCCAGCCCTTCCTTGCCTGTCAGAGAGCAGAGGCTCCTCACCCAGAGTGTGTCACATCTCACACCTCACCTGCCAGACCTTCCCAGCAGGAGGAGGAGGAGGAGGCTGAAACCTGAGCTGTCCCCTGGCTCTTCCTGGGGAGGCCAGTGCCGCTGGAACACACCCAGCTGGGAGCAGCTGCTGAGGCAGGTGAGGCTGAGATGCCACCGCCCCCTTCCCTGGGCTGGGATGTGCCACCAGCCAGGGCACTGGGTGTCCTTCTGGGTAGGACCCTCCTTGAGCTGCTCATCCAGTCCCACCTCTCCCCCTTGCAGCTCCGTAGAACTGCCCCCGGGGATTTAGGGCATACCTACATGCAGCTTTTTGGGGGTGAAATAACAGATTTCCCCTGAAAGCCACTTGAAGGCACAGGAGAGCCTGGAAAAGTGTCTCTCCAGGGTGTGTAGGTCCACGGAGATATGGAGGTTAGGGAATTTTACATAAATATTTGACTCTACCTTTCCAGGCAGCAGAAACCTTGCTCAGGGCACCGTTTTTGAAATATTTACCAACTGTAAAGTTTATTGGCAGTGGGCAGAGGTAATTTAGATTGTCTCATCATGATCACTTGAAGCAGCTTCAAGGAAATGCACTCCTGCTTTGAATGGCTCCGTCTGATCCTTGTCTGCCTCCTTTAATTGCTTTTCCTACAGGATACTGATGCTTTAGATTGCAAATCCTTCGAGGCAAAGACTGCCTCTTTGTTCTGGCGTGCAGAACACATCCTGCAGGGAAGGATGGGGCTCTGGCCCGGCTACAAACCCCTGGTTGCTCCAAATACTGTGCCCAGAGAGTGCCAGGAGGGCCGGGGGGTCCTGGCTGGCACAGCCCTGCTGATCCGTGGCATCCTCCCTTGGCTGGTTGTTCATGGCATGGCAGTGTTTGTTGTGCATGCAAATGCCACGCAAATGACTTTTGCACGGGGAGGGCGTGGAATGGACAATCTTAATTCCAATCTCCCACCTCCTCCTCTGACCCACCGTCGGAGTTTCTCCTCCGGAATGTGCTGAGCTAAAGGCTCCAAACGTGACGCTTTGGGGCTGCCCCTCCAAAAGCTGCCGGGGAGGAAGGAGAGGTGGGGAAGGGATGGTGGAGGATGGAGAGCTGGTGCTCCCACCCAAACGAGCCACACACCAGCTCATCTCCAGCGTAGCTGAAGAGCCTCTGGTGTGCTACGAACAGGGATTGAACTGATGGTGGAACTCAAGGGGGTCTAAAATAAACAAGATTTAAACAAGAAAAGGCTGAGGGAAAGAAAGTGGCTGTTTAAGAGACACGGAGCGCCACCACGGCTCGTTTCAAAGCGTCTCCTCCAATCCCCTGGTCACTTACAGTGCTCTTCAAGTGGAGGAGCTCCTGCTTTCCTCCCTGCTCTTTTGAAACCCTCACCCTGCCAAAGTCCCAGCTCTCCCAGTTCCCAGGCTCTGCAGCCACCCTGCCAAGCCTGCCTTCCCATTTATTCCTCCAGAAGGCACCTTGCTCCTGCCAGAGCTTTGGGTTTGGATGTGGGATGGAGTTGCTTGGTGGATTTATCAGTCCCCTTCCCCTCTGCTCCAGGCCAGCAGAGCCAGCCGTGGCGGGGGTGGCTGAACGCTGGCACACACCTCTGCCAGCACCTCCACCATGAGTTACCAGCTCCCCCAGCCCACCTTGACCTCACTCCTAATCGCTGGGTGCAGCTGCCTTTGCTGCGGGGCTGGTGGTGGCCTCGGCTGGAGGACAGGCAGTGTCACCTCCTGCTCTGTTTGTCCCGAACTGAAATCCCCCCTGGCCTTCTCCACCACGGGGACTGCAGTGTCCCCTCCCCGGGGCTGGACCACCCTCGTGGTGCTGCTGAACCACCTTCCCCTCACTCTCCATCCCCAGGAGCAGGTCGGGCTGTGAGCCAGCCAAGCCTGTTCTTCAGGTATGGCTTTGTACTTCCCTCTGAGCAGCATTGCTGCTCCAGATCAAACACACTTTGCTGGCAAATTAAGCCCAGCCTGTCACGCTCTGTAATTCCCAGCCACAGGCTCTGGCAGGAACTGCTGATGCCCCTCCTGTCCTCGTTCCCTGCCGTGCCACCCCCCCAGTCCTGGGAAATAAAAGGGGGCTCTGGGGGTGGGTTTGACATGCTGGTCTGCACCCCCAGGGACTGGCTCTTGGAACGTGGAGGGTGTTTTTAACCTAAATTCCCAGAGCAGTGTTTGTACTTGCAGCTCTGAAACCTTCCAGGAGCCCTGGGGCTTTGTGTTCGCTTCTTCAGAGGCTCGTGTTGTCCTGGTTCTGGTGTGCAGCAAGGAAACAGGGGGTCATGTGGCTCCTGGCAGCTTATTTTTGAGCTATGTGAGGTTCCTGAGTAAATACAGCGCTCACCTTTTGCTCCCTGCCTGACCCTGCTTGTGACAGCAGCACCCACAAGGCAGGAAACTGGCACATGGTGGGCAATAACCTCCAGAGCTGCTCGTTTTATGACCTCTGTGTAGGGCTCTGACCCTGCTTTTGTTCCTTCCTCTCTCTTCCAGAGCCTCCCAGGCCTTCCCAACGTGATGTGACTCCCCCAGTGTCTGTCCACCCTCACATCTCCTCCAGTGGCTGGCCTCAGTCGTCGGATCTTCATCGCTGCTGTGTCTGAACCCATAAGTTGCTTGGATCACACATCACACCCTCCTTCTGCAGAGCCTCCTGAGGTCCAGTCCCTTCTCCAGCTTCTGCTTTTATCCAAAGCCAGAGGATGTCCCAGCTGGGAGATGCATCCAGGCTTCCCTGATATTATTGGATCACACGAAGCCACCAAAGAGTTTGGAAGGCAGCTGAGGCTCCACACCTTTGGATTTGGGGAAATAACTTCTGATCCAGCAGGAACCAGGTCCCTCCAGCTGTCTGACCACACAGTTCACATTTTTCCAGACAGCTCCAAGACAAGAAAATTAGTTCCTTGGCCCAGTGTTCCCTTGGGTCTGGGACTGTCTGGCTCCACACCACGGCTGATGCTTCAGCAGGAGTCATCTTATCTTCCATGCTGGGATGGAGGGTCTCCTCACCCAGTAACAAACCTTCCCAGGGACCAGGAGGAACTTCCCAGCTGAGACCCTCTTGGATTCGATGGTCCTTATGGGACCCTTCCCACTTGAGGTATTCCATGGTTCAGTGTTGATGGGCACCCTGGGAGGGTGGGCAGGCCCTGGCACAGGTTGAATCCCAGAGAAGCTGGGGCTGCCCCTGGATCCCTGGAAGTGTCCAAGGCCAGGTTGGACGGGGCTTGGAGCACCCTGGGCTGGTGGAAGGTGTCCCTGCCAATGGCAGGGGGTGGGACAGCTCTAAGGTCCCTTCCAGCTCCAAACCATTCCATGATTTCTATGATTTTAAAGCCCAGTGGGCAACTAATCATTGAGAAGAACAGGTCAGGGATACCGTGGAGGAAAACTGAGGTGTTTCAATCCCTGCCAGACTGAAGCCAGGTGGTGACACAGAGTGAGTCTTGTCCTCACCCCAGGAAAGCATCAACCCACTGCTTGGTAGAAAGAAGTGAGGATGATGATGTGGTGGAAGAGGCTTCTCTTTCCACACAGTCCTGTTGAAGGAGTTTGACCCAATCTTCTCCTCAGCAGAAGGACAGTGGCTTTAGAGGGGTCTGATGCTCTGTGAACAGGGTGAGCATCCCAAAGGGGGACCCGCCTTGGATCCTGCCCAGCTGCACCAGTACAGTTTTGATCTGCCCCCTGGAAACCTGCCTGGTGAGCGGGCTGAAGTGGTGGCTTGTTTTGGGTGAGGGAAAAGGCTGGGTTAGAGGATGAGCTGGTGGGCTATGGGGAGAGTTTGGCTGAAGAAGCTGCTTTCCCCTGGTCAGCAGCACCAGTTGTTCTCCTTCCAGCCAGTGCCTTGGCCAGGAGAGCGTGGCCACTGTAGGAGGAACTCACTTCAAAGGCTGAGGAAGAAGAGCAGCCCCAGGAGCCCCGTCAAACCAACCAAACCCTGCTGATGTGGATGTCCCCTGCCAGGCATTCAACATCAACCGTATCGCCCTGACAAAGCACGATGAGAAGAGTTTGAAACCCAACTCTCTTCCCCTTGTCAGCACCACCATAAATCACTTTCCTCCTGAGCACTGGTCTGCAGGATGAGCAGTTCCTTGCCAAGGCTGTAACCCTGTGGGAAGGCAAAGGCAGCAGAGAATCCTCAGAAAGAGGAGAGTCCCCCATTTATGACCTGCAGCTCATTTTGTTGCACAGTTTGAAGCCCACAATTAAAAAGCAATGTTGGTGCAAGAAAGCTGGAGATGAACTTCTGTCCAAGGGCTGGAATTTCTCTCCCAGTGGGATAAAACCTTGGGAGTAATAGTAGTAATCAGCAGTGCTCTCTGATGGTCGGAGATGACTTTTAAGCTCAGATTTCTCAGCTTTTATTGTGTTATTTACTGCAGCTATTTAAGCTTCCAAGGCTTGGGTGGTGCTCCCTGCTTGGGAAAAATACTCCCTGGAAGCTTTTCCCTGGAGCACAGCCCAAGCCATGGCACGGTGTGGGGAAGGAGGGAGTGCAGCCCCCGGGCAGGTCCCGGTGTGGGACGGGGCTCCCTCCTGGACACAAAGCAGATGTTCTCTTGTCTTACCTATTGCAGAGCTGCAGACTGAGAAATCCGAGGACAGCATCACTTCTTCCTGCCCCCTGGGGCATCTCTCCACGTCCCAGACCCAGCAGGGGCTCGCTGGGGGTGTCTGGCCCTGGGGAGCACACCCTGCCTGGGGACACAGGTCCTGTGCTCGGGAGCTGCTGTCCCTCCCTGGGCCAGCTGGGAGGTGTGGGCACTTCCCAGTAAGGAACCATATCCATGATGGGGCTGGAGCACAAGTCTGATGAGGAGGGGCTGAGGGAGCTGGGGGGGCTCAGCCTGGAGAAAAGGAGGCTCAGGGAGGACCTTCTGGCTCTGCAAGTCCCTGCCAGGAGGGGGGAGCCGGAGGGGGTCGGGCTCTGCTCCCAGGGAACAGGGACAGGAGGAAATGGCCTCAAAGCTGTGTCAGGAGAGGTTTAGATTGGATATTAGGAAAAACTACTTCCCTGAAAGGGTGGACAGGTATTGGAGCAGTCTGCCCAGGGCAGTGGTGGAATCCCTGTCTCCGGAGGGATTTAAAAGCCATGTGGATGTGGCACTTGGGGACAGGGGTTAGTGGTGGCCTTGGCAGTGCTGGGGGAATGGTTGGACTCGACGATCTCAGAGGGCTTTTCCAATCTAAATGATCCCAGTGGGGAAGGGAGGTGCAGCCCACAGAGGTGTTCACCAGAAGCTGATTCCCTTTTTTACTCCCCCACAGCCTTTTGCTTCCCCTCGTAGGGGTTACTTACCAGGTCATGGGGCATCAGGGCAGGGGTGTTGCTTCCCACCCCCAAGCAGGGCACAGACTGGTCAGGCATCCTCCTTGCTACATAGAGGATATCCTCTCTCCTGAATTGAGGCATATTTGTAGGAAAAAGCTGAAGTCAGTGGCAGGAACAGCTGCTCCACGGAGGTGGTTGTTATAACAAAGTGAGCCTCACAAGCTGCTGCAGAATAAACTGAGCACAGCGAGCGGGTCAGGCTCTGCCTGAAAAATTAGGTCAGTGGTACCTTGGGCTGGGAGAGGGGAGAGGCTGGGAGAGCAGCAGAGCTGTTGGTTTGCTTGAGCTTTCCTTTGGTAAGGCTGAAACTCTCCCTCTCTTGCCACAGAATGGAGCATAAAAGACCTTGGCTAACTTTGATGGGGTAAAAGGGTCTCTTCACACCATGTCCTCACTCCACATCTAGCAAATTTTGGGACAAGAGTGGAAAAGGTGTAAAAGCAGGATGCTTCTTTTGCCCCCTGCCTAGGCCAGTGATACCCACCTGTCCCAGGGACGGGCTTAGGAAACTGGGAAGGTGCCAGGCAAAATCAGCTTTTTCTCTTAGCAATGCTGATTTTCCCACTGCCCCAGGTTGGGCCAGACCCCAAAGGGTCCTGTGGTGGGAGGGTTTGGGTGGGGTGGGAGGGTGGCATCACCCGTGGAGCCTGTCCACGGGTGTAAGGCACCTTCTCCACGGGTGTAAGGCACCCTCTCCACGGGTGTAAGGCACCCTCTCGTGGTGAGCACCCACGGCAGGAGCCCGGCAGCGATCGGGGATCGGGGGGTGCCCGCTGAGGGGGTCACGGCCCCGGGGCATCCTACACAGGGACCGGCCAGCCCCGCCGTGGGGAACCCATCGGGAGGTGGGATTGATGTCTTCGGGCTCAGGACACCCCAGGGAAGGCTCCGCCGCCTCCCGCGGGGTCCCGCTGCTCTCCCCACCCGCTTTGCGGAGGGGAAGGTGATCATTTGGAGCGAACACTCGAAGCTGGCTCCCCTCCGGCAGGAGCGACCTGCCCTTCTGCCTCTGACGCGTTTCCCCCCTCGAAAGGAGCCTGCAAATAAATCAGTGCTTTGCATAAACAAAGCTCCGGAGAGGTGTTAGTTAAAAAAACCAACCAGGCGCTCCGGAGCTTCACAAATGAAGCTTTTTACCATGAAAGAAAAAGAGAAGGTTTTTTTCCCTCCATAACCCCTTAACCCAGGGAGGGATTTATCCGCTTGGCCACCCAGTTTCCCCCTCTCACCACCTGGGAGCCGAATCTCCGCCGCTGAAAGTTGCCTCCCCTTCCCCTCGCCCCTTCGGGGGGGCACTTCTAGTTCAAATCCCACTCGCTTTCCCTGCTCGAAGGCTCCACTGCCGGCGCCGTTTCCTTGTCCAGCCACGTCCTGCCCTCCCGGGCCGTGAGCACAGCCGTGGCTCGGGGCTCTGGGTGTGCCCACGGGTGGGCAGACCCCATCCCACGGCCACAGCCCCCCCGCCCCGTCCCGTGCGGGGCTCGCCCAGCCCTCGCTCCCACCTGCTGCCTGCGCTTCCTGCGGCTTTAAAGTTCCCTCGGAGCACGAAGCAGAAGAGGGAGGAGAAAGCGTTTCATCATCGCTCCCCGGAGCCGACTTATAAAAACTTGGCGCTCGGGCTGCCCCGGCTCACTCTCAGGGCTTTCGGCACACACGGCGGGCACACGGCGGGCAGGGACGGGAGCCCAAATATTCGGGGCTCCCCGGGAAGCCCTCACCATGGGAGTCCAGCCCGAAGCCGCCAAACCCCCGGTTGACATCCCCACCAGGTCCAGCACCTGCTCCCGGAGTATCTTCTGCAACATCAAAGTAAGGCTCGTGGGTCGGCAGGGGATGCGGAGCGGGGAGGGAGGAGATGCTGGGACCGAGAGGTGACCCCAGCCCGCCCCACGCGTGTCCCCCCCACACACCGCCCCTAAAACGGGGGGTGTTTGATGATGGGGAATTTGAATGTCAGCTCCTGGCACGGTCCTGGGAAGGGCTGAGGGGCTCGGGGCGGTACCCGGCTCAGCACACCCCACGGAGCAGCTTCCCCACCGCGTCTGGAACACGGTGTGCTGCTGCTCAGGGAGTGATTAACCACATCCTGGTGTGAAAAAAACAAACCCACAGCCCTAGAATAACACGGGCTTGCGTTAAAAACTCGGGTGAGCAGAGCTTTTTCCGCGCCAGAAGCGGGTCGAAGTGGGTTTGCTGGTGTTGACTCACCTGCTGTCATCTTGGGGCCGGTCCCTGCCTCAGCTCCAGGCTCTTGAGCTCACTGCCTGCCGGGCAAAACACGGGTCACCCCGAACACGTGTCGCGTCTTACACTCTGTCAACAAACCCGATTTTACAACCCCCCCTCACCCTGTCCCTTTTTGCCGACTTTTTGGCCCGTTTTCGGATGGGCACCGAGTGTGCCGCAGTGCTGGTCCCTGTCCCCGGGGCATCCCCCTGCTGTCGGGCCAGGATTCCCCTGCGGGAATCGGGGGGATTTTCCTGCCTCCCTTGGCAGCATCACCACACATCGGCCCTCGGAGGGGCTGGGGGCAGTTTTGGGGACCGGCAGCTGCCCGTGGGCAGAGCAGCTTTGGGGGCATGTGAGAAGCAGCCGGAGGGCAGGACCCCCCTGTGCCGGTGGTGCCGGTGGTGCCCGGGGCTGGGGTGGCATTTCCCACGGCGTTCCTGGGTCTGAGTCTTTGTGTGCTGCCCAGCCGAGTATGTTTTTGGGATGTGCAGCCGTGGGTCGGGCATCGCAGCTGGGGTAAGTTTGGGGTTTGTTTGCCATCACCTTCCCTCACTTTCCACGGAGGATGCTGCTGCCTGCGCTGGAGCCCCCAGGAGTTCTGTGAGGATGCTGTAGGGTACCATGGGGATGTTCCCAACTGGCTCCTTCTGGGAGCTCCCAGGGCTGGAGGCATCATCCCAGATGATATCTTCAGTCCTGCATCGCTGAAGGTCCCTGCTGCCCAGGCTGGGCTATTCCGGCAGGTGACTCGATGGCACTTTTTGGCTGAGGGCTCAAGGAGGAAGAGCTGGAGTGATTTAGGGCAGACTGGGCTACCCCAATGTGCACCTGAAGGGGACTGGTGACCTGCCCCCTCCTCTGCTGGAGGTGCAAAAGGTGGCCCTACCCCCCTCCAGGCTGCTGCAGCAATGACCATGACTTGGGGTGAGAAAAACCACCCAAAATCAGTGCCCTTCTTGCTCTTTCCTGGAAACAGGCACAGCTTTCTTCAGCTGGCAGCACGCAAAAATAGCCTGGAGCTGAGAAAACCTTGCCAAGCCCTTTTTCAGGGTCTCCCGCTTCAGGATTAAAAATAAAAAGCCCCAACAAATACTTGCTAATCCATTTGTGCAGCCCATGGGCTGTGGGTGCCCCAGGAGTCAGGCTGGGTGCTCAGCACCCCACACACCCCGGGGTGCTTGGTCAGGGCTGTGTCTGGGACCTTCCAGGGGAATTTGGGCAAGGACAGATGACTCGGGGGTGTCACTTTGCTGGTGGCAGGAGCTCCGGCAATGCCAGGAGGTGCCTGGCTGTCTATGCCCTCCAGCTCCAGCGGCTGGGGGACTCAAGTCCTCCTTTCAAGGAAAAGTCAGGATCTTGGAGCTCCCCAGCCCACCTGGGCACCCAGCAGTGAGCCAGTCTGGGGGTCCTCGGAGGTGATGACAGAGGGAGAGGTGGTGACCTATGTGGGGAATATGTGGAGCTGGAGATGCTGCAAGTCCAGCTGCACCGAGGGAAAAACCAGCACCTGAAAAAAAAAGCTTTAAAAATGCTTTTGAAACTTCTGGTTTCAAAAGTCAACAGCCCAACACTGGCACTGTGAAGGAGCAGTTTGAGCTCTGTCCAAAGGTGCCTGTTGGCATCAGATGGATGATGTGCACGGCTGGAATGGTGGGGAGTCAGAACACCCATCCCTCAGAGAAAAATTCTTGCTTTTAAGAGCAAATGTATATAAATTGACAGGCAACAACATCCCCCTCTCCCTCCTGACCTGTCCGCTCTTCCTGTGCTGTGACTGTTGTGTTCAATATATAGATATACATTAAGAAAAGAACTGCTTCTGGGTCGGAAAGCACAGCCTGTGTGCAGGGTCAGTCCCCCCAGCCCCCAAAAAGGACAGGAAAGCAAAGTGTCCCAGTGGAATTTCCAGGTTTGGGAAGTCTTGGAGTGAATGGTTGTCAGTGGGCACGGCGTGGTCAGCAGCTGAGCTCGAAGGGGTTTGGAGCTCTCGTTTGTCAGAGAAACTGGGAATGGGGCATTATAAAAAGGCTTCATCCAGCCCCGAATTGTGGGGGAAGCTGCTGGTGTCACCCCCAGCTCCAGGTGCTGGAAAGGGGTTTAAATCAGTCAGACAAAATGTGATGGCACTTTCGGATGGGAACAGGGTTTCCAACACGACAAAATTCCCTCCTCTAGCAGGCTTGGAAGGCTGTGATTAAGGCTTGGAAGTCTTAATTCCAAAGCTCGTATTTCATCCCTCAAGCCCACGTGCCGGGATCACTTTCGGGGTGCCTTTTGCAGTGCTTGAGCTGAAACAACCCATTATTTTTCTGTGCCCTCCACGTTCCCTGTGACGGGACCAGCACCCTCCTGCACCAGTTCCCATCCCTCTCGGGGTGTTTCCAGCACTGGAGCTGTCGCTGCTGGTGTTTGGAGATGCTGGGAGCACGGTGGTGCCGGGGATGGGCTTCAAGGGGGAAAAGGTCCTGCTGGAAAGGCGTGGTTTGGAGGTTTCTGTGGGGGATTAAAGAGTGGGATGGGGATGGAAGCCACGGAGTCGGGATGCAGGAGCACTTCGGGAGGCAATTCCCTGTGGATGTGGCCCCGGCTCGGCTCCGCACAGTGACACTGATCCCTGTTCCCTGCGGGAAGCCGGCTGGTGACAGTCCCGTGATGCTGCCGTGGGAGTCACTGCCGGTCACACGTGGGTATTTAATGACCGCAGCACTCACCCCGAACGGGCTCGGCCGTGCTGATATCCCAGGGCACCGCCCGGCTCGGCTGGCAGCGTGTTTGCCGCGGCACACCTGGAATGAACCCGGGCGTGGGGCTTCTCCCGTGGGGCAGGGCTGCTTGAAGCCCTCAGGGAGTTGTTTGCATTGATCCACCCCAAAGAGACACAGCAGAATGCAGGTTTGGGGGCTGGGAGGTGGGTGCTGAACGCTGTCCCCGGTGGGAAACCTGGAGCATCCCGGTACCCGCCCAGCGGTGGGGATGGGTGATAATGAGAGGGTTAAATCAGATATTAGGGAGAAATCCTTCTCTGGGAGGGCAGAGAGACCCTGGCACAGGTTGAATCCCAGAGAAGCTGTGGCTGCCCCATCCCTGGGAGTGTCCAAGGCCAGGTTGGACGGGGCTTGGAGCACCCTGGGCTGGTGGAAGATGTCCCTGCCCATGGCAGGGGGTGGGATGAGATGAGCTTTAAAGTCCCTTCCAACCCAAACCATTCTGGGGTTCTGTGGTTTCTGTGCTGAGCAGGAACAGCTCCCAGGGTTGTGTCGACTGGTACTGGCATTCCAGGGGCTTGGAGTTGTGCTGCTCAGGATGAATCGAGCCTTCAGGTGGACCCCAGCACCCAATGGCACTGGGGACATCAAGGACCTCACAGCCCTAAGGTAACAAAGCAGGTTGCAAAGGTGGAGGAGAGGTGGATGGTTGGTCTTTTTGATACCCACACATGGCCATGGACCCCACCAGTGTCCCCCTGTCCAGGTCCCAACCACGTGATTTAAGCCCATGTTGCCCTTGATGATCCTGGAGGTCTTTTTGACCTTACTGGTTTTATGATTCTGTGTCCGTGTTGCCCTTCAGGACATCCTCTGGAAAACCATTTACAGAACGTCAGATAGTTTGGCTTCTTCACCTCTACGGTCTCTTTCGTGGTTTTGAGCTATTTTAATTGATTTTGGGATCCCCAGAAACATGACAAGGAGGAGAGCTTTATAAATATCTTGTAATTTAGAGGAGCTGGACTGGCTCCAGCTGGAAGCTGGAGAGCTGGAGAGTGCAGGGGAGCAGCGTGAAAGTGTTTGGAGTGCAGGCTTTTTTTCCATGCCTGCGGACTGCCTGGCATGGAAAAGGAAACAGGAGGATAACAGCGAATTATTCTCACTTATGTCAGCCGGAGATAATCCAGGAGAGTTTAAAAGCCCTAGGAGAGGTTTAAATTGGGTGTTATGTCATGGCAGGGAGAGGAATGGAATGGAAGAGGGTAGGAGAAGGGGCAGCAAGGTCAGGAGGAGCTCCCAGAGCGTGATAAGGCTTTAAAGCCTCCCGGGGTGAAGGTGCTGGAGCATGCAGGGAGCAGTGGACAGGAGCCAGGAGCTCTCCCCTCCCTGGGGAGGCTGGCTGCCTTCTGCAGAGGAAACAGGAGCCCTGCCCTGGGGGCTGAGGTCCCAACAGCAGCAGGGCAAGGTTTTTGTCCCCTCCTTGGAAGTGACTACAGGAATGTGCTGAGGAGTGTATTTCAGAAGCCTGGAGATGTACCGGTTGTGCTCTCATATCCTGTTGGAGAAGCCTAGGAATCGTTTTGTTTAGCAAGAACAGGAGATTCATCAAGTTATCGGTCTGGAGGCAGCATGGCTGTAGGTTTGGAGAGGGAAACACCACGAGGAGAAAGCCCTTGTTGATTAGGGACATTGATCTGAGCAAGAAATCAAAGCATATTCCAATCCTGGAGAGGTGGTGGGTTTGAGCAGGGTTTGTAGCAAAGGAAAAAGGAGCATCCTTAGGACAAGTGGGATGGTGTGAGGAGAAGGACCTGCAGTGACTGGGGTCTTCCAGCATTCCTGGTGATGGTGCCCTCACCAGACAGCACAGGCTGGGTTTGGATGGATCCCACGCTGTGCTTATGTCTGGGTTTAGTGGGATCCCCTCCAGAAAGGAAGAACCACCTGGGCTTCACCAGCAACACCAGCAGTGGGATAAGGAAAGAGATGGGGGGGAGCCAGACGGCAGAACGAGTTGGAAAGTTCAGTGGGATCATGGTCTAGGCCACATGAAAGAAGGTAATTTTACGAGGGGTGAGGTGGTTTGGTGCCCAAACACAAGCAAGGAGTGGTCAGTGTAGATAAGATTATCGGGAGCAGAACGGGAGAGCAGTGACGCCGACAGGGAGCACGAGGCACGGGCGGGAGCGGTGTTGGCACACACTGGTGGGTCAGGGAAAACAAAACCAAGCTGGAGCTGCCTTCAAGGGAAGGGGGATTGGACCCCGGGGCACTGTAACAAAAAGAGACCTTCAGGAAGAGATGAGAGAGCAAAGAGCCAACCAGCCCTGCTGCCGGAGGGATGAAGGATGCTGAACGCTCTGCATCGTGTCTCATGGGTGCTGTTCTCTCGGGAACCACCAAACCCTCACACCTCCCACGCTGAGGGTCTGTCTCAGCAATCCCCTCCAGCCAAAACCCTCCGTTCTGGGCAAAGCCAAGCTGGCACAGACCTTGTGAGGGCACCGGGCTGCGGTGCCAGGAAATGCCGTGCCTGTGATTGCTGCAAAAGGAGTAAATATTGTCGTGGCACGTGATAGTTTGGGGCTGAGGAACGTGCGTGGCTTGGCAGCAGACAGTCACCGTCCCCACGTGCTTCCTGGGAATCCCAAGCACTTGGATTTTTATGTGCTTTTATTGCGGGCAGTAGAAATAACATTCGGGGGCCGACGTGTGCCAGCGGATGGAGCTCAGGGGTTCTGTGCTGAGGGATGGGCTGGGTGCAGGGGGTTTCGTTCCTTCTGTGGAAATGTTGGGGGGGGGGTTTCATCTTTCATGGTGGTTTTCCATCTAGAAGTCTGAGCAGCTGCCCACGGGAAAGCCGGGCTGAGGAGGGATGTCCCTACACCCTCCAGGAGGGTTTCCCACTGCAGCAGGAGTTGATTGTGTACAAACTCTGAAATAAACAGCCTGTCTTCTCCCTATTCAAATTTTGGGGATGTTCTTATTAATTCTTACCACTCCCTCCTTCGTTTCCTTTTCTTATCTCTGGAAGCTCGGGATTTTAAAGCAGGAGGAGTCTTCAGATGTGGGCAGGTTGGGGTCTCCTGACTTCGGGAGGAAAAACACTGAAAAATGAGGGGAGGGATCACTTTGAACAGGAGCACTTTTGGAAGGAGAGCAAGGAATAAAGCCTTAACAACGTCCTGCAGGTGGCACAGGAAGGAGCAGTGGCCACGCTGCATGTAGCAGCATCTTACCAAACCCTTGGTCACCTGGAGGGGTCTTCTCCTGGCTCCTGGACGGGTCTTACCCACGCTCCTGGAGGCTCCATGGAGGTGATTTCATCCTTTGAAATTAAAAGAACCCCAAGTATTTGTTGGATACGTCTCCTCTGAAGGAGGTTTGGGTTGGGATTGATCCAGTCATTGCCAGCTCTAGTCGTCAAGACCATGGAAGGATCATTTCCCTCTCTTCACTGCAGTAGGGTGGGTTTCTCTTCCTTTGGAAAAAGCACTGCCCAGGAAGGTGCTGGTCTCCGGGAGCGGGGTGGGGAGAGCAGCCTGCCTGCCAGAGACCTTCCCCAGGAGTTTGTTTCCCTTTTAAACGGCGCTCATCTTGGAAAGGAGTCAAGTGCCTTGTATAAACAGCCTGGAGTCAGGATTCCTCCGGCGCTCGAAGGAAGCGTGGGGATGATTAAGAGGGGATTTTGTGTGTTGGGTGCATGTGGGTGCACGTCTTTGGCCTCTCGGTGCTGCTCCCTGGGCTGGCTGTGATTGCTCCTTGCCTGCAGCTCCACAAATAGGCCAGGCTCCAGTGGGAGCATCTGCTCTGGAGGGTCAGCACTTGGGCTCCTTAACCTCCCACCGCGCCTTCGCCTCCGTGTTGGCTTTGTGTCAGCGAAACCTCCCTGCAAACGGGCTTGGCTCTTCCTTAAAAGCCCCTTTTTGTCGTTAGGGAGGATGGATTATGACCGTTCTGTCCCCCCTCTTGGGGCTGGTGCAGCAGCACATCTGGTGCTCTGCAGCTGGAAGGGACAGCTCGGGGCTGGTTTCCACGGGCCAGCAGGTTGTGGGTGGTCAGCACGGACACGGGGGGGTGGGAATGTGTGGGGAGAGGGGTAGGGATGGGAAAGAGCCGTGGGCTCCTGTGAGGAGACGTGGGAGGGCAGAGTCCCACATCTCCACCAACCTCGTGGAGTTCTGGGGAACCCTCCAAGTAATCCCCTCTCTCGCCTGTTCGCACTCAGAGCCTTGAAGGGTTGGGCCACCGTTATTTTAATTAAAAATGAGTCTGCTGAGTGTGGGGTACCTCTTAAATTAGGCTCATCCCTCACCTCCAGACAGTTGGAGTGCACCTGGAAAAGCCAAGCTCCAGCTGCACAAGTCCCGCAGCGAAGGCTGCTTTGCTTTGCTCCGACTGTTTTGGGTGGCAGCTTCTTCCCAAGACAAAAATCTCCCCTGCCCTTCCCCTCCCATCCTCTGGACTCTCCTCATGCGAGGGCCGAGGCTGCTGTGTGGTCTCAGGGTGAGATGGATCCCTGGAGCATCCCTCTGGCTCTGCTGCCTTCTGGCTAACCCCGCTCGCAGGAGCCGGACTAGAAGGACTCCTGGGCAGGGGGGGAGCAGTCACACCCAAAATTCTCCTCTCCCTCCATGGATGCTCTGCAGCTGCACTGCTCCCACTCTGCCTTCCCTCACGGCATGGGGGGCAGGCAGCCCTGCTTGTTCCCGGGCATCTCAGGATCCATTTTGCCCATCCCCGGGTTATCAACAAGGCATAAACCAATCCTGGGCTATCTCCAGTTCTGCCTTCTCCTCCCTGCCCTCCCTGATCATGGCTTGTCCTTCTCCTCTCCTGCCATGGTTCCCATGGTCCTTCCCATGGACCTTCTGTCCATCACCTGCCAACCCCAGCATTCTGGGGCATCAGGCTGCCTTTCCTCCTCATCTTCCTTTCCATCCTCCCTCTCCCTCTCTCTCCCCAGTACTTTGTCTCCCCATCTGCCTTGAGTTGACATTTGCTGTGCTAAGTTCAGCCTCGGTGATCCACCCTCTTCCCTCCCTGTTGGCAAACAGCTTTGCCTCTCCAGCTGACGCCTCATGCCAGGACAGCTCTGCCTCCAGCTGCTCTGAAGCTCAGGAGATCCCAGCCTGCCACTGCTTCCTTTCTCCAGTGACTTCAGTAGGGTCTGGCAACAAAAATTAATGTTCTCAGGCAACAAGATCCCCCCTCCCAGTCCCATCCTCGCAGGAGTCACCTCTGT
>JAWWMP010000011.1:21211569-21221924 GCA_035047865.1 Dendrocincla tyrannina
GTTCTCAGGCAACAAGATCCCCCCTCCCATTCCCATCCTCGCAGGAGTCACCTCTGTGCTCCAGCCCAGCCCACGGTGATGCCAGCTCAGGGCTGGGGAAGGGGAAGGTGCTGGATCCCTCTGCCACCTTCAGGACCGTGTGCTGGGATGGGGTTTGGAGCGTGGGAATTGATAGCTGGGGGGTGGAGAGGTCATTCTGCTCCAAGAGTTCACTGGCAGATATTTCACTTCCACTGCATCCCTGGCTGGGAGCGTTTCCCACGTTACACCCACGTCGCCGCTCTGCGGCTTGTTGTCGGGGCGAAGTCCCAGCCTGGGAATTTGTCCCCTCCTGCCTGGCTACCACAATGACAGATGCCAGCCTGATGCCAGCCTGTCTGCTGCCACCCCTCGGAGATGTGGCTGGGAAGTCTGTGGTGGCAGCTTGTCCCCGTGACCCGTCTTCCCTCATTTTTTGAGCGTTTGCCTTTCTCCTTCGACTTTCCTGTGGTCTCCAGGTTTGTTCCCAGCCTGCCCTCAAACTGCCAGGGTTACATCTTCTCCTTTCCTTCATCTCTATCCTCATTTTCACCTGTCTGTCAGCATCTCTCCCACCCCTTAATGCTTTTAGATACCCAGCTGGGTTTTCTGGCTGGAGCTTTCCTCCCTGGCAGCAGAACCTTCCCAAGAAACCACCTTCTTGCCCATCTTCTACCCACATTCTTCTACAGTTGCTGGACCCGGCCCTCCATCCTCCTCTGCTCCCCAAAATGTCACTCCACCCACCTCTGGAATTTGCATCCTCCGTGTTGGGTGGACAATTTTGATCTTTTTTGGTTTTGTGTTTTAAACATTCAAGGAGTCAGGTCTCACTCCAAATAAATACTCACAAGGGGTTTTGCTGCTCTCCTGGCCAAGGACATCAGGAATTTGTCAGTACCTTTGATCCCCCATCCATCATCCCGCACTTCCCACCGTTATCTTGATGGGACACTCTTCCGGTACTCAGCAAATATTTGATTTCCTATGAATTTAAATAAAAAGACTTTTTCCTTTTTTATTTTTTTTCTGTTTTTTTTCTTTTTTTTTTTGGAATGATTTTAAAATACTCCTGGCACTGTGCAGATGTGTTTCGTTCCAAGAATAATAAAGGAAAACTGTTCTGACTAAATATAGATCAAAAGACACTGGTGAGCTGCCTCCTGCGTCTCCTTCCTCTCGCAGGCCACCCACGCTCCTTGGCCCAGCTGTCTCCCCATTTTCCCTCCTCAGGTTCACTCCTGCCCCAGGGAAGGTGCTGCTTTTGGAACCCTGCAAATGCCTTCTCATAGTGAGCCCGTCTGGTGCATATTTCATTCTTTCCCTCTGGGGAGATTAAAGCCCTTTTTTGACCTTTTCGAGCTACACCCCTTGGAGCAGGTTCTGTTAATTGACTTTCCAGCTGAGGGAGTCCAAGGATGTCCCATGTCAGGGGTGCAGCTGTTGGCCAAAGCCAGCCTGAGTCCACTCCTGCAGGAAGTGGCTGCCAGCAGCTGTGCAGGAGCACCAGGAGGGCACTGCAGCCTCAAATGGCTTCATGTGACGGATGGAGAGGTTCAGATTGGACATCAGGGGAAATTTCTTCACTGGGAGAGTGGTTCATCACTGGAATGGGCTGTCCAGGGAAGTGATGGAGTCACCATCCCTGGAAGTCATCAAAAAGCACGTTGTGGCACGTTGCAATGCGGTTTAGTGGCCATGGTGGTGCTTGGTCAAAGGTTGGACTTGATGATCTTGGAGATCTTTTCCAATGTTCATGAGTCTGTGATTCTAACTGGGTACTCACAGGGGTGGCATGTTTGGCTTGCCCACAGGTGTTTGTGCTGTGCCACGGGCTTCTCCAGCTCTCCCAGCTCCTCTACAGCGCCAACTTTAAGAGCAGCCTCACCACCATCGAGAAGCGCTTTGGGCTCTCCAGTCTCTCTTCAGGTTTCATCTCCAGCTTGCATGAGGTAACTGGGGCACCTGGGGGAATGACCATGGGGGGGTACGTTCCCAAAATAGGGTCTGAGGGTTGTCCAGCCTGTGCTGGGCACGTGTTGGATGAAGCAGCTGTTGCTGCGCACTCGGGCACCTCTTCACTCTTCACTTCTGCTCTGCCACATGCCAGGAGGGTGAACGTGGGGTTATGTGGTGGTGGCCCTGTGACCAAGGGCTGACTTTCACTGGAGAGAACCCCACAATGGTTTGGGATGGAAGGGACCTTGAAGACCATCCTGTTCCACCCCCTGCCATGGGCAGGGACACCTTCCACCAGCCCAGGTTGCTCCAAGCCCCCTCCAACCTGGCCTTGGACACTTCCAGGGATGGGGCAGCCACAGCTTCCCTGTGTCAGAGCCTCCCCACCCACCCTCCCAGGGAGGAATTCCTTCCCAATATCCCATCTAACCCTGCCCTCTGGCCCAGTTTAAGGCAAACTGCTGAGCTGGCTGAGGATTTCCTCACAAACATTGTCTAACTGACTCTTCAGGAATAAGTTTTCGTGTTCAGATTGTCAGGAATCACATCCTTCCTGGTAGCTCTTCAAGGCCAACTAGGAAAAGACCTGCTGACAGAGACTTTATTTTGCTGGCACAGACAAAGTGCTTGGTGGCAGCTCCCCGTGCTGGTGAGCATCGTGGTGAGCCATGGGAGGCTCCGTCAAGAAACTCGGCACTGGGAATCCTCCCAGGTCCTTGGGAATGTGCGTGCCCAGGTCTTACCTCAACCAGCACCTACATTTGGGGTTAAAAAGACTGTGTTAGAGCCTACTGAGACTGCGTGAGCTTCTGTGCCTGTCCAGGACAGCAATCTGTTTACGTTGGTGCCTGCAGTAATTCCAAGAACAAAACCCACAGAGAGACAAACAAGGAAGCCCATGTAAACATAAATATAAGGTTTTCTCAGCCATACATAGAATAACAGAATCTTTTGGGCTGGAAAGGACCTTTAAAGGCCATCTAACCCAACCCCCTGCAACGAGTGGGCACCGCTTCTACATGCCAAAGTTCAAATAATGTTTAGCTTGTCCTGAGCTGACAGAGCCCTTGTAATGGTAACTTTGTGGGGTTCATCCACTCTCCTGAGTGAGCTGAGTGGTTTTAGCTGATCGTATCTGCCGTTGCAAAAGTCCAGAGTCACAAATATTTACAGGGAGCTGGACTTTGTAGCTGGGCTGCTCGTGTCTGAGTCACAGGAATGGAGGCAACACGCTCCGTTCCTTGCTGTGTTTTGGGGGAGGTTTTAGTTTGTGTGACACTTCTCGCAGGTAACAAGCGACAGGACAGGAGGAAACGGCCTCAAGTTGTGCCAGGGGAGGTTTAGTTTGTATATCGGGGAAAATGTCTTCACTGAAAGGGTTGTCCAGCCCTGGCACAGCTGCCAAGGGCAGCCCTGAAGTCCCCATCCCTGGAAGGGCTTCAAAGCCATGTGGATGTGGCAGCCGGGGACATGGGGTCAGTGGTGGCCTTGGCAGTGCTGGGAATGATTGGACTTGATGGCCTTAGAAGACATTTCCAGCTTCAATGATTCTGTGATTCCTGCAGGGTGGGGGACAGCTGTGGGTGCTGAACAAAGCCCCATCCACATCCTGGGGCTGTGAGGTTGTTCGTGACAAGGGGAGCACAGAGGTGTCAGAGGGCCCCGAGGTGCCCCCCTGGCTTTAGGTGACAAGGGAGCACCGCCTGGCTGGGAACACACAGGGTGAGGGGCTGCCCCACTCCTGCCCTCTGGGAGTCCACCACCACCACCACACAACAAGAGCGTGGACACCTACAGGGGGCTTAACACCCTCCACGCTGTCTTCTGCCCTTCCCAGATCGGCAATGTGGTCCTCATCATCTTCGTCAGCTACTTCGGCAGCCGCGTGCACCGCCCGCGGGTCATCGGCGTCGGGGGGCTGCTGCTGGCACTGGGCGCCTTCCTCGTCACCCTGCCCCACTTCCTCTCCGAGCCCTACGAGTACACCACGCTCAGCACCGGTAAGAGCCCGCTGGGTACCCGTGGGTGCTCCAGGATGGGCGTGCGGGACCCCCCAAAGAGAGGGGTGGTCTCCACTGCACACACCGTTTTGGGGGGAGAGGCTTTAGGGTGGCATTTGGTGGTTAAGCCTGAATTCGTTATGTCTTTGAAAATGCTTCTGAATGCAGTAATTACATGTGGGATTCCTTTTGGCATCTCTCAGGTATGTTATTCCAGATGTGATGTGCTCATAAAATCATAGAATGGTTTGGGGTGGAAGGGACATTAAAGCCCATCCAGTCCCACCCCCTGCCATGGGCAGGGACACCTTCCACCAGCCCAGGGTGCTCCAAGCCCTGTCCAACCTGGCCTTGGACCCTTCCAGGGATGGGGCAGCCACAGCTTCTCTGGGATTCAGCCTGTGCCAGGGCCTGCCCACCCTCCCAGGGAACAATTCCATCCCAATATCCCATCTAATCCCACCCAATGTGAAGCCCACAGGCTTGTGGTCCTTGCAGGCCCTTGCCCAAAGTCCCTGTCCATCTCTCTTGGAGCCCCTTCAGGCATTGGAGGGGTCCCTGAGCTCTCCATGGACCCTTCTCTTCTCCAAGTGAATACCCCCAGCTCAGAGAGCACGTCCTTCCATGTGCATTTATAAAACACACTCCAGAATGAACTGTTTCACCAGGTTCATGTGTTATTTTAGATCTCCTTCTCTCCTGGCCTTGCCCACCCATCTCTCTTCAGGTCTCTCAGCACCCCATGTCCCTGCTTTCTGCATGGGTGCTCTGTGTCCCTCCAGCCTGTTCCTGAGCATCCTGGACCAGGTTTGCTTTCTGTGGCACCAAAAGGTCCTTCAAAGCCGCAGCTCTGCCTGGCGATGACACTTGTTATTAATGCTGGCATGTCACTCAGCTGTGAGTGGCCTTGCAGAGCAGCGAGTGGTTCTGATGGGACAGCAAATCTGAGGGAGAAGCTCTGGGATGCAGGAGATGCTGGTCCTGCTGCTGGTGCCCTTTGTGATTGTGGGCAAATCACTTCACTCCTGCCTTTTTCTGGGACACTGGAACACCTCCTGAGAGGGCTCAAAGGCTCTGGAGTACCTTGCTCAGAGGCTTTGTGATTTTCTGATCCATGCCAGGACAGTCCTACCCATATCTTACTGCACCAGGGCCTTAAACTGAGAGAGTAGATTTAAATTAGATACTGGGATGGAATTCCTCCCTGTGAGGATGATGAGGCTCTGGCACAGGTTGGGCAGAGAAGCTGTGGCTGCCCCATCCCTGGAAGTGTCCAAGGCCAGGTTGGGCAGGGCTTGGAGCACCCTGGGCTAGTGGGAGGTGAACCTGCCCATGGCAGGGGGTGGCACTGGATGGTCTCTAAGGTCCCTTCCAACTCAAACCATTCTGAGGTTCAGTGATAGAGCAAAGACTTCCTGTCTCCAGGGCCTGCTCTCTTCTAGCCTGTAAGCCTTTGGATCCACACTAAGGAAGGCTACTGGTTTAACTGGGAGGGTTTTGGGAATACGTTTGTGTGCTCCATTTTCCATGCAGAATGGAATAAGCAGAAGAACCTGCATCACCTGCCACAAGGTGGGCTCTGGCCCTTCCAACAAGCCCCTTAGTCCCTGATTGTTGATGAGCCTTGGTCTCCTCAGGGACTGCCAGCTCTGAAAACCAACTCTCTGCTGGTCCCCAGCCCCGTGATTGTTGAGTGAGACAGTTTGGAGAGTAAATCAGACATCAGATGCCAAGTTTTCCAACAGCTTAAATTCAGGCACCAGGCTGTGAAGAGGTCAGGATTTGGGACAGGGGCTGCTCTTACTGTAAAGGAAACCAGTGTTGTAACGCTGACTTTTGTCCCTTTCAGGTAACAAAAGCCAGGGGCAGACTGAGCTGTGCCATGCAGAGAACAAGTTTGTGTGCCCAAATGCCACGCAGGACCCCCAGAAGGAGGCCAGCAGCATATGGGCCATGATGGTCATCGCCCAGCTGCTGGCCGGGATCGGGACCGTCCCCATCCAGCCCTTTGGGATATCCTACGTGGATGACTTTGCAGAAGCCAATAATTCCCCACTCTATGTTGGTAAGTAGGACCGTTGCTGTATATGGTTTTGTCTCCTGAGACCTCAGAGATGAGATGCAAAGGTGAGATGTCAGGGTATTCATCTGGAAAGGAACCTGTGGACGTGGACTGAGCAGCCAGTGGGACTCAGACAAAACCCTCCCTGGTCAAAAAGCCAGACTGTCTCTCCCCTTGGCAGTCAGCTCTTCTCTGTAGAGGTGTGTTTATGCTGTGGGTGATAAGAAGCCAAAAAATCCGGGCAGGTAGATGACCTGGATGAGCTGGGACTTCTCCCTTGCATCTGTGAAATCTTGTGCCATCCCTGGGGGAGAAGAGTTGCAATGAAACCTTCTCAGAGACCACCTCCTGCTCTTACTGAGCGCTGGTTGGTCGTGGTTTGACCAGAGATATGACAGCCTGCAAGAGCCAGTTAGCACAGGCTTTGCATCGAGGCTCCAAACCCAACACTTCTGCCCTGGAATCGTCCCTGCCTGGTGTGGGCTCCCAGGCTCAGGAGGAATTTTTGATTGCAAAGAGATAGGTCCTGGCTTTTATCTGCTGTGATTGTCAAACCCCATCCGGTGCTGACCTGCCTACGTGAGCTTTGAGCTCCATCCAGAAGTTATTTTAAAGCCCTGGTGCCAAACAATGTCTTTGGAGCAGCCAAAGGTGTCAGAGTGATTTAGGAGCTGAGAGTGGATGCTCCAAAATAAGGTAAGCACCAGATGAGAAGGAAAGCCTTTGGAACTGGACTCCCAAGGACAGGCTTTGGGCATGCACTGGCGTCAGGCAGGGTCTCCAGACCTACCCATGTGTGCTTTGCTCCAGAACCCTGCTGGAAAAGTCTGTGGCACCACCAAAGAGCTCTGCAGAGTCTCACGAGTGGGTAGGGCTCACTTCTCTCAGCTCACTGGGACGGAATCATAGAATTCCAGGATGGTTTGAGTTGGAAGAGACCTTAAAGCCCACCCAGTTCCAACCCTGTGCCATGGGCAGGAACACCTCCTGCTAGAACAGGTTGCTCCACTCTCTGAGCATCCTTGTCTTCCCCCTGTAGCGAGAGGGGTCGCTGTTCCCATGACCTCCGGGTGCCCTTTGAATTCCCAGACCTGCAAGGAAAATGAAGGAAAGGGGGCTGAAGATGAAGGAAAATGGGACAGGCATGTTGTTTTGTAAACTGGGTGGTCACTTCAAGGCTGTGAGAATGTCTGTGTTGGTGGATGGTTACTGGGAATCCCAGTTACCCCAGTACAACATAAACACCACCACCCCGAGCCTGGTTTCATTTTGTGGTCAATGCAGTTCAAGACACTGTCTCCTTTTAAACAGCTTCAGAATGTTGTGCGAGGTCTTTATTTTGAGGAGGGAACTCGGATCCTTTCATTCCAAGATCCAGGTTCAGTGCAGGTCATCTGTTTTGGAACAGGATGGTTCAGCTGGACCCAAGGTGGTCCTCCTGGCCTTTTTGCTCTCAGAATCTTTCTCTTCCCCTGCTGTTTGCACCAAAGGTTTTGCTTGTATTTGAGGCCTGGGATGGGTTTGTTTGCCTGGTCTCCTGTAGGAGCTGAAGGTCTCCGTCACCTGTGGGAGTCCAGGATGTCACCATGATGCTGCTCCCAGGGGTTCCCCACTTTGCCCCAGTGGATCGTGGATATTCCAGGTGTAGCTGCCAACTTTTAGTGCCCCGGTAAAGTTTCGAGTGCAGTTTTCTGCAGGAGCTTCCCTCCCCCTCCTGTTCCTGTTAGATCAGCACCACCCCCAGGGGCTGAGCAGTGGGCACCTTCTCATCACCTACTGCCCTATCAAGGGGACTTTCTCCCCTCTATGTGTTGGAACACCCTTCCTGCCTCGCCTGGCAAGGCAGGAGCAATACCTGCACTGGAGCTGCTGTTCCCTGCTCACGCTGGCTCTCTCTGCTCCCTTTCCCCAGCCATCCTCTTTGCCATCGCCGTGTTTGGCCCCGCGTTTGGATACCTGCTGGGGTCCGTGGTGCTGCGGCTCTTCGTGGACATCGGCAGGGTGGACACCGGTAAATATTTCTTGAGTAGTGATGGTCCGAAAAACCTTCTGTGAGTCAGAGGGGCCCTCTGAGATGAAAGGTGGCAGAAGCCACCCAGTCCTGTGACCCATAAAGCGCCCTGCCCTGGAAAGACCATATTCCTCCACTCTGTCATCCCATGGAGGATACAGGTGGTCTTGAAGCCACCACTGAAGCAGAGCCCTGTGGTAGGGACATGTCCCAGCTCCTGGTGCTGCACTGGTGGTCCTGGCTGGCCTCTGCCCACACCCTAATGAGGTATCCCACAGCCCCAGCACAGCCGTGGAGAGGAGCAGGGGCAACTAAAGCATCCAGGGATGGAGAAAGCAACCAAAGGGCAACCATTGCCCTGTGGATACATGGGAGGCTTGAGCCTCCTGATCCTCCTCCCCACCACCCCTCCCAGTACCTGCAGAGAGAGGGACCAAGCCGACGCCACCGCAGGGATAATTTCCTTTATCAGCGGCGTGTGCTTATTATTTCTGGTAACTTAATCACTGAGGAATTGTCCCCAGCTCCATCATTAATGTGGCTTTTCCTGTGTTTCCTCAGAGAGATCAGAGCCTGTCTGACATTTTTGTCCCGTGCCTGATAAGAATAATAAATGAACCTGGGCAGGAAACTCCCCAAAGCCTTGGCCCGCTCCCCGCGGCGGCAGACGGATTTAGCAGCCTCTGCCTGGTCGCCCCACGGTGACGTCCAGGCTCCAGAGTGGAGTGCTCCTGTTTGGAGGAGCGGGACAATTGTTTGAGCGGGGTGTGGGCTCCTCTCCTGCCACACCCTGCCACGGGGCTCCCACTCGGAGCTGGTTCCTCCCCAGCCACCACATCCCAGCCCTGGGGAGCTGTGGTCCCCAAGCCAAGCCAAGCCAAGCCAAGCCAAGCCAAGCCAAGCCAAGCCAAGCCAAGCCAAGCCATCTGTCAAACCTGCCATGAGCATCTCTTGGCCCAGCCAAAGGATGCCTGCACAGGAGACGGAGCAGCTCTCACCTTCTCTTCCTTTTTCCGGAGAAGGCACCCAGGGTTTCGTCCGCTCGGAAATGGGGCTCGTTAGCCGGGCTCGTCTGCGGGCACGGGGCCTTCCCTTGGTCTCAGCAAGCGCCGAGCGACCCAGCCTGGAACAATGGGACAGCAATTGTTTCCAGGAAAGTGGCTGTGCCTTTTCCTGGTCCCTGTCTTGGCTAGGCATCCCTGGCTGGCAGCGTGGTCCAAAGCCACTGTATTCTCCAGGAGGAGGATGGAGCTGGAGCCTTTAATCGCCGTCTCACTGGCTGGGTCATGGAGGGGACGTTGAACCTGTGCCATCAGTGTGTTTCATGCTGCCAAAATCCATCCTGCAGCCACCTGGGAGGCACTGCACAGTTGGGATGAGTGGCTGGGCAGGGAATGACAAACACAACCAGGACTGGTTTTGCTGCCAACACTGCTGGGAACTTCCACCTCCATCCATTTGCTCTTCCATGCCTATAGAGAGACCCTCAGTCTGTACCCTCAGAGACCCTTCCTGCTCCACCAGTCCAATTTTCATGGACATTTGTCCCTTTTACCCCTGGAGCACTTACAGGGTGTCCCTGTGTCTTGCAGCCACGCTGAGCCTGACGCCGATGGACCAGCGGTGGATCGGAGCCTGGTGGCTGGGGCTGCTGATCTCCTCGGGCTGCTTGGTGCTCACCTCCATCCCTTACTTCTTCTTCCCTCGGTACATGCTGAAAGGAGAGGTGAGACCTCACCTCCAGAGGCTGGGACGTCCTGGAGCCAGGGAAGCACTCAGGGAGGGAATACCTCTTCCAGGAGGAGAGGGGTGGGAGGGAGGAAGGGAGCCCCAGCAACCCTTTCCCATCAAAACAAATTTTAAAAGGTGTTTTCAAAGCCAAGCCCCACTGGGTTTGTCACAAAAATACTTGGGTTTTGAAATGGTTTAGTCATTCATTCTTTAAAGCTCAAAATCAGACCCCAAATATTTCATGGTTATGGTTAAGGGACTCCCCAGACTTGAGCTGAGCTGACTCCAACTTCCATTTTCAGACTTTTTGCGGAGTTAAAAGAGAGGTCTCCTGTCAGAGTTCTGGAGAGGAAAGCTTCCCAACTCCTTAAAGCCTCTCAAAGCAGGAAAAGCTGTCGTCTTGCCACTCTGCTCGGGGGCTGCAGTGATGATTGAGATAATTCACCCCTTTAGTCACAGAATCACAGAACGGTTTGGGTTGGAAGGGACCTTGAAGACCATCCAGTGCCACCCCCTGCCATGGGCAGGGACACCTTCCACCAGCCCAGGGTGCTCCAAGCCCCGTCCAACCTGG
>JAWWMP010000011.1:21222035-21236721 GCA_035047865.1 Dendrocincla tyrannina
GGCAGTGGGAAGCCATTCCCCCTTGTCCTGTCCCTCCACCCCTTGTCCCCAGTCCCTCTCCAGCTCTCCTGGAGCCCTTTCAGGCACTGGAAGGGGCTCTCAGGTCTCCCTGGAGGTGTCTCTTCTCCTGGTGAGCACCCCCAGCTCTCCCAGCCTGGAGAGGTGCTCAAGGGCAGGTTGGATGGGGCTTTGCTGTCATGTTCAGGCTTGGTTGGGGGTCAAAGGCACCTGGGGCGGACCCTGCCCCTCCTGAGCCTCGCTGTGCTCCAGGATGGTGCCAACCACCTATGGGTGGTCCCTTGTCACCACAGCCTGCTCCTGTCCCCCTTCCCCAGGACCGGCATGCGGAGGCTGGAATGCTCAGGAAGATGGAGACGGGGGCGGCCGAAGAGACCTCCCTGCTGGAGTTTATCAAAAGTAAAGGGCTGGCACATCCAGGCGGGGTGGGCAGGGATGCTGGGCAGTGCTGGGTGGGTGGGGACCACCACGAGGGTGACTTCAAGCCGAGGAGGTTCGTTGGGAGCCTCTGAGTGTGTCCAGCACCCTGTGTGGAGATGCCAGGGCCAGCTCTGGCACCTCGAGGGCTGCAGCTCGCCCCTCCCTAAGGGAAGGCTGGCACAGCCTCCCTCTTGCTCTGAGGTCAGCGGGGGCTGAGGTTTTTCTGAGAACCGGTTTGAGGACCTTAAGAGGGTCTGAGTGTGCTGTGGTTTAAGCCCAGCTCCAGGAGTGGGCACAGGGCTGCTGGCACCACCAGTGCCCCTCTTCAGGGTCACCCCACTGCAGCTGGCACTGCTCTATTTGTGTGCAGCCAAAACGGGCTTGAGAGAGATGTCACTGCTGAGGGACCAGATTAATGGCCCCTTTTAGCTCCGTGCTGATTTCTTCCCAGATAAAGCCCCCCTCCTCCTTCCCTCTCCATCCGTATCCCGGAGCTGCCAGCTCCCTCTTCTCCATCTCACTGCATTTTTTGATGGATGATGCTGGCGCTCCCCAGCACTCCCTGCTAATTAGTAAACCTCATTAGAGACCACATAAACAGAGCTGGTCCCCAGGAGCCTGGAGTCTGTCTGCTTCCACTGACAGAGCTGGGAGACACAACATCCCACCAGGAAAACACTGTTCATCCATGGTCCTGCCAGCTGTTGGGACCATCAGGATGTCTCCCTCCCCCTCTCCCATGGCCACAGACCCAGTAGATCATCATCATCATCATCCCACAGTCATCCTCACTGGGAAGAGCCTCAGGGTGGGGGTTTGTTCCCAGTGCAAGTTGCTGGCGTGAGGATCACACGGCTAAAAGACACCTTTCTTGCTGTTTCCCTGCAGGATTCCCCAAGATCTTCCTCAGGCTGCTGCTCAACCCCCTCTTCATCCTCCTGGTGCTGGCTCAGTGCAGCTTCTCCTCGGTCATTGCGGGGCTGGCCACCTTCCTCAACAAATTCCTGGAGAAGCAGTACGGTGTCTCCTCCTCCCACGCCAACTTCCTCATAGGTGAGCACGGATGGAGGGGAGAACTGCCCATCAGCACAGAGCCTGCATTCCCCAGGATTGCTAAATTCCTGCAGGAGAAGCCACTGGAAGCTCATTTTTGAATGAGACCTGAGGTTCACCTTGGGGGGGGATGGTGACTTTCCTGGCCTGAGGTTTCCCACTTGGATAAGGGTGGGGTCTGTGGGTTCTCCCAGCTCCCCCGAGGTCCACACAGGCAGTCCCTCCTCTCAGAGAGGTGCTGGGCAGGCAGGACCCCCCTGATGGCTCCGTTTCCCTGCAGGAGCCGTGAACCTGCCGGCGGCAGCGCTCGGGATGCTCTTGGGAGGAGTCATCATGAAGCGCTTCGCCTTCTCCCTGCGCGCCATCCCCCGCTTCGCCGTGGTGGTGCTCGTCTTCTCCATCCTCATCTGCCTCCCCATCTTCTTCATGGGCTGCTCCACGGGGCGCATCGAGGGCATCCACCCCTCCAGGTAACACAGCTCCTCGGGCTGCTCCTTGTTTCTCCAGCTCCTGTCCTACTTATCCATGGGGAGGGATGCAAGATCCCACTGCTGCCTGGAGGAGGTCCAAGCATCTCACAGCACTGAGAGCTCAGGAGGTCACTTATCCCCGATTTTCTGTGCCAAACGAGCAGGGTGTGTTTTCCACCCTGGATTTTTAGGGGGAAATCAGTAATATTAGTGCCTGTGTCCACATCACCTCACATGCTCCCTGTGTTCCACCTTTCTCCTCTTTTGACCCTTACCACGACTTTTTAAGATAAAAATGACATTTAGATACCACCAAGGCTTGATGTGACACGCGTTGTTCCCATTTCCCAGTGGAAATGCCAGCAAGGAAGAGGCTCCCAGTGCCATTTTCCTGCAGGAATGGAGCAGCCCCATCCCACCTTGCCCAGGGGCAGCTCCCTGGTGCCACATTCCCGCAGGATTCAGGCTGTGCCACTCAGCAGATGCACTCCCTCAGGTGGGGAGGCAAGGCAGGACACAGCCCTGGGTTGGTCCTCCTGACTTCCACGCTGTCAGCAGGCTTGTTTGGGAACGTGCCTGCTTCCAGTTTGTGTCTGCGTGGTGTTCCCAGCTGGGGCTGCTCTCACAGCTGTTCGTGCAGCTCTGGATGGAGCCCAGCTCCATTTCTCCAGGCATTTGGCCCGTGAGTTTTCAGCTGGGGAGCAGGGGAAAACCCCAGAAGTGTGTGAGTACTTGTTTGCAGACGTAACATAATGCCTGTGACATTCCCTGGACGCTTCCAGAGGTACCTGCAGGGATCAGGGGCTGGCAGGAGGCCAGGCTGCTGCTGGCGGTGTCCTAGTCCAAACAGGAACAGGGAAACTGGTCAACTAATACGAGGGATCAGGGTTTTTTTTTCCTTCCTTCTGTCCTATTTCTTAATTTCCCCCCCCCATTGTCCCCTCCTCCTCCTTTTTGGCAGTACACCGAGTTCCCAGCAGCAGGTGAAGGCGCCGAGCGGGTGCCACTGCTCCGAGCACATCTTCCACCCGGTGTGCGGGGACAACAAGGTGGAGTACATCTCGCCCTGCTTCGCTGGCTGCACCCACAGCACCACCAACTTATCCAACCCCAAGGATGTGGTGAGTGAAGCCAGTGGTTGGCAAAGCAACCCGGATCTTTACTCGATGGGGTCGGGGTGGGTGATGCTGCAGGACCCTGACCAAGGCAACAAGGGGGTGGAACCTTCTCCACCCGGCATGCTGGGAGGTCTGCCAGGGAGCTGGAGCCCTGGAGAGGTGCCGTGGAGAATTCCTGGGAGTCTGCTTGGAGAAACAGGGATGGTGGGACATCCCCTTGCAGGATGCCGTGGCCATGCCTTGAAATTGGAGCCGATGCTCTTGTGGGTGTCCTGCACAGGGCTGTGGTGCAAAGCGTGGCTAAAAACCCTGCTCTTGGCTTTGGGAGTCTTACGTCTGTTTTGTTCCAAACGTTTCCAACAGACCTACAAGAACTGTTCCCTGATCTCTGCTGGGAACACGCTGTCTTCGGCCAAGACAGGCTCCTGCCCACTCAGATGCTCCCACATGCTGCTTCCTGCCATATTCCTCATCTCCTTCGCTGCCCTCGTTGCCTGCCTGTCCCACAACCCCCTCTACATGATGGTGTTACGGTGAGTGTGGGGGGACACAGGAGTCACAGGGGGGGTGTGTGATGTGATGGTTCCACGTCAGGATCAGTGGGATGTCACGAATGTGCAACCAGCCCGAGTCTTGACTAAATCCAGAGCTGGCACCATCAGCTCTGACCCACCTTGGCTTCTCCCCTGCAGGGTGGTGAACCAGGACGAGAAATCATTCGCCATCGGCGTCCAGTTCTTACTGATGAGGCTGCTGGGTGAGTGTCCATCCCCTAACGAGCCTGAGGGGAGCAGCAGAGCTTTGCTGGAGCCCCAGGGGGTGTTGAACCCCCTCGGGGACAGCAGCCTGACCCCATGCCCTCTTGTCCCAAGCCTGGCTGCCAGCCCCGGCCATGTTCGGAGCCCTCATCGACTCCTCCTGCATCTACTGGCGGCAGCGTCAGTGCACCCAGCGCCGCTTCTGCGCCTACTACAACAACGACTTCCTCCGCAACAGGTACCCCTGACAGCCGTGCCGTACCCCCCTGGCAGGGATGGCCACGGGCATGGTCCCCAGCTCAGCCTGGGGCCAGCTGGAGGTGCCACCTTCCACACGTGGCATCTCCCATGCCCTTCTCCCGACAGATACCTGGGGCTGCAGGTGGGCTACAAGGTGGTGGGCACCGTCCTGCTCGCCCTCATCAGCTGGAAGGTGAAGAGGAGCAAGGAGTACAACGTGCAGGAGAAGGCAGCTGGGCTGGTGTAGCCCCCCAAGGACTGACTCCACGCCCCCACCACCCACTGCCAGTACTTTTGTCTTGCTTGGGTTTGTTTTACCTCCTCCTGGAGCGACGTCACCTCAGCAGCTCCGAGCTCCTCTCCTGCAGCCCAGGGCACCAGAGGGACGCTTCTGCCAGGCTCTCCAGCTCGGGGAGGGGGCAGCCCCCCAGCAGCAGCTGGATCAGGAGGTAGAGAGGGCTGGAACTCAGGGATGGTCCCTGCTCCGGCATGCCATTTCCAGCCAGGTAGTGCCTTTCCAGCTGGCACAGGAGCAGGGATGTGGCTGCCAGCCCTGAGGGGCTGCCCGGTGTCCACCACCCCTCACAGAGGTCAGCGTGGACGCCGCACTTGTGTTGAGACAAGTTATCACATGGGGTTTATTGCAGAACATTTGGGGTTTGTTGCTCTTTTTATTTTTTAAATAAAGGTCACTTTTCCAACTGTGGTGCTTTCCTGGTCTCCCCCCAGCCCCAGAGCTGTCCCCAGCAGCCAGGCAAGGCAGGGGGGGATGCTGTGCTGAATCACAGAATATTCTGAGATGGAAGGGACCCCCAGGGATCATCGAGTCCAACTCGGAAGGGAATGGCCCATCCAGGGACCAAACCCACGATCTTGGTGTTACCAGCACAACGCTCCACCCAACTGAGCTCACCTGAGTGGGCTGCAGGGAAGGAGCTGGGGCTTCAGGCAGTGGGTTGGGGGCAGCAGGGGGCTGCAGGGAGGGAGCTGGGGCTGCAGGCAGGGTACGGTGGGCTGTGGGCACAGCACAGGCAGGTGCAGGCAAGGTCTATGGGGAGAGGGCTGGAAAACGGGGTCAGAGGGTGGCAGGAAGGGTCTGTGGGCAGGATGGAGAGGGACACAGGCACAGGGCTGCAAACAGCAATTTTTGACCTGAGGCTCTCCCCCGTTTGGTACCTTTCCTGGTACAGATCAATCCTGACATTTGGTTGCTCAAGCTGGTGGGTCAAGAGGAACCATGAACAAAGAAACCCCATGGCAATTAACCCCTCAGAACCTGCATTCCCCCTCCCTCCCTCCCACGACAGTCCGGCCCAAGGGCCACATCAGGGTCTGGGCTCCTGCTCATCCCTCATGGCTTTGCTGTTCCAGTATCAAAGTGGATTTGGGGGAGGGTTCTGTGAGTCCACACTGTGACAGGGCTAGTGCAGCTCACACCCCACAAGCCATGGGCTGTCTGCTCCAGCTCTCAATTTTTAAGTAGTATTTAAGCTGCAGCTTGATGTATTCTAATTATTAGTGACCTTTACTACTATTAATGACCAGTGTCAGCTCCAGGTTCCCCTCTGATCCATCTCTGAGTGACACAGCACAGTTCAGACAAAGCTCAACCTGTGGCCTAACAATGTCAAGCACTGCCTTACTTTCAAATCACATAAATTGTTCAATGCAGAGGGCTCTGGGCAGGGCAAGATGGGCTTTGGGCTTTCTTTCAGGGATTTCCTTGGGTAAATCATTCAGCTTCCATCCTTACTTATCCCATTGCTGTGTGGGCACCGTTCGCTCTTTCCCCTGTGCTCTTGGCTCTCTTGGGTTCGTGCTCACACAGGGAGTCAAGGGAAAGGAGAGGTGGATTTGCTCTGGATCAGCAATTGAGGTCTGTCCATGCTACTCTTGTTCCCCCTCCACCTGTCAGATTTTCCCTAAACACCCTTGGCAATCACCACCCCCAGGATGTTGATGCGCAGGCATTCTTATTTTTGCTTTTCTTTGCCTTTCAGTAACCTCTCCTCCACTTTCAGGTCATTTCTGCCATCCCAGATCTCACTGTGCTCATGGATCTCCTCCAAAAACATCTGCCTTTTCCAGGGCGACAATGTGGAGCACAACCCATAGCAAAACACTGACCAAGAGCTTTAAAGCACAGTGAGAGCCTCAGTCCCTGCAGATGTGTGAATGCAGCAGGTGCCTGGCTCTGGGTCAGGCAGCTGGAGCAGAAGGGACTGAGTTTATCACATCCCACTGTCCTGCCAAAGCCATCCCAACACTGCCAAGCTGCAGCCCAAGGAGCACCGTGCCCAGCCAGCACAACGCCACAGGCTGGGAACAAGGGCAGAAGAGCAAAGGACAAAGCATAAAGCTGACTGGGACAAAACAAACAAACAAACAAACCCAGCAAAAATACAAAACAAAAGAAAACAACATTCAGACTTCACAGCTCTGCCCTTTTCCCCTCAGCCACTGGGGAGAAACAGCCCCAAATATTTACCAGGCAGGTCATGGAGTGAGGCCCAAAGCACACACAGAGCTCTGTACTGAGGCCAGGAACGCTGAGCCACCTCCATCCAGCTGTGAAGCCACAGAGTGCCACAGCCACCTCCCTGGCACAGCAGTGGGGCTGCCACCCAAACCACCCCCCTGTGCCCAGCAGCTGCCTGGGGTTTGCCTCTGTGTGTCAGCAGAGTGACCTTTTTTAAAGTTTTTTGGTTGCTTTTTGCTATTTGTGATTCTCAGTTCTCTCACATTCACACGAAGGCACAAACACACCCACCCAAAAAACCCAAGCCCAAAGCAGTGTGTGTGCAGGAAAGGATGTTTATTGACAACACAGACCTGGCCCCTGAGCAGGGAGGCTGATCCCCAGCCATGTGGATCTGACACCAATGGGAAGGGGCCAAAGACTAAAGCAAGACTTGAGAACAAACATTTAAGCAAAAACAAAAAAAAAAAAAAAAGAAAAATTTATTTCAGGAATACTTTTTTAAAAAGAATAACTTAAACCCAGCTGTGGCCTCGTGGTACCTTCCCATGCCCCTTACCCAGGGGCTGGGGCTTGGCCCCTGCTTTTCAAGGAGACGAGTCTTCACAAGAACAAGCACACAAAGAAAGAGCAATTCTTTGCCCCCAAACCACCTCAGCATCACAGATTCGAAGGAGACAGCCTTGGATCTCCAGCTAAGCGAGTTCAAAGCGTGACAAACGTGCTCCAACAAGAGTGTGGCTGCGGGAAATGGAAGAATGTAACATCCTTGGTAAAGACAACCCTCCCCACCTCCTGCATGAAGAGCCACTGGATTTCCAAGACTAGAAAGGAAAAGCCACAGGGCTTTACTGAAGGCTGTTCCTGCTGTTCCCAACACTTGGTGATGCTACAGGGAAACAGGGAGAGTCCCAGAGAAAGAGAAGAACACAAGAGATGAGCTGAGCGATGGAGGAAGCACCAAACCAGAGAGGAGAGAGGGGTCTGCAATGGACAAAAAGGGTCTGCCAGGAGCCAGCAATTCCCTCAACCCTAAAACAACATGGGAAGCCACAAAAATAAAGGCAAAATGTCCCTGCAGTTGGACTCTGCAATGTGCAATGAGACACAAATTGGGAAAATCTCCCACTTCTTTCCCCTCTTCCTTGAGCACCTCCCTCAGGAAGAGGAAGCAAATCCTTTTCTTTCACTTGGCCACAACTGCTGATTAATTATACAAAAAAATTAGAGCTCTCTGCAGCCACTGGAGCAGGAGGCAGCAGGGGACTGCAGGCCACATGCCTGGCACACAGGTAGGGATCCAAAATTCTGCCCACCCCAGAGTTTCCTGCCAAGACCCTCCTGTAACTCTGCCAGACAGTGTGTGCACATGGCTGTGGGAGGAGAGCCTGAAGGAGCAGCAGAGTGCAAAGCTGCCAGGACACAGCCCTCAGCCGAAAAACAGCTCCCAGGAGCTGACCAAGAGTGGAAATCACCAAAGACAGGCCCAGGGACTAAGGCAGAGCAGCCAGCCTGGCCTGGGCATCTCACACACCCCTCCAGCCCCACAGAAACGGGGCTGCACCAGACTGGAAGAATGGGAAGGTAGAGACATTGAGGGAAACAGCTCTTCATACTCTCCTCAATGCCTGCCCACCTGAGGGAGCCTGTGCATCAGCAGAGGTGATGGGCAGAGCTCCCACAGCGAGGCTGGGGGCAGCAGGCCCAGCCAGGAGGTGTCAGTGGCTCCGAGAGGCAGTTGGGGTTGCAATGCTAAATCAAGGCAGAGGAAAGCACAGACATCAGTCTCTAAAACTCATCCAGCAGCACACTCCTTCCTAATCTGCTTGGCAGCTATCAGAGGAAAAGGCTAAAGATTAAGGAAAAACAGAAGTCCAGAGGGTCAGCTGCCCAGAGGACAGAGGAAGAGGGGAGAGGATAAAAACATTGCAGTATGAAGGGACATTCAGAGGAAATCACACCAGCAATTGTCATGTCGCTCCCAAGCCCAAGAGCAGCAAAGACACCACAGTGCTGCCTTCCAGCTTAAGTTCCTTCTTTCTACAGCAAGATGGGATTTGAGTGCTTCAGACCATCTTCTTCCCTTCAGCCCCCAAGTGTCCTGCCCCCCAGCCCTGCCCTTCTCCGTTCAGGCGACCTTCGCCAGCCACTTCTCCAGGCCCTCCAAGTCAGCATCTCCCTCCTCTCCCTTGCTGCCCCGAGCACTGCACTCCACGAATTCCACCTTCATGGGCAGCTGGGAGAAGTCAAAGTCCTTGCCCTTCTTGCCCAGCTGGGCAGGACCCCCTGAGGTGTCCAGAGTGGTGGGGGCTGCTGAGCGGGTCACCCGTAGGGTGTTGCTGCAGAGAGAGAAGGGAAAGGGTCAGGAGCTGGGAACCAGGGGAACACACCATGGCTCTGAGCAGGGAAAGGGTCAGGAGCTGGGAACCAGGGGAACATCGTGGTGCTGCTGAGGGGTTTGGGATGCAGCTCTGCCAGCGGGATGCCAGCCACACCAAGGACAGAAGGGCCAGGGCTCTGCCTTCTGAGGCACAGGCAGGAGCCTTGGCCACCATTGGAAGGCACAAGTGCAGAAACTCAAGAGAGCAGGCCAGGCAGGAGGGCACTCCAGGACAGGGTTTGTAACAAAGAGTAGCACGAGTCAGGTGATGATTCCTCAGCTCCATTTCCCCATGACAGGCACCGATCACAGCAATTACACAAGACTTGGCCTACAGTGCTCAGGGTCTGTGCCAGTTGAACAGGTTACCTGGGAAGGGAGAGGCACCCGTGACATCAGGGATCAGCAGGATCCCTGGCACCACCTGGGTGTGTCAATCTGGGCACTGAGAGGGGCACCAAGCCCCCACTGCTCCCACAAGCAAGGCCTGCCCAAGGTCCAGGCTGCAATGTCCTGCACTCCTGCTGCATCTGCCACGTGGGAGAGGGAGGATGGATCTCCCTGCCCACGCTCACTGCCAAGGCTGAGGCAGCACAGGGACATGGAACAGCTGGAACAGCCCAACAGAGGCAGTTTCTGTGACCTGACTGCCCCTCAGATCCCAAAAAGTAAGGCTGGGGAAGCCAAGGGGCTTCCAGCAGGCACAGATGCAAACAGCAACCTCTCCCGCAGGGCTCCAGCTGCCCCGCAGAGCCTCAGGGATGGAGTCCTGCACCTCTTCCAGAGCCATGTCAGCCCTCAGGCAAGCCCAGACGCTCCTTATTCCCAGAATGGAGTTAAACTGAAGGGGCACAGGGAAAGAACACCCCCAGAGCTCAGGAATAAGAGCAGGCACCCCCTTGGGTTCTCTGCTCATGCACATCCAAGGATGGCAGCGCCAGGAGAAGGATGGCACCAATCTGCCAGCCTGCAGGAATAACTGTGGCAACAGGGCACCTGTCACCTGCCTTGGAACCCAACACCTGCACACAGGTAACTGGCAAATGCTCAACACCAGGACCAAGCAATGCTCATTTCCCTGGAGAATGTGAACATGTGGCAACTGATTCCTCCCTTAAGAACAGGAAGGTCGGGTATCCAGGCTGGGAGAGGCCCCAGCACACACATCCCTGCTGCCTTCTGCTGGCCAAAGGGATTATGGAACCACAGAGTCAATCCAGCTTGGAAAAGCCCTCTAAGGTCACTGAATCCAACTGTAAACCCTGCACTGCCAAGCCCCCAGACAAACACTGTCCTTCTGCCAACTGAACTCAGCCATGGCTCAAGGGACCTCACCAAGCACTGAGAGAAAGGACAAGAGGAGAAGCTCAAAGGGACTGAGAGCCCATCCCAAACTTACAGCTCTTTCTCCAGCTGCTGTTGAATAAGTTTCGCTGATTTTGCCATGGTGACATCTAGGGAGAAAAGAAAAGGGAATCAGCTCTTTGGTTTTCTGTCAGAACTCAGCACCTGGTTCCTGCTCCTACAGCAAGGCCAGCTCATGGTGTGCAGTCACCAGGACAAGGACAGAGGTGCCTGCATTGGGTAAGGGATGCTTTGGGATCACAGGTGTGATTGGGAACAACCCAACAGTCTGACACAATGCAGGGCTTTAATTCCTTCTTGCTGGGCAGGGATTTGCTTCAAACAGAGGACAGGGGTTGATGCCCCAGCACTCCCACCTGTCCTGGCACTACAGAGCTCTACACAGCGCTCTGCACATGGCGCCACAAAGGCAGCTCTTGAGTTAGTGCACAAAATAACCAAAAAACAGAGCTGATACTGCCCAAAAACTTCACATTGGTACAGGGGGATCCACTGTAAAAACTGCAGGGATCTGAAAATAGAGTCTTCTCCAGAAACTGGGTGTTCCTCCCAGTGCAAACCAGAGAAAACACAGAATCTTGGCAGTTAAACAACTGGTTTTAACATTGAAGCTGCTGAGTGTGTAGGAACAGTTCACTGTGCTCAAGCTGACCTTCTTTCCTGCTGCCTGGAGGCCGAGGAACAGCCTTGCTCCAGCAGAAAGCACTTGTCTTACTGAAGCCCATGCAAAGAGCCGTAGCATTTCTGGGGTACCAAAAACGCTCCTGCTGACTGGTCCAAGTTTAAGCTTAAATTCCAGCCTTCCCTTTACCAAACCCCCAACTCCTGCCCCCCTGGCACAAGCCCCTGTGCCTGCAGGCTGGGTGCCAGGTGCAGCACAGGGCACCTTGCTTGTTGCAGGCGATGAGCAGCGCGGGCGCGTTCCGGAGCACGGTGCCATCCACCAGGACCTGGTAGAGGAACTCGGCCACGTCCTTCACCTCCCGCTGGAAGGCCACGCTGTCCACCACGAACACGATGGCCCTGGGGGGACAGGGGGCAACAAGTGCTGGGGCTGAAGCTCTGCAACCATCTCCTCCAAGTATTCCAGCCTGGGCTCACTTATTTCTTTCCACAGCTGATCTTGTCCAGCTCCTCTTTGTCCCCCAAGGGATATCCCACATCCCAACCCTCCCTGCTGCAGCTGCTTTGCCACCTGGTGGTGCTCTACAAGCACAGCAAAGTAAGGAACTCGTGGTGTGACTTTTGGGATTGTCCTGTGCAGGGTCAGGAGCTGGACTTGATCCTTGTGCGCTCCTCTGAATTCAATTTATTTTATGAAAGCAAAAATTACCCTCCACTACCCCACAGCAGAGCTCTGACCCTCGGGGCACCACCAGCCCACCTCACAGCATTCCCAGCACCATCCCTTGGTTTATCCCCTTCCCAAACATGCCCTGGCCCCTCCTCCTCTGCCAATCTCCTCCACAAACCTGGCTGCAGCTTTGAACCTCTCCAAGAACTGGAGCCTCAAACTCTCGTGGCCTGGGAGGTCGATCAAGGTCACATTAGTGCTCTGGGAACAGGAACAAAAAGGTGTTACCAGCACCTCATCTGGGGGTACCTCTGACCACAGACCCATGTCCCACAAGCCCCTGACAGAGCATAAACCTCTGACCCAAGTTATTCACACACTGCAAGTCTCCCCAAATATACCAAACTCTGCTGGGAATAACATAAAAGTGCAAGAGATTTTTCTTCCCAGAAAGCTGCAGATGTTTCTCTCCCCACAGCCTGGCAGCCAAAGCCAGGCCATGAAGAGAAGGAATGGTGGAGCCAGGGCCACGTCACTGCTCTCCAGATAAGGCTCCCTGCTCTCCAGAGTGGAGGGAACACTACAGCAGACCCTTCCTGCCCACTGCCCTTGGATTTTAATGGAAACCTTGTCTATGGTTAAAAAAAAAAGTGCCTTGCAGCATTCCCCTGCCTCTCCCCCTCCAAATCCTTGCCTGCTCAATCTTAAGGGACACAAAAATCTAAAAAAAAAAAGCCATTTACCAAGTTTTTAATCTTATTATCCCCACTCTTTTGGAAGAGTGACACAGAGAAGCCACACAAACACCCCCTACTTCCACAATTCCCCAGCAGTTCAGGCGCCCCCAGCACGAGAAAGAGAGGAAAGAATTGCCACAAGCTGAAAATCACCAGACCTGTGGCAGCCTGGGACCTGAAGGCAACAAAAGATTCTGTGGAAGCCCAATAAAGCTTTTCATTTCAGGGTTTTGTGGGCAAAACAGAAATACCTGCCAAGCCAAACAAACCACATGACGACCCTCACCAAACTCCAACCTCCACAGGCCTGGGGTTCACTCAGAAAGGCTCCACTCTTTGATCAAAAGCACCTGCCCTAAATCCCAGTGTTTTCTCCGTGTGCATTGCCTGGAACCCCCCCCAGGTTCAGCAGAGGGACAAAGGCAGAGGCAGCAGCCCGGGCTGGGCACTCACCTTGTCACGGCTGAGCCGGTAGGTGGCTGAGCTGTCGGTGATGGAGGTCTGGGTGTCCCGGTACCGGCCCGACAGCAGCTGTGGGGAACAGGCAGTTCTCACAAAAACCACCTCAGGGCCTTAAAAACCCACTGAAAGCAGAGGCCAGGCTGGGAATCACTGGCTTCACCCTTCATCTGCCCAGAAACTGGGATGGTCCCAGAGGGAAAAGGGTTTCAGGGATCTGATCTCGATTTACTGCAGGGGTTGTTCTCCCCTGTTAATTAAAAATGGTCATTTGGGAAAAAAATGATCTGCTCAGATCCTGAGTCTCCACTAAAAGAAGGGAGTGGGGCTGCAGTTCCTTTGTAGGGATTTCTCCAGCTGGGACTGAGCTAACCACAGCTCTGCTCCTTCCATTTTCAGGCCTAAGGGAGCAGAAGATGCTGAGCTGGGAGGGACACCCAACGATCATCCAGTCCAACCCCTGGCCCTGCACAGACACCCCAACAATCCCACCCTGGGCCCCAGAGCGTCATCCAAACCCTCCTGCAGCTCTGGCAGCCTCGGGGCTGTGCCCCCTGCCCTGGGGAGCCTGGGCAGTGCCCACCACCCTCTGGGGGAGGAATCTTTTCCCTGAGATCCCACCTGACCCTGCCCAGCCCCAACTCCAGCCGTTCCCTGGGTGCTGTCCCTGGTCCCCACAGAGCAGAGGTCGGAGCTGCCGCCCCCGATGAGGTCAAGCCAAAACCCGTTGGCTAAGACTAATCCAAACCAAAACACCGCATCTTTCGACGCTCCTCGGCAGCCAAAACCCCGTCTCCGTCCCTCTTCACATCCATAACCCCACCCCGGTACCCCCGGTGGCCCCGCTCACCCGCGCGAACAGCAGCGTCTTCCCCGCGTCGCAGAGGCCCAGCAGCAGCACGGCCTTCCTGCTGCTCCTCCTGCCCTGCACGAACCGCCACAGCACTGCGGGCACAGGAGGGGGAGGAGGAGGGTGAGGGGGTGAGGAGGATGAGGGGGATGAGGAGGAGGATGAGGGGGATGAGGGGAATGAGGTGGATGAGGAGGATGAAGAGGAGGAGGAGGATAAGGAGGAGGATGAGTAGGATGAGAATGATGATGAGGAGGAGGAGGAGGACGAGGAGGGGGATGAGGGTGACGAACAGGACGAGGAGGATGAGGATGAGAAGGATGAAGAGGAGGAGGAGAAAGAGAAGGATGAGAACGATAATGAGGAGGAGGAATAAGACGAGGAGGGGGATGAGGAGGATGAAGAGAAGGACGAGGGGACACCCGAGCCCGCGGCACCTGCGCCCCCTCAGCGAGCGCGGCGCGGGCGCTGAGGCCGCCAGGCCGTGGGGTGGGGGGAGCAGGTAGCCCGGTGGGACTCACGGAAGGTGAGGGCGACAGCGAGGAGCGCGATGAGCACGGAGAGCAGGGCAGGCCCGCCGAGCTCCGCCCGCAGCGCCGCCAGTGCCGGCTCCAGCCCGCCCGCCATGGCGGCACACGTGGCTCCGCAGCCGCTTCCGGCGCCACTTCCGCTTCCGGCGAGGGCGGCGCGGGGGCTCATGGGAGTTGTAGTTCCGGGGAAGAAGCGGGCAGGGATAACCCGGGATTGAGAGAATGGAATGGGTTGGGAAAGCCCAGCAAGGCTGCGCAGCCCGCCTGTGCCCCCTGCGCTGCCAGGGCCACCCTGATCCCTGTCCCCAAGGGCCACATCCACAGGGCTTTGGATCCCTCCAGGGATGGGGATCCCCCCCTGCCCTGGGCAGCTGTGCCGGGGATGAACAACCCTTTCCATGGAGCAATTTTCCCAGTATCCAGTCTAAACTTTCCCTCTCCCCCCTGAGCCCGTTCCCTCTGCTCCTGTCCCTGTTCCCTGGGAGCAGAGCCCGACCCCCCCCGGCTCCCCCCTC
>JAWWMP010000011.1:21236821-21262915 GCA_035047865.1 Dendrocincla tyrannina
CCCAGGTGTGGCCAATGAGGGTAATGAGGGGCTGGGTCAGCCCCAGGTGTGCTTAATTAGGGTAATGAGGGGCTGGGGCAGCCCCAGGTGTGGCCAATGAGGGCAATGAGGGGCTGGGGCAGCACCAGGTGTGGACAATTTGGATATTGAGGGGTGGCACAGCCCTAGGTGTGGCCAGTAAGGGTAATGAGTGGATGACACAGCCCCAGGTGTGGCCATTAAGGGTATTGAGGGGCTGGGGCTACCTCAGGTGTGGCCCATGAGGGTATTGAGAGGATGGCACAGCCTCAGGTGTGATCAATTAGGGTAACGAGGGGCTGGGGCAGCCCCAGGTGTGGCAGGTGTGGCCAATCCCCTGGCACACCTTGGCACCCCCTGGCTCACCTGGGCTCTCCTGGGCTCACCTTGGCACACCTGGGCACATCTGAGCACTCCTGAACTCACCTAAGCACTCCTGGGTACCCCTTGGCTCATCTAGGCACCCCTGGGCTTACCTGGGCACTCCTGGGCACCCCATGGCCCACCTGGGCTCACCTGGGCTCATATCCAGCCACTGTCATCTGCACCCCAGGGCCTTTCCAAGCTTCCCAGCCACTCCATCCCAAGCCTGGAACATTCCATGGGTTCATCGTGACCCAAGAAGGTCCATCCCATTTGCACAGGGAAGCAGAGCCAGGCTGAGGAGCAGTAGTAAGCCACAGAAACCAGGGGGGCTCAGAGGGGTCTGAGGGAACCTCCTCCCTCCCAGGCAGGGAAGTTTGTCACCATCCTTGGAGGTCACACCCTGTGCAGTCTCATCGACCCCTTTCTTCGAGCAGGAGGTCGGACTGGAGACCTTGAGAGGTCCCTTCCCATGGGATTGATCTCTTGGTGATGTTCCTTTTATCCATGCCTTCTTCTTATGGGACGAGGACTGACACCTGGCATGGATTGGGGATGATACAGCATTTCCTGGGGAAACATTGCTGGCTGTAGCTGCAGATACAGCCTCTTCCAGGCACCGAGCCTCCTTCTTTGCCAGTTTTGAAGAACAGGTTGAAAAGCCCCCATTGTACTTCACCGCACATAAAGGTGAAGTTTCATCCCCTCCCGTCACACCCTGCACCTCTGTCATCCAAGGGGGTCTCCAGTCAGGTTGATTGACTTCCAAATGCATCCAGAAAGCATCCAAATGCTCATTCCCTCAAAGGCAGAAGCTCTGAGCACTTCTGTGCCCTCAGCAGCTCCTCCATGCCTGCCCCACACAGCAGGGCTGGGACGTTCTGGAGGAGCCCAGGCTGTTCCTGTGGAGCCTTAGCAGACCTGTGTGTTTCTTTTTATTTTCACCACGGATCAGAGTCAGGCGAAACAAACCCACGTGTTTGTTTGCAGGTCAGCAGCACACCACACAGACTTCCAAAACACACACGTGTCTAAGGGCATCCTAGATTTTTTTTTTCCAGAAGGGAAGCCTAAGCCTGGACCGTCCCCATCAACACACTTGTGTTTTCAGAGTCCTACCTGGTGGAAGTGCCTCAGACCCAGCCAGCTGAGATATGAGACAGAGCGGTTTCTATTCCCACCTGCCATCTTACAACCACTGCATTATTTTGGGGTGGGTTTTTTTCCCTTCTCCAGCCTTCAGCTTCCCTGACACAAATATTCTCCTCCTCCCTGCATCCCAGCCACACCAGGGATCTGCTGGAGAGACAATGGGATAACCCGGGCAAAGCCAAAGCACAGAGAGTACAAAACGTCTGTTCATTGGTTCCAACACATATTTAATCCATTCCACTCTGGCAAACGGTGACAGAAATCTCTCTAATGGGCAGCAAGAGATGGAAGTGACAATAACCACGTTGGTGTCTGTGTCACTACCCTACAGCAGCAGGTGCTGAGGAAGGAATGGCCTTAAGGACCCTTGGGAAAAATCTCAGGACTCCCATTTAGGTTAGAGATTTTATTTTTTCTGGGATGGCAGCAGAGCACTGTGAAGCCTCCAAGAGCCACCTGCAGAGTCGGGAGGGAGGGCAGGGAAAGCAGTGAAGGCAGAGAGCCCCACACGTGTCTGTGCTTGGTGCTGAGGGCACAAGAGGAGTCATGGCTTGAGGTTTTGTCCCCCTCCAGCAAGGATTCTTCCCACCTCACTACTTGTCCTCGAGGAAGGTGCACACTTGGAGAAGATCTGGAAAGGGAAAGGGCAGGGAGAAGTTCAGGTCCTGCCTTTTAAACACTCCCATCCACCAGCACACACCCAGCCATGCCAACAATGCCATCGCATGGGAAATCCATGGTGTACCACAGAAAAAGGGCATTAACCACAGATCACTCTGAGCCCACCCTGATGGGCCCAGGTGGGTTCTGTGTGCCATTTCTCCAAGTGCTTATTTGCTAAAGGGGAGGAAAAATCTTTTATTCGTGGTGCTGCCAGAGCAGCAGATTTTAAGTCTGTTCTCAGTTCACCCAAGGACCTTTGAGAAAAGGATGTTGGCACAGGCCTGGCTTGTCCTCGTTTTGCTTAAAAGGCATTAAATGGACAGTTCCAGAAAAAAACTGCAATTCAGGGACTTCTGGGGCTGTCCCAGTTACCTGATGGGTTGCAGGTGTTGAGGCTGGCAAGTGAAGCATGGTATTGATCCCCCAGGAACTCCTTGTACGTCATCCCATCGTGAAGCTTGACCAAGCACTTAGTCAAGTCTTTAAACAGAAGATCCTTGGTTTCGTATGCAAACATATTGAAATCCTTATTCTTGATTCCTTTTGCTCCAAACAGCCTCTGAAAGAAAGGAGAGAAGTAGAAAGCTTGGCAAGATTCAGCTTGTGCAAGCCTAGCTCTTGGTCCTAGTTCTTTGCCATCATCCCGGGAAGCCCCATGCCAGGCTCCAGAAATTTAGGAGTAAATTTTCCATCCATGTGCTTAGAGGAGGGATCTATCTCTCCCTGGTGGGCACATTTTCCTCTCCATTTTAATATGCAGAGCCCACGGGCAGATGCTGCCAGCAGGTCCTGTGCCTTAGCCAGGAGCTGGAAGCAAAAGGAACTGACTTCCCAAGGGCTTCTCATCACACCCTGGTGGTGGAGCAAATATTAATGTTTGCAGTGAGAAACAGAGGGGGTTTAACCCAGTTATGTTGCCCCCAGTAGCTGCCTGACCCAGCTGTGGCAGAGACCAGGCACCCCAGGGGGGTTTCTGAAACACCCCAGCAAGAGCAGAGCCTGTAAAGGGGGTGATAAATCCATGTCACACAAGTGACAGTGTGGCAGCAGCAACTGCTGTGATCCAGCTGCTCCCTAAAGGTGTGTTTGCTCCTGTGGCAGAGGAGAAAGAGCAGTTTGGAAGAGATGGAGAGAGGGCCAGAATAAGGGACAAGGCTGTCACCATGTATCAGTAAGGGAAAACCTTCCACCTTACACTGACTTGGGGAAAATCAGACCACAAAGGCGACCCCAAAGCATTTCTACCACTCTCAGCACTACAAACCTCCTGTCTCTCCAGCATCTCACGGACTTCTCTTGCTTTCTCGGGACGTGTCATCACAGCGTGGGTGGGAACTTTGGCCAGGTGGCAGGTCCTGTAATCCATGACATTTGCCCGTCGCCCGTCAGTGCAGAGCAGCTCAAACTGGTCCAGCTTCAGATCTTTGGCCCAGCTTTCTTTACTTTTGCCTTCAAAGAGAAGGGGTTTGGGGATTCAGAGATCTTGTGCAGCAGGGGAACATCAGCCCCACAACACCCAAGGGGTAATGCAGAAGGGGAAGGCAGCCTGGACACTGCCATAGCCACGTACCATCAGTGTTCTCCTCAACGATGGAATGCTTGATAAAGGCCACATCCCCCTGCTCCACCAGACACCTGGGGAATAGAAAGAGAGGCCAGTGAATTGGGGGCTTGAATCCTGGCCATTTCCCACAGGTTTGATTTAGACTTGTGTCTTACAGCTGCAACCTGCCCATGAGCTCTGGGATTAGCCCCAGGTCCCTGAGGCAGCCCGAGTGTTCCCGACACCCACCGTAAAGCTCCGGTGTATCCGTAGTACTGCTCGTGGCTGTTGGCAACACACTTCTCTGGTGGGACACCCCCAGAGCCCTTGCAGAGCTGGCAGAGGCGGGAGGTAGGAGGAGATCCGGGAGCACAGCCCTGGCTGAAGTATTCATCTGAAGGCAGGAAGAGGGAAAATTTACTTTTCCTGCCCTGGAAAGTGAGGGGTTGTTTTAACAACCCCGGTTAAATGCCCTCGAGTTTGTGTTATTGGTCAGTGGGGAGCTGGGAACAGGCTGGGAGAAGGAGAACAATTCGGTGGGCAGCAAATCACATGCACTGTGGAACTTGTGTCTTGTTCTTATTGATAATTATTGTTGCCCAGAAAGGCTGTGAGCTCCTTATCCCTGGAAGTGTCCAAGGCCAGGTTGGATGGGGCTTGGAGCAACCTGGGCTAGTGGAAGGTGTCCCTGCCCATGGCAGGGGGTGGGACTGGATGAGCTTTAATGTCCCTTCCCACCCAAACCATTCTGTGATTCTCTGATTCTGTAATGAAGCAGGACCCAAGGATGAAGTGCAATAGGCACTGTCTTGGTGTAAAAAGAAGAACGTTTTTCCTGCAAACCATTTCCAGCCCACACAGAGCCAGCCCAAGCCCCAGAGCCTTTATGAGAGTTGCATTTGGCAGCAATGCCAGAGCTCTGGGGGGAGAGGGGACAGTGGAAAAGGCAGGCAGGAGGCTGGAGAGGCTAAGAATAGAACCTCCCAACACTAGTGTCTTCTTTTGGTTGGAGGTTTCCCTTTGATAATTATGTTTGCTTTGCCTTGGTCGATAACATTTCCACATTATTTTTGTTGGGCTGTAATTCTCAAGGAATTCTCAGGCAGGCAGATCAGTCCCTCTTAAGTTTCTTGGATGAAGAAAATCAGTCCCCTGTTCTCTCCCCTTCCCCTCCCTCCTGAGTTTCATCCCTTACCCCCACTCCACACCCTGCACAAGCACCAGGCCCTCTATGGGGCAGCCAATATTCCCTTTTGGGGAATAGCTCCTGGGCTGCTGCAAAGGGAAGGGCTGCTGATGTGCTGCATCTTGCTCTGCAGCAGCCACCAAGAGCATAAAACTTGGCTCAGTGAGACCTTAAAGAGCAGAGTCTCCTCCATTTCCCTCCCCCAGGTGGGAACCTTTGAGGCACGAGAAGCACTGAAGACCAGATGAAGGATGGAAAAAACTCTTCTGTGAGAAGATTCCTGGCTTGAAGGAGTGGATGCAAAAACTCAACTCACCAAAGTTGCAGTTCCCTGTCCTGTTGTGGATCAGGCCCATGGGGATGTTCCAGCCAGCAGTCCTCCCCACGGCCGTGTGGCACGACTTCTTGCCCTGCAGGTTGTTCCATGTGATATCTCTGTCAGACTTCTTCACAACAGCCACAGCAAAGTAGGTTGCTTTGAGAAAATAGAGGAGAATTAAGGCCTGACCAAAGATCCTGCTGTGATCCCTGAGGAGAGGCTTCACTTGGGAAAGACATCTGTGACTAGCACAGCAGAAATACTTTGCACTTATGAATTATTTTCCAGGCAGCAGCAGTGGAAGTGTTTGTAGATGTGATGCATCTACTTCCATTGTGCTCCTGGGAAATTATTCTCCCTGACCTTTCCCTGCCTCCAAAACTCTGACACTGGGGTATGCAAGAAGGTGCAGTAAGATACACATGAGGATTTCCTATTCCCTCCAGACTTCTTATCCCCTTCTGATTTCTTATTCTCTCCATAGCAGAGGACAAAACCCTTCCCTCTTCTCCCCCTTCCCATTCCTAGAAAGAACAATTTCCTAACGCTGCAGCCCCTCTTTCCCTGTGCACAGCCCCAGTGCTGTTGTGGTGTGACCACACAAATCTCTGCTGTTACTGTTTGCTTTGCTTTGGTATCTCCTTTCAGGCCCAGACTCTACATCCGACTGGTCTCCCAAAATTTTAATATCTACATTGGACAGTTATTCTCCACTCATGACTGCACATATTTTTCCACTTATATCCCTCAGGAGTGTTTTCTGGCCCTCTACTGGCAGTAATTACCTGGTTCTTCTTCTGAGTCTCTGCAGTGACTGTCTGTGGGAGGGGAAAAAGAAGAAGATATTAGATAAAAGACATCTCAAACCCAAGAAAAGAATGGAGCTCACTGATTTCTGGGGAAACTTCATTCTAGAAGGGAGCATTTCGGGTCCCACCTTGGGCATGAACAGAACAGCTGTTCCCCTGAACTAAAACAACTGGGTTTGCCAAGGCCAGTGCTAAAGGACAGGCACAGGAATATGATGAATACAGAGATTAATACAGGATTAAACTAGAGAGGAGCTGGGGGTGGTTGTGTTCTGCCTATCCATGCCTGCCCTCCCAGGGCTGTCCCACCCTTGTGAAAAGGTGAAGCACTGAGTGTTTTCTGCAGGATGCTGCTCCCTGGATTCCAGAACAAACCCAGGGCTTTGGCAGCAGCCCGTTCCCCCCCACCCGGACCCTGAGGAGGCAGAACAGGCTGCGCTCACCCTCGTAGCTCTCTGCCATCACGGGCACCAAGCCACACATGCCAGCAGTGTAGACAAAGCCTCCGTCCAAGGTGATGGCATCTGCTTCACCCTTCTGCAACGGCAATGAAACGCTCTATGTCCCCAGGCCTTTCAGACAGCAGCTGGTAAAAGAAGCACCTGGAGACTTCACAGCAAGATGGAAAAGGGGGGGAAAAGCCATACCATGATCTTCATGATGCACTCCTTGGTGTTTTCTGCCACGACACACTCCACCTCCCCGTTGCTCATCACACTCCACACATCACACTTCTTCTTCTCATCCCTGCCTACAGCACACCACTGGGTCTTGTTCCCTCTGCGCCTGGGGCTCAGGCGATCTGGGAAGGCAGGGGAAAAGCAGGGTGAGCCCAGAGCCTTGCAGGGAGTGTGGGACTCAGCCACAAAGCCACCTGAGCACAAGAGGCTTGCTCAGGGCAAGATGTTCCTCTTGAGTGAGCTGGCAAGAACAGAAAGGTGATTCTTAAGCTGAAGGATGCCCAAAAACCAACTCACAGGTTGGAAAGGTGAATTTCTGCACCACTAAACTCCATGTGTTAACAGTACTTGGTACTACTCCCTATGATATATCCCACATTTCTGAACTGCTCACAACCCAGACAACCAGGAGAGGAAGACCAGGCTGAGCCAGAAAATTACAACCTGGTTATGTTTCTGTGCAACAGCATTTCAATAGCAGGGTCTGATGGAATGTGAAGTCCATTTAAACCCCATCCACAAACGCCACTTCACAGAAGTGAAGGGCTTTAAATTGTAAGTGGGTTTCAGGGATCGTCTGTGGGATGTTTGATTCTCAGAAAGCCACAGGAAATATTTTGCAGCTGATAAATCTGTGTCTGAACAAAATGGGTGTTCCTTTTGCCCAGACTTATTCGCTGATGCCAACACTTCCCCACACTGATGTGACTTTGGTGTTTCTGCCCTGCCTACCTTTCTGAAGGCTCTGGATGGCACTGTAGTAGTCAAAGCCCAGGTAGAGCTGGGTATCCATCAGCGATGGGATCCGCTTCAGCTGGATTGCAGAGTCTTTGAAGAGCAGGTCTTTGAGGCCTGGGTCCTTTTTGCCAGGTGGCCCAAAGAGGTGGAAGGTGCTGGTTGTGCCCACGCCAAACTTTTCCTGCCATGAGGGGAGAATAATCAGCAAATGACCATAACCAGGACTCTTGGAAAGCTGGAGAGAGCAGCCAAGGACAGAAGAGGGGATGCTGTGGGAAGCAAAGGAGAGCTCGGTGATACCTGTGCTTTGGAGAGGAAGTTCCAGATGTCATTGACCTTGTTGTCATCTCGAGCCATCACGGCGTGAGCAGGAACCCTGGCCCAGTGACAGGCCTTGTAGTTGTCCACAGGCTGGCGGGTCCCATCCAGACACAGGAGCTCATACTCCTCCTTCTCATTCGGGGCATTTTCTGGGGGAAGGGAGGAACCACGAGTAACATCACCATGAAAATAGACCAAAAAAAAGAGAGCTTTGTCATTAATTTATTTCTGCTGGAGCTCGGAGAAGAATTCTTTGCAGGAGGTGGGTTACAATGGGACTGGAGTGACAGGACCAAGGCAAGACCTGGGAAAGAGATATCATCTCTGCCACAACTAACCCAGCAAGAGGAGGGTTTGTGTACAAATGGACACAAACAGGTTTACAAACACCATACACATGTTTATAGTGAAGTCTGTGCCTTTCTTCACATGTTTCAAGAGGTGAAAGAAGAAGAGGTTTTGAGCCAAGCTGGAGAGGAATGAAAGCTGCACAGTGCAGAGGAATGGCAGGATGGAGAGGCAGCTGGACTAGAAGGAGGAGAAACAAAAGTTCTTGCAGGCTTACCTTGAACCGTTGTGTGTTTCACAAAAGCCACGTCTCCTTTTCCTTCTTTCAGGCAGCTATGGGGGGGAGGACCAGAAGAGAAGTTAGAAAACCAGGCATCGTGGCTCTCTATCTCCTGTTTCAGCAAATTAATTTGGGCACAAAGTTCAGTCATAGAGAAGTGATCTCCCCAAAAAAAGGCTTTGCTGGCAGGGAAGAAACTGTAATGGCAGAGAAGTGATTCAGTTTCCTCAGGACCCCTGATGACAGCCCAGCCCTCCCTGGTTTAATAAAAACTTGCATGTGTCAGGGCTAGAGTATTTCCCCAAAGGAAAAAGAACTTTCACTCACTGAAAAGCTCCAGAATATCCAGAATAGGGCCCTGTGCGGGACATTTTGGTTTTGGAATCCCCCTTGCACTGACGGTACAGTTTGGGCTCAGTGGTGACACCAGGAACACAGCTGGCTGAGAAAAAATTGGCCACGGCTGTGAGGGAGAAAGGAGCAGCAGTTAGTCAGAAATTCCCTTGGAGAAGGACCAGGAAGGTGGGAGGGGAAGCACAAGGAATGTCAGCGCCCTGTGAGCCACCTCTGGACCTCCACAGGAGGTTGGGTGACATCTCCTTAACTGCGCCACCACCCCTGGCTTAACTCCCAGCCCACCTTGCTCGATGGAGCCGGAGTCTTTGCCATCCCACTCGATGTCCCCCCGGTGGGTGAGGATGCCAATGGGGATGTTCCAGCCAGCAGACCTGCCCAGGCCCGTGTGGCAGGACCTCTTGCCCTTCAAGTCGTTTATGGTGAAGTCTGTGCCTTTCTTCACGACGGCCACGGCGTAGTAGCTGGTGGTGGAGCCTGCAGTGCAGGGAAAAAGCAATAAAGCCATGAGAGAACAGGACCTGGGGACATTTCAAATCCTGCCAAACCTCCTAATGTGGGGGGAAAAGTGCTGCACTTCCAAATAATTAGCAATTTGCCTGATCACTTGTGGTTTTCTCATTTCCTCAGGGCTGAGCCACGCTGCCAATACTGACCCAACACTGCACGTTACAATTTACAATGAGTGACCTGAAAACGCTCCCACACTCAAAGTGCTTTGGCATGGCACAGACATCAGCTGTGCCATAGCTTTGGAAAGAGCTTCAGCAAGTCTGTTTGGCAAAGCTCCTCTGGCAAGTCTTCTCAAATGCTGTTGCCCACTGAAGCATATATGTGAGCGCTGTGAGACTGAAACTCCTTAAAATTAGACCCAGTCTATCACAGTCTGTGCGTGGATACAATGACTGAGTTTTAGGGCTGGTAGAGACCTCAGCCTTCCGTTTAATATCTGTTCTTCCCAGCCAGCATGCTGAGAATAACTCTGCTGTGTTGCTTTGATCCTGAATATTGTGTACAAAGAGGCTAAACTCCAGGGCAGAAGTCAAAAGAGATTGGGAGCTCTGGATGGGGTAGGGGGGAAGGGAAATAGCATCTGTTTGGCTCCCAGGAGAAAGATGGGAGAGATGAAGGATGGTACAGTGAGTGAGCAGGGATGGAGCCAAGGATGTACCTCCTATCAGAAGGGATTGCTGCAGAACACTTTTTATGCTTCTCTGCTTTTTTCCTACACTTCTTGCCTCAGTGATCTCAGCTGGGTGTTTCCCCCCAAGCACTAGTTGCCTCTGCAATCACTATTTTTGTCTTGCTGACTGTACAGGAGGGCACACAGCTTATCTGGGCCATCCAGCTCCCTGTTTTACCCCCATAGCACAAGGCCACTGAAAGCAGAAACTCTCTGGGACTGGCACAGTGTTTATGTCATGCTTCAGGAGGACCCTGATTTCTGCTCTCCATCCCACCACAGAATCAGAGACTTGCACTGCAGCAAAGGGCAGAAACGGGGTGCTGGCTCTGCCCTTTTCCACTGCAGTGACACTGTGGCCGTGGGTGATGATTCCCATTTTGCTGAACTGCCCCCCACCCCTTCCCTTCTCTGGCAGCCAGGGGCAATATCTTGGACCCCCCAACTGAGATAAAGCGGGAACTCTGTGTGGAAAGGATTGGCCTTTGCACTCTCAGCTTGTCATCACCACTTGGCTTAAAAACACTGCACGAAAATGTACCTTCACTGTGTTCGTAGACCTCAGCAGCAATGGGCTTCAGCTTGTAGGGGGCAAGGCCTGCCTCAAACACTTGGCCTCCATCCAAGCTAATGGCATCTGCTTCATTGTTCTAAACAACAAAGACATTTCATCAATTAACAAGGAGCGGGAAAAAACACTTCCCAAGCCTCTCCCACATCCTTGTGGATGATTCCCTCTCTGGAGGGGGATCCCAGGTAACAAGCAGTGACTGAAAGGGAGCTCCATGTCCAGGTGTAACAGGCTGAGAAACATCCTCAGTGCCCAGCCCAGGTATTTGCAGCCCACTCACCGAAATGGCTTTTATGCAGTCGAGGTACGTTGCTTTCTGCAGGCAACTCAATGCAAAGTTGTCTTCTTGCATGTGGTCCCTCAGGCTGTTGCATTTGTTCTCTTCTGCTGAGGATATTGTGCACCACCTGATGTTGGTCTTTGGGGGAGCAGCAAAACAGAGAGCTGTGGAAAGAACCAGAAATAAACGGTCTGAGAGAGCCAGAAAGGCATTGACTGGGGAGAAACGGCATCTCTGTGAGTACAAGGTCTCTGGTTCGCTGCAGTCATGTCCTTGGGTGGTGGCCAGGTGCAGGATCTCCCTTGCACATCTCCTAAGCCATGCAGGAAGGTCCTTTCTATCTTGCCTGTCATGTGCACCATCAGGAACACTCGGGAGGATCATTCCTGTCCGTGGGCAATCATGACCCAAGCAGCCTGAGCTCACAGCAACATGCACAGGGGGAGAACAAATCCTTACACTTCCACAGAAACGAAGCTCGAGCCTTTGCAAAAATGGAGAGCAAAGGCAGATCCCTGACCTTTGCAACTAACCCCAAGGGAGAGCAGCTCTGACCCTGCCAGGCTGTGTGCAGAACGCTGTCACTCTCACCCCCTTGGCAGCTGGATGATCTGACCTATTTGACTGTCTCTTTATATCTCACCTTCTCCACCAGACCCAGTGACAGAGGTGCCACAGCATCACCATGCTCCTTCCACGAGTCCCCCAGCCACCAAAAGCAGCTGGGGGGCTGCTCTGGGAGACCAGAGCAGAGCAAAGAGCTCAGGTGGACACAGACTCACGCCTTCTCCAGCAACCTGAATGCCAGAAATTATGGAAACTTGCAGCTCAAGGACATGGGCAGCCTGTGGTGCCCTTTAGCTCTGTCCCTTCCCAGCAGGGCTGTGCAGACCAAGGGGTCATTCACACGGCGTGCTCCCTCCAAAGCCCCAGTGGCACCTTTCATTCAAACATCTCAGATTAACCTGTGCCCTTTCCCTTTTCTCTTTCACCTCTGAAATTCCCTCTCTGGATTTGATTTTTGAGCCATAACCCTGCAAGAAGACACCTCCCCTCCTCCCAGTGGAGGTGCTGAATGTGGCCACAGGGAGAATCCTTAGCTTTAATTCGTTCTGCCATCATTCACAAAGCTATGGTCACCTTAATCTAGTGCTGGCAACCATCCTGCCCAGGGCAGGCTCCCTCCTGAGGGAGGACACTGGTGACATTGAGAGGGTGATGGGAGCCTGGGTGCCTTGGCCACTGTCACAGAGCTTTTGGGTGACCTCTTGGCTCCTTGTTCAGGGCAGGAAGAGGGACCAGTAAAGACCATCCTTGTGTGTTCGTACTCAGAAAAGGTCCTCGAGGGCTTTCCCATGCCAGTGGCATAGGCAGCAAGTCCCACCAGAGGACATTTATCCCCCCACTCTCTATAGGGAATCAGAAGAGACCTGCTGCCTATTCCAGGAAGGGGATCCCTCTCTCCCTTTCCAGGGCAGGTCCCAGGTCAGGTGTGGACAGCAGCAATCTCTTTGCCGTGCCTACCTGCCCCTTGCCTGCCAGAGCTGTAAGCAGGGCGAGAGGAAAGAACCCCTCCAAGCAGAGCCAGCCCTGCAGCAGCACAATTTTGGCATAAAACACACAGGAGCCCCGAGCAAAGTGCAGCTGCAGCAGCAGCACAGAGGGGATGCAGGAGCGGAGGGGGATGCACAGGGGGGTCTTTCATTATTCAGGCTCTATTTCGGTGTCACCGCCTTCAGGTTTAACCCAGCACAGGTGCAGCCTTGGCAGGCAGGGGTTGCCGTGGTTTCTCCCCCCGAGGGGAAAGCTGCTGCCATTCCCACTCAAGACACCACCCCCGTAGACACATCCACTGCAGGCAAAGCGAGCGCTGCTTTGTCTGGGCTTTAACTCAACAGCTGGCTGGGTCTGGCTCGTGTTGCGGCTCCAAACCCGCCTCGTCTCCGGGGAAAGCTGCGGGGTCCGCGGTGGGTCTGACCTCCTCTCCCCAAAACCTGCGCTCGGCAGACACTTACCCACTATCCCGAAGGACAGCACGGTGCAGAGCACGGGTTTCATACTTGAGCGGGGAGTCAGTGCCGAGGAGGGGGTGGAAGCAGCCTTTGGTCACAGACTGTCCCCTCCGAGTCTGTGATGGCTCTGCAAGCGCTTTCTGCCTCTTTTATAGAGGAACAGCCTTGGCTGTGTTTGCAGAAGCAATGACCTAACGCTGTTTGTCCTTCCTTGTTTCTCAATAGCTCCTAAATCGCCCCCCCCCCTCCGTAGATCAGCTCATTTTTAGGAAGCCTTTCGCCTTGGCACCGAACGCTTCCGCTGGCAGGGCAAGGCGCTTTGCCTTTTCCAAGGGGCTTCACGTGGAAAATTCCCGAGGGGTGACATTTGAATTCCCCTCGGGGCTGAAGCGCAGCAGGAGGGGCTGTTTTCGTTGTGCTGCCCACCCCCTGCCTTGCCCAGGACTAATCTCAGCAAGTCCCTGCTGGACGCAGCCCTGGGTTCTGTGTGTTTGGCAGTCAGTGATGCTGTGGTGGCCGTGGCCCTTTGGCTCACAGCACCGAGTGCCTGCCTGTTCCTTTGCAAGCTCCTGGCCATGGCAGGGGGGTTCAAAGGCAGGAGATGATTCCTATACAGGATCTGGCTCCTTGCACGGGCAAAGAAAGCCAAGGTGCAAACGTGCCCTGCAGCCAGAAGGAAGCATCTCACTGCACCTTTGGTAAGGTTTGGGGGATGAACCTGGGAAGGAACACTGAGATTACCAGTCACCCTCGTTCCAATTCCTCTGCAAACCCTCTCCATCCCATTGTGTCCCTCCTGCAGTCAGAACAGGGGGCATGGCTTGGTTGATGGAGGGCAGCCTTTGGGATGCTGTCCCAGCTCCAGAGTCCCATCTTTGCTGCAAGGTGCAGGACCAGCTCCAGGCTGACTTTGGCACACAATTCGAGAGTCCCTGGACCACACCAGCCCTCTAGACAACTGCTAGGGCTGGGCCACCTACGGTGTCACCCAACACGAGCTACAGGAGTGCTGTCAGAAGCCCAGCAGGGAGGTCCAGCTCCCAGGCTTGCCCTCCCTTGAAAGGAGGATCTCCTGAATCCCCTGCACAGGTCTTTCCTCTCCCATGGAAGAGGTCCTTCCTCTCTTACATGGGCTGGAGGTTGGCTGGAAGAACCTGGGCTGGCTCTTCTCCCTCCTCCCAGCAAGCTCAGGGCAAAGTGACCTGCAGGTGCGTGGCGGTGGCCAGGGTGGCTCCACATGGATACCAGTTACTCCAGCATCATCTGTAGCAGTTCCTCATCACAGATAGTTCCTCTTTCTCATCCCTTCATGCCCTGCTTTCCCAGAGGAGCAGCACATCTTGTGTCCCAAGCATCTCCAAACACACTGCAGCTCTGGGGATATCGACTTTCTCCCACCTCAAACCTGCCTTCCCTTTTCAAATAGCTCCTATTTACTCCAGCAAGCTGTGGCCTTCCAAGGTCATCCTCCACTGGGACAGGCAGATGCCACTGAACTCCATCCCCACCTTGCTGTGGGTTTCACCAATGCTTTCCTCACTCAGGGTAGTCTTAGCAGCATCCCTGTCTGTGGGAAGAGGCATGAGGGGCCCACTGAAAGCTGCCCCACATAATTCTTCCATACTTTTTTATTTATTTGTTCCAAAATGCCTCATCTAACAGGTATCCTGAGAGAGCCCGGGAACTGCAGTGCCTCTGAAACATCAAAGAGACCTGGGCACATAATGGTGGCAATATCTGGACATCTTGACTCCACAAGCTAAGCAGTTTCAGCACTATCCAGGCAGGATAAAGGTACTTTTGCCCATGACACGTGAAGGGGAAAGACACAGAAGCAAGCTGGGAAATATAAAGGATCCATTCAAACAACAGAAGAGCAGCTGCTGGAACTATTTTGCCTTCTGCACAGGGTTCCCAGACCTTTTTGAACAGAACACCCACTGCTCCTGTGTCCCTTCTCAAAGCTCCCCTGTGTCCCAGTGCACACTGTGCTGAGGGAGGGGTGGGTTTCATTCCACATCTCTTCCCTTTGCTCTCCCAGATGGCACCAGGGCAAACCCAGGGCAGAAGGAAGAGGCTTAGATTGCAACTCTTGCCCCTTGTGTTCCAGCAACCTCCTAGATTTCCAGATGTCACTAGTCACCTGGAATGTCACCAGCCACATACAGAGCCGCCTCTACATCTCCTTTTGGTGCTGCCAAGTCCTACCTTTCTCCAGGATGGATTCCATTCTCCTCCTAATTAGCACCCATCTTGTGGCTGCTCCTCTGGTAGCTTTGCCTCCTGTGGCCAAGATCTGCTGCTCCAGCCTGCAGAGAAGAAACTCTTCCAGCACACAGCTTGCCTTGGAGGTACCCCATGGCAGAAGCACAGCAGGCTGGTGATGTGTCCTCTGGGCCACCTGGGCTCAGACCTTGATCTCCAAAGGACCCACCAGGCCTCCAAGGTGCTCCTTTCTGAGGAGTACATCACCCCAGGGGAAGCCTTGGATCGAAAAGGCAAAGTATTCTGTGTGGCCTCCAGCTGCAAAAGGCCTTCCTTTTGGAGTCCAGGAGGGACAAACTTCATGGTGTCCTCCCCTAAACATCTGTCGTTTGACTGCTTTGCCAAATTTTGTGTTGGAAAATAGGTGTTTATTCACACGGTGGGTCCTCTCTCTCACTAAATACACACCCACTCCCCTCTACAGGTTCTGCTCAGATCCATACCTCTCTGGGGAGAGCTCCCCTCCCATGCCCAAATCCCTGTGTCTGGCTGACTTAGCTGGGACAGATCAGCAAGGGCCAATTCCTAATAACAATGGCAATTCTTTACCAGAAAGGACAGAGTAAGTCCGTGATCTCTGTTATCCAGAAAGCATCAACCCTTCTGCAGTGGCCCATCTTCATGAAATGACCTGAATTGTTGTTACACATCCCAAGTTCGTTGCATTGCAACACTGCACATCCCAGCTGTTCTGTTTTCCAAAAGAGGATGCTGCTAAAAATTACATGACTGATGAAGAAATACAACTTAACTCACCCTCTGCCCAGCCACGGGTCACTGGTGATGCACAAACACAGCTGAACCCCAGGGAAAGGCCGAGGCCAAGTAAAACAGAAGGTAAAATAATACTGTTTATTTCCACATCCCCCTCAATTACTGCTGTGGTTTGTGGTCGGGACAAGGCTGGACCGGAGTTTCGGTTGTGTCTTAAGGAAAGGGTGTTTGTTGGAGCTGGGCTGGGCTGGAGCTGGAGCTGGCACGGCTGCATGGGACAGGGCTTGGCTTTATAGCAGCGCTGGCGGCTGCCAGGGCTCATCCTGGAGCCAAAGCAGCTCATGGGACCTGGAGCTGAGCTCTGGCTCTGTGTGTGCACGTGGGAAACATTGACTAGAGAGAGGGGAAGATGAGATCAAGGCACCACACGAGCACAGGCATCTCACCCCACACTTTGGGGCAGTAATTGCCATAAAGACGCCCATACCCAGCCTTGGGAGCTAATGCTGCTGTTCCCAGGGGTCTCCAGGCTGGCAGTCGTGTGATGAAGAGCCAGCTCACCTTGGGAGGCTGAGGAGGAAAAGCACTGAAAACAGAACAGATCAAAAATAAAGGAAACCATAGTACCCAGGGTGAGGGCAGGGGGCAATATACACCCACCAGGAGCTTGGGCTTCTCTGTAGAGTTATTTCCCTCTAGGAATGGGAATTTCTGGTTTGTGTCTTGCAGAAGGCTGGAGCCTGCCCATGATAAGGATGTCAGCGTGGCCAACAACAAAAGCTGGGCTCAAGTTTTTGTCCTGTCCTGGCCCTGCATGTCATGTCACAGCAGGTGAAGGCAGGAAGAGCAGCCTGATGGGAACCCATTTTTCCCACATCATCTTCCCTGCTCCTCTGTCAATAGGCATGAGTGGGACACAAGACTGAGACTGGCATTCAGCTGGCATGGGTGCCCATCTCAAGAGATGGGAGATGGTGGTGGTGTTGGTGAATGGATGGAGAGCAGCCCTGTGGAGAAGGACTTGGGGCACTGGTGGGTGACAAGTTAGACATGAGCTGTCCCTAGGAAACTGCAGCCCAGAAAGGCAGGTGTGTCCTGGGCTGCACCCAGGGCAGTGTGGGCAGCAGGTCAGGGGTGGTGATGCTGCTCTGGTGGGACCTGACGTGCAGGTTGGGTCTCTGGGGTCCCCAGTGCAGGGCAGACAGGGATCTGTTACAGCCGGGCCAGAGGAGAACCTCAAACATGGTCAGAGGGCTCAACATCTCTGCTATGGAGAAAAGCTGTGAGCCTGGAGAAGAGAAGGCTCCAGAGAGACCTCCCAGTGCCTAAAGGGGCTCCAAGAGAGCTGGAGAGGGACTTTGAACAAGGGTCTGGAGTGCCAGGACAAGGGGGAATGGCTTCCCACTGCCAGAGGGCAGGGTCAGATGGGATATTGGGAAGGAATTGTTCCCTGGGAGGGTGGGCAGGCCCTGGCACAGGCTGAATCCCAGAGAAGCTGTGGCTGCCCCTGGATCCCTGGAAATGTCCAAGGCCAGGTTGGACAGGGCTTGGATCAACCTGGGCTAGTGGAAGGTGTCCCTGCCCATGGCAGGGGGTTGGAACAACATGGGCTTTAATATCCTTTCCAACACAAAACCTTTTGTGATTGAGTGTTCAGGTACCCAGGAGGAGCAGGGAGAAGTCAGGGGGTTTCTGCAGAGCTGGTTTAGCTGGCCAATGTAAGAACCTGGGGGAAATCCCAGCCCTACTGCTCCTGGAAGAGGGAGTCACTTGTGCCCTGGAGCCCAGGTCAGCATGGGCAAGTAAGCCATAGTGTGGGAGTGCCAGCTCTGAGAGTGTGGCCTTGGCTGACGATGGACTGGGACCAACTTGGCATTCCCCGTGGCCTGCAAGGCCTGACAAATACCTGGAGAGCTGAGGCTGGCTTTCCAGAAACAGCCTTTGAGCCCCTGTCTGGACTTATGAGTCAGTTTTGGGGCCATGCTCCAACCCCAGAGTCACTGCATTAGTTTATATTTCAGGAAATGCCACAAACCAGTCTCCCCACTGCTTAGGAGAAATACCCAGGTTTGGACTGTGTTGCAAAATGCTGGTTTCTACCTGGGATGAGCAGAACTGGAGACTTGGAGCTGCTGTTGTTTGAACCAATATTTGCTTCTCAGCATTGCTTCTAAGTATTGCCTAATTTCTAAACTGCACAGGGCAAACAAAGAGCTCTCTGTCGATTCTAAGCCGCTCTTCCCGGCTCGGAGCACTAAGCCCAGCCTCAGACTGTGTCCTCTTGTCCAGAGCTGCTTTGCCATGTCATACCACTGCAGATTTACCAAACCATTTGCATTCTTAGCCTGGAAACCAGCGGCAGCTCCACAGCCAGGTACCAGCAGCTCTGCAGGGCAGTGCCACCACCGCACATCCCCCCCTGCACGTCCCCCCTGCACATCCCCCCTCCAGCAAACACCAGCTGGCCCAGCATCGGTGTGGAAACAGCTTTTCTTGACCTCCCCTCCCAAGCAGGCCCCTCGAGCTCCCCAACCCCCTTGCTGAAGTCAGCAGTGGTCCATGCAAAACTCCCCCTCTGGGATGTGCAATTAGTGCCATTCCTCCTAATGAAGGATCCCAGTTAGCTTAATGAACCCAAAAGGTTAAGAGGATTAACAGAGCGTCTGTGCAGCCTTGGGAGCTGTGATATTCCTGAGGGATTTGGGAAGGGGAGGTAGAAATACATGGTGGGTTCATCGTTCTTGCTGAAGACACACTTGCAGAGAGACCAGCCTGGTAACACTCAGCCCTGCTTCCTGTATACTTTCCCAAGATCAGTGGGGACAAACCAATAAATATTGACACCTGGGAAAGAAATGGCAGGAGTGCCAAGTGCTCTGTGTGGCCACAGCACCCTCAGCCCCTCTCCCACACCCCTGGCAGCTCCACGACTCTTCTGTCCCTGGAATGGTTTTGTCCTGCTCCGTGGGACGTGCCAGTTTCCAGGAGGGCATGTCCTCACAAGGAGATGCTGGACCATCTCAGAGCTGTGGCTGGGTGAGAAGAGGAGGAAGGGTGGCTGATTTCCAGCGGGGAGGGAGCTGTGGCTCACATGAGCCACCCTGTGCACATCCAGGGATGAGGGAGCAGCGGGGTGAGTGGGGACATTCCCCTGCGGTCACAGGATGGGGACAGAGACACTCTGGTGGTGGTGGAGCTGGACAAGAAGACCTCGTAGGGAGAGTGAAGGAGCACCAGGTGACCCTGGGGGCGAGCCATTGCTACCACCCCACCACAAGGGAACAGCCAGCTGCGTGCCCAAGGAGCAGCAGAAGGAAGGTCCTGGCAGATGCAGCCAGGGGAGCAGCTCTGAGTGTGTTGCAGGGTGATGCTGTGGATGTTGGGTGGACCAGACTTTGCAGGAGCCGTGAGCACAAAGCAGCAGCCAAAAGGACACCAAAGGAGAAGGCAAGGGGAGACAGCAAGAAGGGAAAAGTCTTGAACCAGCTTTGCAGGGCAGGGCCAGCAGCACAAACCCCTGGGCAGGCAGCACTGGAGCAGCTCCCACTGCTGGGGCTGGCCCAGGGAGCAGGGACTCAACCTCTCATTATCCTCCACAGCCCACAGACAGCCCAGCTGGGCACTGCTGCACCCAAGGGCTGGAGCTGTGGGAGAGCTGCTCAGGCCAGAAATGAGATTTGGGCATTAAATGGACGGGAAAAGGGTCAGCTCAGCAGTGGGTCAAGCTGAACTCTACCACTTGCTGTTCAAATCCCTTTGCAGTTAGTTAATTCGTGGTAATCATTAATTCCCAGCCCCTGTGTGTGCGGGGAGCCTCACAATAGCTAATTTTTAATCTGTCACCTCAACTATCCACTGGTACCTGGGTCCTGGTTGAAGCCACCCTCCCATTTAAACACTCTCATGGCCAATACAATTCCCTGCCCATTAATCATGATTGTTTTGAAACCACCAAAAAAACCATTTTGACCAACATTCCCTTCCACTCTGTAATTTTAAAGCAGCATTAAGAGGAATTAATGGAAATAAGGCTCCAGAATAACGGAGACCCTTTGAACTCTGGTTAAATGAATTTTCCTTCTGCCCCTGAGGTATTCAAAGACAGATCTGGCAGAGCAGCAGTCACGAGCTGTGCAAACATCTCACCCTCGGCAGGTCAAGAGCTGGGTATGACACCTGTGAGTAAATAGTGGACGTGGGACGTGCGAGGGCATCTCTCCCCTGCCAGCTGCAGAGCACCATCCCAGGGATGGCACATTTCTGAGGAGCCCACGGGCAGGCTTGACCTCTCTGTGCCTCCTCTCACTCCAAAGTGACAGAGGAATTTGTTTCCTGGTCGCTGGTCAAGATGTTCTCATCCAGATAAGACCCAAGGGGAACGGCTCCTCCCATCCTCACTCCCTGGACAGCGGGGCTGGCACAGCCTTGAGGCACCGCCGGACCCTGGCACTCAAACCACCTTGTCCTTTCCAGTAATTGCTGTTTTGCAATGTGGAAAATAATAAAAGTCTTGAGTCTGTTAAGAGCTCTGAGAGGAGAAGAGAGAGGGGGGTGCCAAAGGACAAGCTGAGCAAATTTTAGACCCCCTCCTGAGGGCTTTTAGACTCCTGTGGCATTTTAATCCACGTGGCATTTCCAGCTGCAGGGACAAAGGGGCAGAAAACCTGGGCAGAGGTGTGGGGGCTTCAGGGAGGGAGCTCTGGGGTGGGGTGGCCAGCGGGATGCAGCAGCCCCCTCCCAGAATGTGATGGCAAAGCCCAGCTAAAGCGTGACATGGCCCTAACAGCTCCTGAAAACTCTTTCAAGAATCAGGAAGGAAGCAGAGAAAATTCTTGCTTCAGACATTTTGCTAAAAGTTGCGTAAGGTGAAGAGATGTGGCTGTGCTCTGTAGGTGTAATCATAGAACCCCAGACTGGTTTGGGTTGGAAGGGAACTTAAAGCTCATCCAGAGCCACCCCCTGCCATGGGCAGGGACACCTTCCACGAGCCCAGGTTGCTCCAGGACCTGTCCAGCCTGGTCTTAGACACTTCCAGGGATGGGGCAGCCACAGCTTCTCTGGGCAGCAACAATCACTGTTGCACACTGATCACTGACCATCAGTTATCAATTCTGTGCCTTCATTCCACAGCAATTCCCTTGGAATCACAACAGAAAGGGCAAATGAACTCCTCTGGGGCAGTCTGGTCACTGGCAGTGGCCAAGGGGCTCAGCACAGCTGTGTCCCCAGCCTTGCCAGACCTGAGCTGGCATCTGTTGTTCTCTTCTTCACCAGAGGTTTGGCCCTTCCACCTGCACCCCTCTGACCACCAACACTCTCCTCCATCCTCTGCATCTGCCAGTGGCATCCCCCGTGGGCAGCAAGTCCTGCCACTCCTCTGCCAGGTGGGACCTGGACAGGCACCACAGCCAGAGTGTGCCAGCACCACGTGCCGAGGGCAGCGAGAGAGAACAAGCCTTGGAGAAACACTGATGACCTGTGCAAGAGACATCCCTTACCAAAAAGCATCACCAGCTCTTCCAACCCCATCCTCCCTCATTTTCAGCCTCACTGGGGGCCTCCAACAACAACCTTGCAGCCCTGACAGAGCAGAGCTGGAGGAATACTGGTCCCCAGTTCTACCAGAGCTGTGGCCATGGCCACAACCCACAGACAGACTCCTCAGCCAGACCTTGGACCTGCCTGATGGTCCCCAGGCTGTGCCCAACCCTGCTATTGTCCCCAGACCTGATCCCAACCCTGCTATTGTCCCCAGACCTGATCCCAACCTCAGACCTGCCTCTTCAGCTTCCCTGGGGATCTGGACTCTGTGCTGAACCCAGCTGCTGTCCCAGGGCTCTTGGATGGACACTGGTGGACAAGGATCAGGCTGGGGGATTCCTGGGGGAGCAGCCAGCCCTTTCAGTACCCTGGCAGGTAGGCAAGAACACAGAGCTATCTCCTGCTTACACCAGGGAGTAGAAAAGACCCCAATTCTCTTGCAGAGCTTTGATCCCATACTTCAATCCATTTACAGCCCACTTTATCCTGGGCAATAATTTTTTGTTTTGTATGCAGCAGTAGGATTTTTCCATCCAGCTAAGCCCTGGCTTTTGCAGGAGTCCCACAAGCCCGAGCTGACATCAACACCATCTTCAATAAACATGCCATGGAGACATAACACGAACAAACAGCAGGAAAGGCTTTGTGAGGATCCTGTTACGAGCAAGATACTTGTTCCTCTTGCACATTCCCCTGGAGGTGGGAAATCCCCGAAAAAAGGCCAGGCCTTTAGTCAAGGTCATCAGACTTGTGTAATGAGAGTGGGGAATCTGGAAGCACCAACCTTCGCCTCCTTCCTTGTCTGCCAAGAGAGATGCTGGATTTTTGTGATGCACAAAGGCAAAGAGCTTCTCAGGGGAAAATCTGACACCAAAAGAGCAATCAGCTTTTTGCTCATTAGCATAATATTTCTGCTAGCAACACTTGCAGGCTGTAGCTGTGACAGAGGACTCCTTAAATTGGGGAAGGTAAAAGAAGGGAGCATCTTGCTTTGGTTTAGCCCTCTCAAAGTGACATCTGGGCTGCCCCTCAGCCCAGGGTGTTGACACCTTCAGGTGATAATTGCAGCAGAGGGAGCACGGAGTATGTCGTGGACATGGCAGAGGATACAGGTGGTAGCTCAGATAGGACACTCACCTGCCTGGTGGCCAGCAGAGGTTATTCCACCCTAAGCAGTCCAAGCTGAATTAAAGGATTAATTGATTACAAGTCGAGCTGTCCTGATTTTAACGAGTGACACGGGCACCTGGAGCAGCTCAGGGTTAAGTCTACTGTGCTCACAAATGCCAAAGTACAGGCTGCTCGTTTATCCAGCAGCAAAGGTGCAATTTCTTCTGGTCACAGCTGACTGCTTAAAAATAAAAGAGGTGGAGGCAGAAAGGTGTGTGTGGGGGGGGGGACACAGGGGATGTGCCGTGGTCAGAGTCCCATGGCAGGGACATTCTCCCCAGGGCAGCTGGAGTTTGGGATGGTGGCCACTCCTGTCCCGGCTCCAGCACTGGTAGCACTCAGGGTGTTGGCTTGAGGGGACAAACCAGGGAGCAGCATCCCAACGTGAAACTTGGACATCATCGTCATCATCATCATCATCTCCTGAAGGATTTCAGTGGGGTTCTGGGTCTGCTGAAGTCACATTCCTGCATCTGCAGTGTTCATCAGCAGGGTGCTGAGCTGAGAAGCAAACCCCTGTGCCTTGGCCACAGGACACAGCCCTCCTCTCCAGGAACAGCTTCTCCTTCTGCACATACAGTTTGAACTCCTTGAACTCTCACACGTGGCAAAGTTTAGTTCCCAATTTGGGGAAAGATCCCTCTTCTCTTTTCTTTTCTTTTTCTTTTTAATTTAATTCAGCCCTTACCCCATTCACAGTTGTTAAATTCTCCTGTTCGTGCACCTCCTACACTTTGATGGTAAAAGGGAAAGCAGGGGAGATCTCCAGGATTGTGGTCTGGAAGATTTGCCAAGGTTAAGGAGCAAAGTAAAGATGGAGAAAGGCCTTATGCCCCATCTCCTGGTCCTGGATGGTCAGAGGAAAATAATGCCCCCAGACTGGCTGGGGGACATGTGGAAAGAGTCACCTCCTGCAGAAGGACCACTCTGAACAGAGATACCCACTCCCTGGGGCACAGGGGCTGTCGTGCAGGGGCATCATGGCACAGTGGGCACATGGACCACCCTCCAGAGGTGTCTCCAGACTCTCCAAGGCTGGTGGAAGCCACCGCAGCTACACAGACACCAGCAGGACTCTTCCACTCCTTGTGATCTGACCTAGTATCTGTGTTTCATCCTAAGTCACTTTAAGCCGGGGCTGTGGCATCCCCCTTTTCCCCTTGCAATGCCAAACAGCCTGAACTGCCCTAGTGCCTCTTTTCTGGGGCTCAGTTCCTCATCTCTTTCCTTCTTCCCAACCTGGACCTGCACTCTCCCTACTCAGAAATTGCCTTTTCAAAGATGGGACCAACTGATGGGGGGAGGAGACAGATCTTCCCAGGATGTGGTGTCCCAGTAGACTTTGCAGCAGTTCCTATCCCATTCCTCTCCCTCTGGTGGGAGAGGAGCCCCTCCAAGGTGTCCTGCCAGCTACCCTGGGTCAGGTGCAGAAGACACCAGTGATGTTTGAGGAAGAGCCATAAGGCAGCAAAGACAGAAATAAAGGTTAGCCCAAGGAAGCTGTGGCTGCCCCATCCCTGGAAGTGTCCAAGGCCAGGTTGGACAGGGCTTGGAGTACCCTGGGCTGGTGGAAGGTGTCCCTGGTGGGACTGGATGAGCTTTAAGTTCCCTTCCAACCCAAACCATTCCAGGATAAATGGCCCAGAGGAAGATCATTCCCTTGGCCCATGGCAGAGAAAAGGATCCAAAGCCAAGGCAGCAGAGGTGAGGGGAGCCAAAGTTGGAACGGGTGATTCCTGGAACAAAGTTCATCCCCCCCTGTAGCCCAGTGAATCCCACCAGTGCAAACAGAGGCTGCTTGCTCAGCAAACAGCCCTGTCCCAGCCCCGCTGCCGCAGCCTCGGCAGCATTTTTGGAGGAGGGGATGTTTTAACATCTGCAAAGAGCCGGTGTTTGAACCACTTACACAACTGTTCCATGCTGGGGTGGGGGGCAGTGCCCCCCATGCCCCTCAGTGAGCCATCACCTGCCTTCAGAGGTGCAGGCAGGAGTGCCCTTGGTAAAACATCTCTGTCCAAACCCACAGCACGTGAGGAGCTCCATCCCCACCTTCCTGAGCTCCTTGGCTTTCTTTAGGACTCTGTTTGGTCCCTCTGGGACAAACCTGTCCTCAGCCCCTATGGGAGGAGACAGAGCTCTTCAGGCCCAGGAGCAAGATGAGAGGGGACATCAGAGGTGTCAGGGCATGAGGAAGGACTGAAGGCAGCCAAGGGGATGGGGCAGGGCCAGAGTGTCCCTGCTCAGGTGTGCAGGGAGGAAATGAGCTGCTTGTGCTCCTCCTCCTCACCACATCCACTTCAACCTTCCCTCCTCCTCCTCCTCCTCCTGCCCCACAGTGGGCACCCACTCAGTGTCCTGAGCCCACAGCACGGTGCTCCCAGGCCCCAGCACCCACCATATCGCTGACATGTAGACTCTGGACCCTCCTCTGTCTCTCTGAACCCCCGACCCGCCGCCGCCAGCGAGGAATGGCAGCAGCACCCTCAGCCCAGCACGTAGTGCTGTTTGCACAGCCCTGGCTCAAACACTATGATCAGAGCTGGCTCTGCAGCCCCCCAGCAGTGCCATGACCCCCTCCCTCCCACCCTGAGCAGCTGCTGCAATGGGGTCACACTGGGGCTCCCCGTGGTGTCCATGGGGTCAAGGTGGACTCCCCTCTGCGACTCCCTGTGTCAATCCTCAGCTAACCCACACTGTCTCACAGGGCACTGACACCCCAGCTGGGTTAGTTTTTGTGGCTATATATGGCAATTAACCCTAAACAATGGTTTATGGTTAATTAATTAATTAACCATATGGTTGATGGTTTAATTAACAGACAATATTGTACAGTGGGGCTTGGTTGGTCTTGGAGAAGACAACAGTGGCTGGGGCAATGTCCGAGCCCTGGGCACTCTCTGTGTCAACACTGTCCTGACGTGGTGGGAATGTGGTTTGCCAGCAGTGTCCTGAGCTGCAGGAGAACCGAGCAGGGGGCTTGGGAACTCCAGCAGGAACCTGGCCCAAAGCTGGTGCTCTGAGCAAATGCTCCCCATTGGCACCTTGAGCCATGGACTACCCCAAAGCAGCACCATCACATGCAAAAGCTGTGAAAATTAATAAATACTTTAATAGATAAGTAAATAAATTGATCCAGCAGCAGACTCTAGGTCTCTAAAGGAGCAACTCAGACCTGAATGTTTTCTTGTGGAAGCAGCCAGGCCACAATAGAAAAGCTGGTGGAAAAGTAGAGGTGGAAAGTGAGGCTCCCTGCAAACCTCATCTCCTTTGCAGGCTTCCAAGGCCTAAAAATTAATTTCCTTGCCCTGAAAACATTTGGTCGTGTCAGGATTCCTCCGTTGTAACCAGGGACAGAAAATGCAAATCTCAGGGGCTTTTTTCCCTGCAAAAAAAAAAACAGGTCAGGAAATACTTTATTGTGCCTGTTCCCTGGGCAGCTACCTGCAATTTCCATGCTGCTTTGATGACCCCTGCAGGGACAAATAGTAAAGGTCTTGAGTTTTTAATCCCTTCCTCACCTAGAAGGGCTGTGGTGAGGTCATGGGCGCTGCCTCAGGCTCTTGCTGGGCTTGAAAGGAGGAGTCTGGTCATGAAGATGTTCAAGTGTCAGGAAAAGCTTGAGATGGGAATAATGCTGCTCTCTA
>JAWWMP010000011.1:21265519-21326537 GCA_035047865.1 Dendrocincla tyrannina
CATGTCTTTCTTGTACTGAGGAGCCCAGAACTGCACAAAATTTCATGAGAGAGGGAGGATCTTCCCATCCCTGCTGAGGAGAGCCCAAGGCACCTTGTGGTTGAGATGCCCACTGTTGTTTCTTTTTCTGCAGACAGACCAGCAAGCCCTTCCAGTAACATGCAACTAGGTGTCTTTGTTTGGAGAAAGAAACAAACATGGATAGTCTCGGGATGGTTCAGAAGATCCTGGATCCTACAAGGGATCTGGTCTAATGTCAAAGTCACCCTGGAAGATGGAGCTCTTTCAGTGCCCAGGTCCTGCAGATGCTGCAGCCTCCAGAGGCTCCAAGACAAAGCCCAGGTTTGTGAGGGATCTCTCAGAGGTCTCTGGCAAGCGAACAAAACCAACCGAAAAGAAACAGCCAAGCCTGTTCCCCAGGTGAGCAGAGATGCCTTGGGTCGTTCAAAGGCTTCTGATAAGGTGACGCAGATGAAAGAACAAACAGAAGTACAATTAGGGCCAAAGTCCCAACGGCAGCCAAAAACCACGCAGAGGAGCAACGGCATCCTTCTCACCTAACCCAAACCCATCTGGCTGCTCTCTACCCTTCCCTCCCAAGAACAGCTCTGCCTGGCACTGGCACAGGCTCTGCCTCATCCCCTATGGCAGTGGGATCCCACAAAGCCCAGCACTGGGCTCTCACCACACTTTGTTCCCAGACAGATGCCTCTGCTCCCTGAGCATTCTCTCAGAGGCAGCTGGCATCGATGGGCACAGCCCCACGGAGCAGGCTGACCCCAGTGTGCCAGCAGAGCTGTTGGAAGCTGGGCACGTCCAGCTCGCTCTGCAAAGTGTGAAGCGAAGGAAATATCAGTGGAGGTGGGTACTAATGGCCCGTGGTGCCCGGCAGGGGAGGCCCACGGTGTGACAGATTGCAGAATGATCCCAAAAGCAAACCTGCACCTTGCTGATACCCTGGGAGAGTCACCTAGAAATTCCATGAGCAGGTCTGGCTGGAAACGGGGCTGGAAAGCAAACAGAAAAGCTGCACAAAGGGCTTGCTGGCAGCGAGGGGACAGCTTGGCGCTCTCTGAAGGTTCTCTCCATGGGGAGTTTTGCAGCAATGGCTACAGGTGTAGGAATTTGGGATGTCCCAGACCCTGGTTTTCCCAGCCCATCACTGCACCAGGGGCTGATTTGCTGCTGGGGAAACCACAAACCCCTTATTTTTCGTCCCCCTTTTGAGATCCAGGAAGCTCCAGGTTGTTGGGGTACACATGACATGGCTTAAGTGACCATGATGGCAGAAAATGATGAAGAGAAATGCTTGCTTAAGCAAAGTGCACACGAGCATATTTAATTAATTAATTGATTGGTTGATTGATTAATGTAAAAAGAAGGAATGAAATACAGGGGGAAGACATGCTGATGTGATGTGAGCAGGGACCTTGCAGCCATCCCCAGGGAGGAACGGGACCCAGTGCCACATTGGAAATTCCTTCCCTGGCTTATCCCAGTGCCAACAACCACCTTCCAGGTCCTCTGACTCTACACACCTGCATGAGGCAAAGGGACAAGCCTCCAGCCAGGAGCCTCTGGCCTCAGGCACCTGGACTCCTGCTGCCCATACAGCCAGTGCCACCCTGGTCCTGCCAACACACACCAGGACACCAGTGTGCTGGTGAGCTGAGGAATTTGGGAGCAGCGGTGGCTTTTCTCCTGCACCTTCACTTCTGCAGCACTGTCCTGGCATCCAAGCTCTCACAGAAGGGCAGAGCTTCGCTGCTCCTGCCTGGAAGCCCTGGCTGGTCTCACCTTTTACAAGGAGGTCTCTTGTGCCACCCACCTGCAGGTGGCTGTTCACACCTCGGGGCTCAGCAGGGAGCGTCAGTGATGGCAAACAGAACCTGCCTCCAGCGAGACCAAACAAAAACCCACACACAGTTTTCTACTGGGTTGTTTTTTGTGCTGGAGCAATCCCCACCCAGCAGGAAAAGGAATAAGGTGCAGATGAAGGCAGGCAGATGGCTGGTTGATGTTCCTTGCAAACACCAGTGCTCTCCCTCACACCACCCATTGCTCTGGCAATTAGTCCAGCCCCAGGGTTGAAAATCTGGCTTACAGGTCTCCTTTTCTCCCCTCCAGAGGAGCAGTCATCTTCCTACATGTTCCACTTCACCTCCATCCCAGGTAGAGGTTTGCAAATGGACCAAAGATAGCTGCTTTCTAGGTGCAGCTTGTCCAACAAGCCCGGGGAAAACCCACCACCAGCTCCTCTAGACCATGGGCAGGCCAAGCAGGAAAGCCACTACATGAGAGTGGCAAGGTCCTGGGGGCCTGAGGCCAGCTGAGGTCTCCTTTCTCATCATGTCACACAGGGACAGGGGACAGGAATGGACTGGAGCCTTTGGGGCTCTTCATCTGCATTCTGCTGAGACCAGCAGTGAACATGCAGCCCCTGGGGGAGGTGCCCAACCCCTCCTCCAGGGCACTGAGGCCCCCAGACACAGGTCCACAGGTGGACCCCCATCCCATCCAGGTCATACTCCAACACAGCCTCTCTGGGATGCCGGTGCAAGGTGGCAGAAGGATCCCAAGAGAGCTCCTGAGGTCTCTCAGGTGCAGCCTCTGGCACGGGAAGCACAAAGGCAAAGGAGAGCACACCCTGTGCTTCCCATCACTGCACCCCTCCAGGAGAGGACAGTCTTGCCTTTTGAGTTTCTCTCCCACACGTGCATCGAGTCATGCCCAAGAAAGAGGCTGCAAACAGAAACACAGAAAATCCTCACTGGGATTACATGTGGAAACTGAACCTCCATGAGCTCCAGCAGGCTTGTCCTTAGGGAAAAAAGTGAGCTGAGCAGTGACCACTGAGCAAGGGGAAACAGCCCAAGGTGAGCAAGATCAAGCCTGTCTGGGCACCCTCATGTGGATGAGCCTCTTGGTGCTCCTGGACATTCTATTTCCCTGCACCCACAGAATGTTCCCAAAGTCCTGTCTTGGGGGTGCTCACAGACCCCTCCACCACCCACCCCATGACCGTGCCCCAAGCAGGCTTATCCAGCCTGGGTTGAACAGAGCATGGTTGTGCAGAGGGAAGGAGAGGGAATAGCACCAACTCTCAGTCCCTGCATCAGAGAGGGGTTTGATCCCTGCAAACAGTGAGCTCATGTGTGGCTCTCAGGAGCCCCAGACTCCAGATAAGCTGCCAGCCCGGGCAGAGAGCCGGAGCGTAGGATGGGTGGAGAACATGAGAACCCCACAGTAAACTTGTGGTTTGGATGAGGTGCAAGGGGAGAGGCAGCGCCTGCCTGTGCCAGGGTGAGGGGAATGGCTGTCTCCCTGCTAGCAGGAGGGGAGGGAGGCCCTTTGGTTCCTCCGGAAAGCCAAGGTGGGGGCTGGAAGTGACTCACCTGCCCAGGATGCCTTTCCTGAGCCCCGTGGGCACAGGTCAAGGGAGAGCACGCATGGCCAGGGTCCTCTCCTCCAGGAGGCACTTGGGGTGACTGGTCCTGCAGAGTGGGTGTTGCACAGCCTGAGCCACTGGCCCTGGTGGCCCGTGTCACAGCCACCCCTCTGCACCTCCCCAGGCGTGTGCCCAAATGGGAGGAACACATGGTCCTGCCACCTGGGCCCCTGGTCATGCAAAGCCACAGATGATGCCATGCAGGGTGCTGGGATGAGTCTTGTACAGGAAGGATGTGGAGGAAAAGGTACTGAAGAGTGAGGAGACCCTGGCCAGAGGACAGGCTGTGGAGCTCCATCGTGGAGGGCAGCCTCCCAGTCCTCCTTTGAGTTGTCTAACGTTGTCCACCAGCCAGCAAGAAGCAGACCCAGTGACCCTTTTTCCACTGGGACTGGGAACCAGTTGGCTTCCTAGCAAAGCAACTGGCTGTTGGAGGCCAGCCTGAAGATGGCATGTGCAAGACATCCCTGTGTCAAGTGGTGCCTGGAGCAGCAAGGGGAAGCACAGGAGGGAGCTGGGGATTGCCATAACCCCAGCCCAGCGTGGATGGAGTCACGCTGTGTTGGAGAGGACTCCATGCCATGCAGGTGTGACCCAGCCTGCACAGACCTGAACACTGTCAGCATCGGGATGACCAGGAGCTAAAACACTCCTGACCGTCTCTGCCTTCATCTCTGTCAACAAGAAAAAGAGGGACAAGAGAAGGGAAAAGAAGGGACAACCACAAAGAGCAGAGCAGGGAGAAGAAGGGACAACCACAAAGAGGAGAGCAGGGAAAAGAAGGGACAACCACAAAGAGCAGAGAAGGGAAAAGAAGGGACAACCACAAAGAGCAGAGCAGGGAGAAGAAGATAACCGCACAGAGCAGAGAAGGGGTCAAAGTGGCATTCCAGCACCCATGGGGCAAGCCAAGGAGGGAGGTGGGGACACAGGTACAGGTGGCGCAGCCCCGCCCGCCGTGCCCCGCTCCACCTGTGCCCTGGTCCACCTGACGTGGCAGTGCCTTGCAGGGGTGACTGTCCCACTGACTGCAGCAGGGGCTGGTCACTCCCTGGGGCAGTGCTGGAGTGCAGGGCACCAGTGGGAAGGTCTCCTGTGGGATCACCATCCCAGCTGCCCCCCCAGGGCGGGGCCTCTGGCCACAGGCACACCAGGCGGGCTCCGCGTGTTTGCTTTCCATTCCTCCGGGCTGATGATAACCACCTGCTGCCCAGCCAAGCCTCCCGCTCACCATGCTGAAATTCAGAAGGTATTTGATCACGTAAGTGGAATTTTTTGAATGTATTTATTTAAGAAAAATGCTGTTTCCCCTAAGGAAAATTCTCTCTCCAGCCTACCCAGACGGGATGTCCTTGCGGGTCCCTCTGTGCGGGAAACTGTTGGAGACTGAAGTGCTGGTGGGAATGGGCAGAGGAGCATTTCTGCTTCTCATCCTTGTGGGGTGGTTTGGGGTGATGGGGCTTCTCTCCTCTGGTGAAGCTCCAAGGGCAGCCAGAAAACAGCATCTCTTGTGAGGCTGTTGCCACAAAAGGGGAATGGCAAAGAGAGAGCAGGTAGGATCATGGGCTCATGGAATCACAGAATGGTTTGGGTTGGAAGGGACCTTAAAACTCACCTTTGGCTGGGGGACAGCATTTTGGGGTGAGGGGGCTCAGGGTCATTCCCAGCCCAGCTGTGTCAAGGGTAAGGTGGGCACCGACACAGGCAGGCAGTGCCATAGTGCCCTTGCTGTGTTACCTTATCTTCCCCTGAGCATCCTGCTGACCATTTTGCCCATTTTCTTATTCATTGCCAAAAAATAAACACAAAAACCAGCAAAACCCCACCCCAGCTCCAGTTGCTGGTCAGAGGGAGCAGACTGGGGCTGGTGTACGGATCACAGACATTAACTCCCCATGCAACATTGCTGCTGCCTGGAGCACATCTGGGCACAGCAAATAAATGAATTCATTTTCTGCCATTTATCCTTGGCACCTCCCACAGTACCTGGCTGGGACCCTGCAGGGCTGGGCAGCCACAGACCCATCCCAGCCAGTGAATTTACTTCTGTGTTGGATCAGGAAGGTCGGAGGGAGGCAGGTTCTCCTCTGCTTCAAGCAGAGGGAAAATAACAGTGGGGAAATCTGTGACCCAGCAGCACCTCAGGCACCCAATCCCAGCTGGGACACAGCCCTGTGGCACAACTGGGGACATTGTGCCTTGCAAATAAGCATCCTGCACGTTGGGTTTGGATCAAATGCCTTGAGCCAGCGTGGGAGGATTCAGCTGTGGGGCTCTGCCACTGAGCCCTCCCAACCAAGGGCAACTCTGGGGTGCTGCATCCATCTCTGCCCCCTGCTCTGTCACTCTTGGAGGTGACAGCATGCAGGCTCTGACCTGAGGGGGTTCTTCAGCTGCAGCCTGTCTGTGGATGGAGGCACCTCCAGAGACTCTGCAGGAGCTGGGCTCTCACAGCCAGCATCGCAGGGCAGTGTTGGCTCCCAGCAGCTCCAAGCACGCCTTGGACACCTCCTGGGGCTTTGGTCTCAAGTATTTAACTCCACCCCCAGACCCCCATGGCCCTGATCCCATTCTGATGTGTTAAAGGGAGGGAGGGCTGTGCAGGGATTATCCATGGAAGGCAGCTGAGCCTTTTGAAGTTTTGAGCTCAGCTACAACTCATCCATCCAGCTGGAGCTGGAGCTGCTCCAGCCTCCAAGACAACGGCTGCTCGTGCTACATGTGCCATTTCATCCAGGTTTTGCTGCAACTTCAGCACAAACTTCAGTGCTGCCACTTGCCAGGGAGGGAGGGAGGGAGGGAGGCAGGAAGGGCTCTGGTTTTCTGCCAGCCTGACCAGTTCCAAGCAGCCGACCACGTGCTGTGTGTTCTCAGCTGGGTGTTCAACCAACACAACAGTCATCTCAAAAGAGTGAAAGGACCTGGATCTTTCCCAGATTCTCTGCAGGCTGAGAGTTTCAGACCTTTGTGGAAGCAAGTCCAGAATCATATTTGCACCAAATACAGATATGGGAGTGGCAGAGGGTGCTTGGGGGGAAGTGTTGCATCGTTCTGCCTCCTTACTGGGTGCTTGTGCAGATCCCCCCAGGACAGAGTTTGGGTGTTTCACTAAATATCACTGTTATTCAGCTCTTCATTCTCTTCTTGCTGCTTGTCTTAGGCTGGCCAGGCAGTCAATCTTATAACCAGCCTTACCCTGAGAGTTGGATCAAGTTGCCCAGCAAATCTGTCCAGGAGAATCCCTTCATCCTGGAGCAGCTCCTCCCTCACTGCCTTCTCCCTCTTTGCTCTCTGATCTTCCACACAGGGTTATTTCAACAAGCCTTTCCTGACACCAGCTCTGGGGCAGCCTCGAGTCTCCACTTCCACCCCCTTCCTTTCACATCCCTGGGTATTTTAAGAGCTGTTTAAGCATTTGGAATGTTTCTGCTCCGTTACTTGTCATGCCCATTTATCTTTGTGTTTTAAATCCCTCCAGGGATGGGGATGCCACCACTGCCCTGGGCAGCTGTGCCAGGGCTGGACAACCCTGTCCATGAAGAAATGAAATGCAGACTAATTTCTTTATTCCAGGAAACTTAGTCCCCCCACTGCTCCACTCAAGATTAAGACTACAACTGAGCTGCACCAGGGCTTTGCAGCAAATCCTACGAGCAGTAGAAGCCCCATGGCCCCACAAACAACCCAAGCCCCACCAGAAGAAATCACAGTGCCATCATGGGCTTGCCCAAAACCAGACTAAACCCCAGAGGGGCACCGCTGGGGAACCCACAGGGGTATCACATCTGCAGCCACAGCTGGATGGCAATCCCCTCCCAGAGCAGGCACTGAGAGCAGGAAGAGCAGGGAAAACAAGTCTTTATTGTCTGTGCTGATAAAGACGGAGCCCTGATGCTTCTGGGGCAGGGAAAACGCGGGCAGGGCCTGTTCCTGCTGCCAAGGTGGGAGCTTCGGCTGCCCCAGGAAGGTCCACCTGAGCAGCCAAGGCACTTGGCAGTCATCACTGTTTACTTTTCAGAGCAATATCTATAGCCCATCTGGAAATTTCCACGGGGTTCTGCTGCTTGGGTACAGCCTTGGGGGTTCCGTGGTTATTGCTGCCTCTTCATCATTTCTGCCTGTGAAAACCCTACCTTAAAGAAAGATGAAAAAATAGAGCAAGGCTCATGGCACCTTCCCCCTCTGCCTCACACACACGTTTCTTCTCCCCATGAATGGTCTGAAGTATCTGTTTGCTTGCAGGAAGTTGAATACCATCTACAGGTGCCAGCCAGGTCGGCTCTGGATCGCCTTCAGCGTCCTCACCCTCCTCCTGGTCACCCTTCAGGTCATGGAGAAGCTGCAGCTTCCCAGGTAGGTCCAAAGCAAGATTATAAAACTGCACCTCATCCTCCAGCTCAAAACTGCCCTCCTGAGAACCACCCAACAGGGTCTTCCTTGGGCAGGGAGGAAAACCCAGGTGGGAGAGGACCCTCTGAGGTGCCCACATCCCACCCCTATGCCCTGGCCAGAGCTGAGTCCACTGTGGGGTCAGACCAGGCTGCTCTGGGCTTTGTCCTGGCTCGCTCTAAAACCACACAGCTCATGAGCCCAGTTATCCCAGTCTGGTGTTAACTGCAATCGTTCCTCCAGCTTCTCCACGCCACCTGCTCTTCTCTGTCCTTGCCTTCTCTTGCTTTGCCCCTTCCACCCTGCTCCAGTGAGACAGAGGCATTGGCACAGGCTGCTGGCCTGTCCTTCTCTTCTTCATAGAATCGTGAAAGGTCAGAAGACACGTCAGATCATCCAGCCCAAGTTCTTGCACTGGTGAAGGGCAAGAACCAGGGCAGAGGTGAAGCCCTACACCCGCCAGCAGTGCCATCCACCCCAAGAAAGACAGGGAAACCCACCTTGGGGTGTCTGTAGGAGGGCCTGGGTGGTTCATTGGGCTGCAGAGGAGCTGCCCCCTGTGAACTCCTTCCATCCTCTGCAGCTGAGCATCGTGTCCTCCCTGTCACAGGAGCTGCCAGTGCGAGCTGGAGCGTGACCTGCAGCAGACCACGGGCCAGGGGCTCAGCTCTGACCTCCAGCCCCCCAACCTGCTCTGGGAGGATGGTTCCCCACAGTGGCAGAGGAAAGCCGTGCCAGACCCCGCTTTGACTGAGAGCATTCCTCAGAAGCACCCGTCCTTCATCCAGGAGATGCCTCTGGGAAGCAGCCCAGGCAGCCAAGGGGAGCACTGGACACGGCAACTTGCGGAGAGCACCAAGAAGGTGGGAGCCCATCTGTTGCCCACGAGGCTGAGACCCCAGCTCCCTGAGCTGAGGAAAGCAGCCAGAGAAGGTCCTTCTCCCAGCCTTCCTGGGAAGATCGCTGCAGTTTTGGCAGGAGCTGCCACCAGCAAGCTCATCATCTTTGCAAACAGGCTGAGCACCGAGGGGAACAGGGCAGTGTCACCACCTGGAACAACTCAGGTGCAGGTACAGAGCCAGCCTTGGCCTCAAACCGTGGCTTCCCCCCTCCATCAGAGGGGCAACTCACTGGCACACCCTGTCCCAAATACAACCCAACCTCCACAGGTAGAGGACTCTTACAAAACACACCTGGAGACATTTTTCCCAAGCCAGACAACAGCCTCCATGGTCGAGGAGGTGACAAACAGGGAAGGTCAGCAGGCCAGAGGAGTCACCTCTCCAGAGAAGACGTGTGAGCCCCAGACTGACCTCGTTTTCCTCAAGGTTCACAAGAGTGCCAGCAGCACCGTCATGAACATCCTCTTCCGCTTCGGCGAGAGGCACAACCTCACCTTCGCCTTCCCCCTCGGTGGGGGCTTCCAGCTCTACTACCCAAACCACTTCCTGGCGAGGTTCGTGCAGGGCTTCTCCCCCAGCACACCCCGGCGCTTCAACATCCTCTGCCACCACATGCGGTTCCTGCAGCCCGAGGTACGGGCAAGGCTGTGGCCACGGGGCAGGGCCAGCAGGGAGGGACACGGGGGGCACGAGGTGGGGCACCTGTAGAGCACATGAACTCTTCAGGGATGAACTTCAGGGAGGTACCTTTCATGTTGTTGGCATCCCCCAAGAGCTTCTGAGAGCAGGGTGGATGAATCACTGAGCTGTGACCCGTGACAAGATGGGAGACAGTGTCTATAGCAGGCAGCAACTATCATCTCGTTCTTGTCTGCTGGGCCCCTGGAGATGTCCTGTTCCCTGGACAGGCCCAGAGGGGACCACCTCAAGTGCATCAGTTCAGCTCAGCCACACCCAGCATCCCCCTCTCTGGATGCCACTTGAGGGCACGCAGGTCTCGGCAAAGGCAGGGAGACAAGATGTACCTCCACCCCAGAAAGGCCCCACAGCTGTGGCAGCACATGGTGGGGAGGTTTGGTCACTGCTCCTCCCAGCTCCTGCACCCTGAGACCCTCCCCAGCACCCCCCACCTCCATCTCCAGCCAGGGTTGTGGAAGAGCAGGTCCCTTCTCCCTGCCCCGTCTTTAAACCCTCCTTGTTCTCCTCCACAGGTGCAGAAGGTGGTGTCCAGCTCCGCCATCTACTTCTCCATCCTGAGGAACCCTGTGCAGCTCATGGAGTCCTCCTTCGTGTACTACAAGGGAGCCTCAGCTTTCTCCCACGTGCGCAGCCTGGAGGAGTTCCTGAGCGATCCCTACCGCTACTACGACCCCACCAAGGGCGACAGCCACTATGCCAAGAACCTCATGACCTTCGATTTTGGCTTCAACCCCAATGGGGAGGTGTCCGCAGAGCGGGTGCAGCTCATGCTCAAGGCCATCGAGTCGTCCTTCAACTTCCTCCTCATCTCCGAGTACTTCGACGAGTCCATGGTGCTCCTGAAGGAGATGCTGTGCTGGGACCTGGACAGTGTCGTCTCCTTCCCGCTCAACATCAGGGACAACAGCACCAAGTCCCCCCTGCCGGACAGCATCGTGGAGAAGTTAAAGGCGTGGAACAGGCTGGACTGGGAGATCTACACCCACTTCAACAGGACCTTCTGGGAGCGGATCGAGCGGGACATCGGCCGGGAGCGGATGGAGCGGGAGGTGAAGGCTCTGCGAGAGAGACAGGCAGAGCTGGCGAGGACCTGCCTGCAGGGCACGGGCAGCGTGGCCGCCAAGGACATCAAAGACTCATCCCTGCGGCCACTGCAGCACGGCAGCGCCAGGATCTTGGGCTACAACCTCAAGCAGGGCTTGGACAAGGACATGGAGCACACGTGCCGGCGGCTGGTGACCCCCGAGCTGCAGTACAGCAGCGCTCTCTACAAGAAGCAGTTCCCCCCAAAGCCCCGCACCACCCCCCGGCCCACCCGCTCTTGGCAGGGCAGGACCCTGCGGCACAGCCTGGAGGGCACCCAAAACTGAGCCCCCCTGGCCCCTCCAGGCATTGTTCTCCGGCCACCTTTGCTGAGGACAGGGAGGGACTGGGCTCAGGGGATGCTGCTGCTGCCCAAGGGGGGCTCCTGGACTGGGCTGTGCTGCCTATAGTGGTCCCCCATCACCTCTGCCTGTGCAGGACTGTGCACAAGCCCTGGGCAGAGCAGGATGGGCTGAAGTGGGGGGTCCCAAGGGCTCGACATGACTTTTCCAGAAGGGCCTGACATGACTTTTCCCCTCAATGAGCAGCTGAAGCCTTGGCACAGCATGAGGAGCAGATCCAGCAAGGCAGCCCAAGTCCCCACGGCAGAGACTGCACCATTGCAGGGCTGAGGTGTAAATCAGAGCTGGGGAGTTTGATTTACAGCTTGGGAATGAGTCTGTCTGTCTGTCTGTCCAGTTGCAGCTCCTCTCTGCTCAGCCTTAATGTTACCGTACTGGAAAAGCAGCCTCTTAATTAAAAATAACAGTATTCACTGTCACTCCTTAAATTCCCCTGAATTACGTCAGTCTGCCCAGCAGCCCAAGAAACAGACCCCAAACACCTGAAAATGCCTTGAAAAGAAAAAAAAAAATAAAAAGGGGAAAAGAAAAACCCAGCATTTTTAATTTTTTTTTGCCCTGCCCCTGGGGTTACGTGTTGCCTTCAGATGCTGCATTTTAAGGATCAGCATCCTATACCTGGAGCTGAGGAAGTTCCATACCCGTGGGAGATGCCTTGTGAGCATCTCTGCAGCCAGACATCCCAACCCACCAGAGGAATATTCTACTCTCTGCCTGGGGAAAGATACCACAAGAACAGGCTGTGATGGACAGGTCAGTGCTACCCTTCACATCCTGCACTGAAATCCAAAGCAGAGCCAGCAAATCAGCTGGCATAAATGGAGGCCCCAGGTCTGGGGTTTCAGCACGATTTCCAAACCTGGAGAGGGTCAGGAAAGATTTTCCGTGGGAATCTGAGCATCCCAGGCTGTCTCAGGGGCAGCCACACGGAGCCTCAAAGGTTTCAGTCTCCACCCAAAGCTGCCCCATTTCCGGCTCAGTTTAATCAGGATGTGCTCCCAGTGCCCTTCCCAGGGCAGTGCCAAGGACTGGGCTGGCCCTGACACGGGGGCATCATTTTGGGGATGTTTGCTGCATGGGTTTTGGGGTGTTGTTTGTTCCATGAAGTTTAACCTCTGGGGCACATCCACATATCGCTGTGCTGGATCCTTCCCTCATTTCTCCTGTTGGGAGGTGGTGTGGGCTCATGGCTTGCAGAGATCTGGATGTTCTCAGGGTTCCTGGGGTGTCTGCAGGTCACCCCAGAGAGAAATCCCACAGGAAAGTCACAGGGATGGACAGCCCAGGGACAGCACAACACCCTGGGATCATCCCCCCAAACCCCTCATGGGACTCAGCAGAGCACAGGAAGAAGCAGGGCTGGATGGCAGATACCAAAACCCTCTGGATTTCAACTTGGGTGCCCCTTCCCCATTCCCTGTTTGCACCTCAGGGAACTGGAGATCATTCCTGCTCAAACTCCTGCCGGGGTGACCCAGGGCAGGGACATTGGAACAGCAGGAGCATCACAGCCCACCTGTGTGGAGAGCCCTGGGGTGCAGCATCCCTGGGGGACCCTGGTCCCAGCACAGCCCGAGGGGGTCCCTCTTCACTCCCCAAGGCTTTCCCCCAGGATTACCCCCTTTCCAGAGCTTGTCCCTGTTTGGACATCAGGGTGTCTCCCATTTGCAGGGATTGGATGGGCTCATGTGCCCCAGCAGAGCTCACAGGAACAACATCACTGACCCAAATGCCAAACACATTTATTATTTTTATTATTATTCCCAAAAATAGTGATTTTATCTTTAGGAACACTTCACATAGACAAGGACCGGAGCCCAGGGTTACACTTTTGCTCAACCACACCAGCTGCCTGGCTCCCTTTTTGTTTTTCCTGACCACAGACCCTTTGTGCACCGTTTCTCCATGGTTTACAGCACCAAACCCAAGGATCTCCCGTGGCCAGTGAACTCTCTTCCCCTGGAGCATTTTTAATTCCTCCCCAAGACCTGCCAGGTCCAGCCTGTGCAATTCAGCGTCCTCAGTTAAAGTTTAACTCAAAACCCACCAATTTTTGGCTGATATCCATTCATAACTCCAAAGATCAGAGCCTGCTTCCTCCCCATCCTAAGTTTCCAAGGCGGTTACTGGTTTATACTGTTTTTATGGCTGCAAAAGACCCAGGGAGGTAATTTCAGGCATTGCAAGGTGCAGTAACCCGGAGCTGCTTGAGCCTGTCCATGTAATGATCCTGACTTTCCATGAGTTCCTGGCAAGACAGGACAACCAGCAATTAATGCAAAAGGGTTAAGGCTTTTTCCTCACCGAGCTAACGAGGCAGGCTTGAAACATTCTGAGCTCTCCAGGGAGGCTTTCAAAGCTGTCCCCAAAGGAGCTCAGGGACTCAGACATCCTGCAAGGATTCCTTTGCGGTGATTTAAAACACTCTCACCCTGTTGGTAGGATGAGCAGCAAAATCTTCCATGCCTGGAAAACCCTTTCCCAGGAGAGGGGCTGCCAGGAAGCCCCCTGGCCCCAAGGCTCAGGCACGAGGCTCAGATTTGCTCTTCCCCCCCTTCCTCTTCTGCTGTGGTTCGTCACCTTCCACGGGTGCCACCACCTTTGCCTTGGGGATCTTGTATTTGCTCTTCTGGCTGTAGAGGAGGTTTTTCTGGAAGAGCCGGGGGATGTTGCCCTGGTACAGCAGGAGGGCAGCGAACATCCCTGAAACAAGAGCACAGCATCTTTCATGTGCCACCCTGAGCTGCCCTCCCCACGGCTCAGCCATGACTTCCAGAACCTTCTTCATGGCCAAAAGGCAGCTCAGCACCACTGCAGGACCCTCACTGTGTTGCTTTAAGGAGGGTTTAACCACTGTTTCCTCAATGTAATAAGCAAGGCTTGCTTTGACCCAAAAGGGCCACAAACCACCCCGGTGGTCTTTTGCCACAGAACCATTGAGGTTGGCAAAGCCCTTCAAGACCATCAAATCCAACCATCCCCCAGCACTGCCAAGGCCACCACTAACCTCTGTCCCCAAGTGTCACATCCACGTGGCTTTTAAATCCCTCCAAAGACGGTGACTCCACCCCCGCCCTGGGAAGCTGTGCCAGTGCCCGCCCACCCTTTCAGGTAAGAAATGTTCCCTGGTATCCAACCCAAACCTCCTCTGGCACAACTTGAGGCCATTCCCTCTTGTCCTGACCCTCATTACCTCGTTACCTGGGAGAAGAGACCGACCCCCCCCCGGCTCTCCCCTCCTGTCAGGGAGTTGTCCCCACTTTGCACTCAAGGCAGCCCATTCCTCAAATCATAGCTCAGCCTCTCACTGCTCTGAAACACCTTTGCTTCATCTCCCCCAAACTCTGGCCTTGGGGAGAGTTTTGCCTGTGTCCTGTGCAGAAACCAGGTCAGGAAACCTGGATGGCAAAGAGGTGACTCCAAACACGAGGAAGCTGGAGGGAAAATGACACTTGCCACTGCCAAGACCCAAGTTCAGCCCTTTGCAGGAGCAGTGTGTGTTATCTCTGGCTTTTCTGCCTTGCCCACTGCCCCCAGGAAGGTCTCACCTGCGAGGGGCCCCAACCAGTAAACCTGGACATAGTCCCAGAAGCTGTTCCCCGAGCAGTGGAAGGTGCTGGCTGTGGCCAGGGCAGGGTTGAAGAAGGCCCCTGTGAATGGTCCGGCTGTGTGGGAAGAGAAACAAGGCCAACAGTGTCACCTGCATCCTTTGGGACACCAACAAAGAGCTGGGACAGACTGTGCCCCCTTCCTGCCTGCCTAGAGCATCCCTGCTGCTGCATCCCTTGGGCTGGGGATGTCCCACCCTCATCATCCTGAGCTCAGTGCAGGACCGAGGGACTGCCTTAGGGGACATTCTAGGGAAGTGATCCCAGGGCTTGGGCCAAGCTGTGGCTTCTCCTGTTGCCAACATTTACCTGCTGCCTGGATATCCTAAACTCCTGCTTTCGTCCCAAAATGATTATCCCCCAAAATAAGCAGAAAACAAACATCTTGGCAGTCACTACCTCATTAATTGCCACCCCTCCAGTCCTGGAAGATAGAAAAGCTCCCATCCCTCCCCCACAAATTGGGTATTTTCCCAATGGACTCAGAAACCCACGTGCTGCTCACCTGTGTAGGTCAGGAAGGTGGCAGTGGCTGCCAGGGCAGGGACCCCCCATATGGGGTGGCTCTGCTGTGACTTGAGAAGGACGAGGTGGAAGAGGAAGGAGCAGGTGCCTTCCACGAAGGCAGCGTGGGGCAGTGAGGTGCGGATGGAGGAGCTGCACTCCGAGGAGATCAGGTTCTGGATGAAGTGGAGCTGTGTCAGCTCCCAGGACCAGAAGAGCTTGGTGACAGCCCAGCCCGTGCCCGTGCCCACAGCCTGGGCCAGCAGCTTGGCAGCCGTGGCTGCCAGGCTGGACTCGAGGAGCAGGAACTCCTGCACAGAGACGGTGGGGTTGGCAGATGCTCTGTCAAAGGAAGCACCATGAACAGCGAAGAGGAGGAAGAGCAGAGTCAGGACCACGTCCAGGCCAAAGCCACCGCCCCAAGGACCGATCTCCATCAGCATCCTCAGCTCCAGGCAGCTCGTGCACAACTGCAGCGAGCCAGCGAGTTCCCTGGCGAGGCATCCGTATGTGCCAGGGGACAGGAACCTCTTGGAAAGCCACCTGAGCGCCTGGCACATCCCAAGCACCAGGAAGAAAAAGGCAATGGAGACATTGAGGGTGGCCATGGCGAGGGCTGCGCTGGGGGGAGTCCGGAGCCAACCCCGGGAAGGAGCAGAGGAAGCTCCAGCAGCTCCTGGTTATAAAGCCCCGGGTAAGCAAACGTGGCACAGCCCGACAGGCCTGGGAAATGCCACCTGTGTGGCCCCTGCAGGGCAATGCCAGTGGCCTCTGGGAGCTCAGGGACTCCCAGCAGCTGGAGCAGCCAGCAAGGTGTTTGTCCCAGCAAGGAGGTGCCGGTGTTATCCGCACTGGGCTCCCAAGCCCAGCATTCCCACCTGAGAGCCCCCCGCAGCTCCCCAGAGCTGCCAGGTGTCCCAAAAGGAAGAACAAACTTCATTTTATAACTGTTGGCTCCAATCCCTGTGGCTGCCCCGTCCCTGGAAGTGTCCAAGGCCAGGTTGGATGGGCCTTGAAGTGACCTGGGCTAGTGGAAGGTCTCCCTGCCCGTGGCAGGGGATGGAATGAGGTGACCATTAAGGTCCCTTCCAAGCCAAACCATCCTGGGGTTCTACGATAAAACACAACCTACCACCCCATTCCCAAAGCCTGGGACACAAGTTGACCCAGTAACTCATCCAAAGTTTCCTGTTTTTCCAGGGAAGAGCCTATCTAAGCCACAGCAAAGTCCACCTTCAGCCAGTTTGAAAGCCTGGCTTGCCCACTGCTCCCCACCCTTGTCTTAACACCTCACCTGGTTTGGAGGTGGCACTAACTGCATGTGCCACTGGTCTGCGGGTGACATTTTTGTGACAGGGACATTTCAAGTCCTCCTGCTGGTTACAGAAACACTGGGGATGGGATCTTTCCCAGCTCCACCAAAACCATCCAATGGCAGCATCATTACCTGACTTTGTAAACCCTCACCACTGAAACATCTAATCTCATTTGGGCTAAACCTTTGAATAAGGAAGATTCTCCCTGTGAGGGTGGGCAGGCCCTGGCACAGGTTGAATCCCAGAGAAGCTGTGGCTGCCCCTGGATCCCTGGAAGTGTCCAAGGCCAGGCTGGACGGGGCTTGCAGCACCCTGGGCTAGTGGAAGGTGTCCCTGCCCATGGCAGGGGGTGGGACTGGATGATCTTTTAATGTTCTTTCCAACCCAGACCATTCTGGGATTCTAGGATGAAGAATTCTGTGTCTTCTGGGTCGCTTCCCTCCTTTAATTCCCTGCAACAATCAGAGCACCCTGACCCCACATTTCCCCTTCCTACAGGCAGAACAGCATCCCCAGGGCAGGCAGTGCTGGGGATAGCCCAGGCTTTCTCATCACACACAAAGAGCCAACACCTTCCAATAATGCCATTTGATTCCCCACCCCCATGGCATTTATAAAAGGAATTGCCAGGAAAACACAGGTTTGAAGCCCAGTTGAGCCAGGGATGAAGCACCTCAGAGAGTTCAAACCAGCTACAGCGACACAGACCAAGCCATGAAAAGCAGGAACAAACACTCCAAAGGCATTGGAGCTGTTCCGCCTCTCCCCCACCAGCTCCTGGCAGCTTTTAGAGACTCAAAGTAATAACCTTGTCATGATCTCTGACAGTGTTACAGGGCTGCTCACTGCAGAACCAACCACAAAGAATTTTAACATCACCATCCAGCTCATTCCTCTCCATCTCCCATAACTTGTGTGTCCCTCAGAAGAGAAACCTGTAGAGTTTCCTCTTTAGAAACAAAACCTTACAAGGACCCAGCAACACCACCCAAACACGGACTGTGATATCCATGGGAAAACAGGGAAAGAAATTCCAACATTTTTCCTTCGCCCAGGAACTGATTTTTTTCCTTCTTTTCAAGCATTTTTTAAGAGTCGGGACTTAGGAAATCAGTGTTCCAAGGTGTTTAAGAACCACCTCTCACCCATCACCTGTAATTATGCCCAGGGCACATCCTCCAGTTGTGGGATCCTTAACCCAGGCTGGAGAGTGGAGCTGGAAGCTGTTGATTCCAGGGATAACTATGGGATTAAACAGTGCCAGGGGCTCATTCCCTGGCTCACGTCAGTGCCAGCAGAACCCACACAGCTTTACAGGGCTGCTCTTCTAGAAACAAGACTGTAAAAATTCAGACACTCCCACCTAAAAAACCTTTTCTGGGGGTGCAAAATCAGTGCCTTTTCTAAATCCACCTTGCTTCCGAGGTTGTCAAGAACAAAAGCCACTTAAAATGCAGATATTCGAAGGGGAGGGTTTAGCCATGGGACAGGGAACAAGTTGGCACTTCTGCAGTTAAGGAGAATAAACAGTCACCAAAAACACTGAAGGGTAACAAGAGCTGAACAGAGTCACTCTGCCCCCCCCCACAAAGAGGTAACAGCTACAAAAAATGAGTTCTAAGGTTATTTTAGGGGAGTTTCAGTAGGCAGGGGGTGGGTAAGAGCCTCCCAAGAGGAGCCACCTGCTCTCAGCTGCTCTGACAAGGCAGGTTTCCTCCCACAGGCAGGCAAAGGGCTCCAGGAGAGCCAGCAGTTAATTGTCCTTCCTGAAAAGACCAGAAACCTTTGAAGAAGCATTCACTGGGAGGAAAAAAATACCAAAGATGGATCATCCTTGGCTCTGGAAACCTCAAGGAGCACCAGCTGTGTGGAGGAAGGACACCCCTGTGTCCTCCAGACGATCCTGGGGGGATACCCTGAGTGCCATCAGCATCTCTGCATGTCCCATCAGAGTCATTATCCACAGCCCTTCAGGACACACCAGAACCTGGAGTGTGTGCACTGGGACAGATCCAGGCCTGGACACACAGGGTCTGCTCTTCCCATCCTGTCCTCCCCTCCACTGACTCAATACACCTCCAAAGCAGAAGTCTGGTGGCCTGTCATGTCCTCAAGAGGATGAGCCACCAGTAACTTCCCACTTGGAAAATCCCATTAAAAATAATAATTAAAAAAATAAAAAGTCAGCTCTACAGGCTGTTTCAGTACTCAAGTCAGTGGGTAACTGGGATTAGAAATCAAGGTCAACTGGACTTAAAGGTCTTTTCCAACCTTAGGAATTCCATGATTCTAAGTTAGGATGTGCTGGAAGATTGTCCTCCTGCAGACACCAGTTGGAAAAAGCAGCATCACCACTGGGATAGGGGAACAGCAGCACGAGGAGCTGCATTGCCCTACCCTGCTCTCCTGTAGGTAGAAAAGTTACAATCAGAAATTCACTGTTCCCAGTTGTTGGTATTTCACCCCCCCTCCTTTTCTTTAAGGGAAGAATTCTTCCCTTAGGCTGGATTCAAAGCAGGGAAAGAAGCTCGTGGCCAAACCTGCTGCCTCCACACATCAGGAGAGGAACACCAGGAGTTCAGCTGAGCTCAGCACACTTTCACTTTGCTTTCTCACATGACTGAGGATTGCTATTTTTATTAAAAACAATCTTGAGAGGAAGATGCAAGTTACATAAAAGGAAAAAATGCAGCTGGGCAAACCCCTGGGAGCAGCAACTGCTCCAGCACAGGAGACACAGGGACTGCACAGACACCCGACAATGTTCTTCAGGCACCACCAGGAAAATGCCAACCCAATGAAGAGCTCCAGTTTTCAGCCACGCTGCGTTTTTAACCAGCCCGTGGCTGGCACAGTCCAAATAATCCTGCTCAGCTTTGCAGTTCACTCGCTGCAACCAAAGAGCAGCCCTGAGACGGAGAAACTGCTGAGCCCTTCAAGATCATTGTTTTAAATACCCAATCTTGAATAAACTGATCCCCAAACGTGAGGCTGCTCTTGAGTTTAGTCTCAGGCAAGGGATGAGCAAGTTCACACAGGGATGATGAGGGTTTATCAAGGACATGCAACTTTCAGCTCTGCCAGCCACGATCAGCCCAAGCCCATCTCTCCTTCGAGCAGCTCAAACACCAAAACCCAAATAACTCTCAGTTCCACCAAGCACCCTCTCCCTCCTCCTGCCCACTTTTTCCCCCCGTAAATTAAATGCCAAATCACTTTAATGCAGTGTTAGAGAACATCAGTTTAAATGCATAAAGGTCAATTAGATAAAAGGACAAAGGAGCTACAAAAACTGATGAACCTGAGGAGACAGTGCCCTGTGCAAACCAACATTCTCGTGTCTGGGCTGCTGGAGACAAGTGGTTTCTTCATTTCCCTTCATCAGTGGTATGAGCAAAGCTTGTACATGCAAGAAAGGGGAAGAGCCCATTTCCCAATAACCTATGGGAAACACAGGACATGACGAGTCCTCGACATTCACATCCGAGACAAACTTCGTCGGGAATCAATCCACTGATCTGGACTCAGCCCCAAAGTAAATCCTCAGATGTCCTTGGCTTCAGCTGCACTGGCAGGCCAACATTTCTGCAGCTTCAGTGGAAAACAGGAGTGACTCTCTGCAGCCACAGAGGCCAAGAGGCACCACGGATCTCATGCCACATCCTCAGAGAGCTGTGGACACCCATGGTCCTGGTCAAGAGCTGAGCAGCAGAGCCAGTGCAAAGCCAAGCGCCACATCTTCCCAGGGGGCACCAGGACAGCCCAATGCCTGTGTTTGCCATGCCATAATGTTTCTGTGCAGGATATTGGGCCATATCCACTAAGGCATCCCCTTTGGAACAGGTACAGCATCACCACGAGCACAGTTCACTGGCCCACCCAGCCAGGGATGGTGGAAGATCAGGCTATGATGAACGAGGCTGGTCTTTGCCTTGCTCCCTTCCCATGGAAACGAGGGATCTCTCGTCCACAACGGGTGGAAAGGGTGTTGCAGAGCTGCTCTCCTCCCAGCAGCGATGCAGGGCTTTCTGCAGGAGGCACCACCACTCCCCAGCAGTGCCTGGCAGCAAGGAAAGCTTGTGGTGATCCCACGGCTGGTACAGACACTGAGGAGTAACAAAATCTTAAAAAGAAACAGGCTGGTATAGCATGAAATTATATCCACAACCATGAAAGCAAGAAGCTCAATTACAAATACATTCTGTTAATCCCATTAAGACACTGACACATGAACTCTTTCAGCTACTCTTGTCTTTGAAGGTATAAATTCATAATAGGGAAAGGAGGTGGGGAAACCCCAAATGTTTTTTAAAACTTTATTTCTAGCCCTGAAATAACAGTTATTAAACAAAGTCAACAAATACAGTAGTTAATATTGCAGTAACAATTAAATAACATAATGGGATTAAATTACACAAAGGCAACATTAACATCTGAAGACAGTTAAAAAAATAAAAAGAAAGCTTGCACCTACTTCCATTTCCATTGACAGCGTAGGGAAAAAGAGGGAAAAACAGACCAGAGAGATTTATTGACTCATTTTCCAGCTGGAGAGACCCTTAACCACTTTCCTTGTCCCTCCCCAGCCCCTCTGACATCAGGACCCATCTGCTTTAGCCAAACCTTCACACCTCCCTGCACAGAGAGCCAGGGGGGGTTAAAAAACTCCAGTGAGTCTCATTAGGGCAAAGTGCACATTCCCATGGTTGGTTTTAAAGAGAAATCTGGTTTATTCTATGCTAACAAGAAAATCCCAGGAGTCTCACATTCCCTGCACCTCAGCCCCAAGCTGCCCAACTAACCACAGGTGACACTGCAGACGGACCACATTTGATCCTGACTTGAGCTCTTACATGGGCACACAAGAGAGATGTGTGGCAATGCCCAGACTGGGATGCAATCCATCCCTTCCCATCCTCCCCTCAGGCTCTGGCTGGTCTCCCCGTGCCTCAGAGCTGCCCAGCCCTGCCCCAAGGACTCTGACCTGCTTCCATCAGGGACAAACCCCAGCTCGAAGCTTCAACCCTCCTCCTGGCTCTCCTCTCCTGCCGGCCCCAAGGGAAATCTCCCAAATCCCACCTTCCCAGGTCACACACACAGTTTGGGAACTTCGGGCTTGGGCCAAGGTTTGTGTGCTAAGAAACTTCAGAAATCCTCTCCAAAATAAACTTGATGAAACAAATTTTCTAAGGTATGTTTCAAACCGTTTTCACTCACCAAGAGAAGTGAACTAATAAGTTAAAATTACTTATGATGTCTTGTTTGCCATTAAAAAAAAGCTAAATTTATCTAGATTGTGCCATTATAAAAAAAAAAAAATAAGAGGAAAGAAAGAAAAGCTCCCAGTTTAACTCTGGCACAAGGAGTTTCACCAAGTCCATTGCCAGCAATGGACAAAGAGGGAACCATTGGTACAAAAGGCTTTTTTCCTCCTCGCTGCTCCATTTGACCAGGGAGCAAGACACACTCAACCCAGGCTGATTACAGTGTCCATGGCTCCTAACACATTATTTTGCTGGGAAATGCATCTGGATTTCCTTGGCTGGAATGAGACACTTCCTTGAATTGAGAATTTAAAACCATATTCTCACACTTATTGCTAGAGGGGTTTATCCCTGCGACAGAACAGTTAAGATAATTAACGCAATGGAGATTTTAGCTACCACACAGGAGCAGAACACAAGGTGAACCTGCCCAACCAGACACTCTGCTGGCACCTCATGACCCCCAGGAGATGCTGTGAGACTCATCCCTGCTCCCCTCCATCCTCACCCAAACAGCCTCTGCTGTCCTGGCTGGCTGCTCTCAGCTGGGAGTTGGTTCTGTCATACCTTGGCTACCAGTCCTCAAAATGGCATTCTCTCTATACAGATACCAATCTTCTCTCAATATGACTTCTGTCCCCTGCCAACAACGCTTGGAAAAGTTTTTATTCAGGGTCCTCTGTCCATCCCCAACCATAACTCTGTCTGTCCCGGGCCCTGCCCCGCTGGGAATGCAATAAAATCCCACTAAAGGCACGGCTCTTTCCCAAGGTTCTTTCCCAGACTCATTTGGCACATTGTTCCTACAGCTGGCTCTTCCTCAAACACTCGGGGAGGTTGAAATGCATAGACTGTAGCACTGAAGGAGCCAGGGGCAGTGGCTCTGCTGCCCTCACCCCTGGCAGCACCCCAAGAACTCAACCATTCAGGTTCTCACTGTCCTGCAGAGGGAGGCAGGCACTTGTTGTGGCACTGAAGGCTCCCTGCAGCCATCCTGGCTGCTGCAACGTCTTTAGGGAGAGAGAGCAGCGTGACATGGCCCCCCCAGGCTCCAACCTGATGGTCAAACAGTGCCATCCTCCCCTCAGCTTCCACCTCACCACAAGCACTGTGGCACCTCCAGGCGTTCAGCAGCATCTTCTGTTTGGATCACCTTTGAAAAAAAAAATCCTCTACACCTTCAGTGTCCTCACATCTGGTTGGGTTGTTCTTCTGGTTTCGTTAGTACAAATGGAGCACGTACAAAACTGGAAAAAAATAGCTCTAATACTTAAACTCTGACAAACTCCGTAGGTTGATGCATTATTTGCTCAGGGAGGGGGGGGAAATTACAACATATACAAAAATGTATTTGATACAAAGAAGGAGAAATGTAAAATAAAAAACGTCAAAGGCACCAGCATAACTTCCAAAGCCCAAGTCAGAGCACAGATACATGTTTTTGAACCACCCACTGCACCAAGCACGTTAACCCTTAAAAGCTTCTGGCCAGCAAGTCTAACGGGGAAAAAAGAGCACAACAAGGAAGACAGCTGGAATTTTTTCTTGCCCTGACTAGAACTGATCATTTGATCATAAATAAAGTATCTGACCCCCAACCTACATATCCATAACCCACATCCAAAGACCTGACCGATCATTACGGATCTACAAAGAGCCCACGTTTTTGATTAAAAAAAAAAGTCCACAGAGCACAGGCATGAGAAACAGCTGAATACTTCTCTTCCCCCCCTCTCCTTGTTCATCTTCAAAAGTGAAAAACATCTCCATGTGTTACAACTCCTTAAGTAGCCAAAGTTGTCAAATCTCCAGTACAGCAACAGCTCATCCACGGAAGAAACGAGGGGCAAGATGTACCTTCACATTCGCCACACCTGCCGTGAATCTCGTCATGGGGGAGCTCACCAGAGGGATTTGAAAGGCAACAGCAAGAGGGGAGGAAGAGGAGAGTCAAAGAGATCAGCAGGTAAAATTAGTACTGCCCTCTGAAAGCTTGAACCTGCCATTCAAGTATTGAGAGTACCCAGAGGGTACAACGAACAGGGGCTGTTACAGCGAAGTCATTAAAAACCCTTGAAGCCCCGGGCACGGAAAGTGGCATTTCTGGGCTGTCTGGGGAAAAAAAATATCAGGATAAAACATGACTTAAGGCCAGTAATTCAGTCCTCAATTCCTTCTGGAGCCCAGACAGGGATCGCTAGAGCCGCCACAACGTATTTTGGGTGTCTTCTGGATGAGAGTTTCTTCCCTTTTGCAGATGCTTCCCACTCCCCCCGCCCACCAAAATCCCTTCCCTCCCCACCCAAGTGTAACAATTTCATATATTATAAAGATTTGTAAAATACAAACAAACAAAAGGGTTGAAGGCTGTGGCAGGACGTTAGCGGTTACTCTTCATTGCGTCTTTGGCTGCCAAGATCAGTGGCGTCAAGCTGGACAGAGGTTTGGCCAGTTTCAAGAAGGGATGCTGCCAGGAAGAGAGAGAGAAACACTGGAAATCAGTGGCACACACGGTTTGGAAGGGTTCATGTTTCCAGGGGGCTGAGAAGGACTGATTCTTCATTCTCACTGCTGATTTGTTCCATGCTCCTGGTGGCTACAGGGAAAACACGATCCAAACTGGCTGGGATGGCAATGCCTCACCCAGTGGGATTTTCCCTGGAATACCTCCCCATTTTTGGGAAAGGTGAGTATGGAAACTGCACTTGCAACGAGCAAAACAGCAAAGATCTGAACAAGGAATGATCAGAGAAAGATGAGGAGCAGTAGGTGGCTTTACTGGGAAAGCCTCTACATCATCTGGCTTCCAGGCCCAGAGTTACTCCTTGCTCTCCCCAGCAGTGGCCACCAGGGATTCTACCCCTCCTTCAGACAATGCTGCCTGCTAGAAGATCTCATTTTACAAGCCAGCTTTCCTCCAGTGCCAGCAGGCACTTAAAATCAAAACTAATGGTGGCATGATGGGAGGTGCCCTGAGCTCCAGCTGCTCAGCTGGTAGGGCACAATCCCAGGAAAAAGGACAGCTTTTCTTTTCAGGGCTTCAACACTGACTTCAGGTAAAAACCAGCAGATACAAAGTTCTTTTAAACAGTTCTGAGGAGGACATTTGTAAGTGAAGACACGAAAAGCAATGCAAATGCTGTCAGTGGCCAACTCCTGCAGGGAGTTCCTAAATTGCTGAATGCTTTGTCAGGGGCAGAGTGAAGGCACAGAGTGATGGAACAGCTTCAGATCTTTGCTGACTGTTGTTCCTGCCAGCTGCTCTCACTACAGTTCTCAGAAGAAAACACACACACACAAGGGTTCTGTACTTCAGACTGTGAGAAGAAGCTGAGCCTCACCTGTAGCAATTCTTTGGCTGATCCCCTTTTCTCCACATCCATCTCCAAACATCGGTTCAAGAAATCCCGGAATATTGGGGACAGTTTCTCAGGGTTCTGGAGTTCTGGGGTGCCATTAGTTGCTATCAAATATAAAGCCTGTAAAATGAGAAATAATTTATAATCAAACCAAATCTTTAAAAGATACCAAACTGTCCTGCCTAGTGGCAAGCCCTTAGGAGAGAAGGAGCTCTGCTGCCTACTTCTCCTCAAACTTATGAGACTAGAACTGTAAAAACTGCCACAATTATAGGCAGTCACCACTTATTCTTGCTAGTAGCAAAATAATATTCAAAAACCTTTTGGCTACAGACACTTACTTGAGCAAATCAAAAACCAGATTGTAACAGAGCAGCACTTTTCAAAACCTGGTAAGATTTACTTTCCCTAAAGTATCACAGAATCTTGAGGTCAAAACCTTCTATTTAGAAGTAACTGAAACACTGTATTTTGACCTCAATATTCTGTGATAGCTTAGGGAACTGGTTTGGCTTGGAAGGAGCTTAAAGACCACCTGGTTCCACCCCCTGCCATGGCAGGGACACCTTCCAGTGGACCAAATTGCCCCAAGCTCTGTCCAACCTGGACTTGAATCCAGGGATGGGAGTCAGGGTAGGCCTGATGGCAAATTCAGAACAAATGTCTTCCTTGGGAGAACTTTTCTTCTGCAGCTGAAGCTTCTTGGCTTTTATTGTCGATACAATTAATGAACAATTACCGGAGGTGGTTCCATATGGTGAACACCCACAAACAGTTCCAACCCAGGGCCTTCTTACCCTCAGGGGGTTCTCATTGAGGTACGGGGGTTCTCCTTCCACCATCTCAATGGCCATGATGCCCAGAGACCAGATATCCACTTTGGGGCCGTAGGCTTTGCGTGTGACCACCTCTGGAGCCATCCAGTAGGGAGTGCCCACCATGGTGCTGCGCTTGCTCTGCTCGGGGGTGATCTGAGCACAGAAACCAAAGTCGGCTGCAGGACAACACAAGGCACAGAGGTTAAAAATTGCTGAGTCCCAAGAACTGGATTTCCTCAAGACTTCTCTATTGCTACACATATATTTCATTGAGAGGGGCTTGGGGTGGGGTGGGGGTTGTTCTTTCCCACCCCTCACTATATTCTCTGTATTCAAAAAGCCAACGTGCAAGATGGATACAAAACCTGAAGGTGTTTAAGCAGGGCAGAATTCCGTGGACAAGGCTTTTTGCTGCCTGGAAAGAAGAATTCCCCTGTAGAAGAATGGTATTTTGCCCAGTCCTCCCTCCAATAATTCTAGACTGGGAGCAGCCAAAATAAGCAATCAAGCAGAACACAGGAGGCAAGTGTTCTGCACTTGGTGTGTTCCACAGCCTGAACTCGAAGAAATGAATCCACAATCCATGGCTTCTGCCCTTCTAAACAGACTGTACTTGTGCAGCTACTGAGTTCAACATTTCACAGCAATCTGGCCATCTAGACAGGCACTACAGCTGACAGAGACACGGAAACAAGGCTTCAGGGAAGTGCAGTGCTACCCCACTGAGCAGCAGGAACCTGGACAAACAAACCTGTCCACAAGGGAGCTACCAAAGAGAACAACCACACTCAAGAAAACGAGAAAAGTCACCTATTCCTACAGCCTTCAGGTGCAGCAGCAATGCATGTTCCATCATGTTACTTTATCCAGCTGCAGCACTCCCACTTCCCAGGCATGTAAAGCATCAATAAGAACACAGTTAAGGCAGGAGACAGATATTACCTTATCATTGACACTAAGTTAGAGAAAGAGAGAGAGAGAGAGAGAAGGAGAGGGAGAGAGAGAAAGAGAGAGAAATTTAAATTTTTAAAGTGTTATGCCAAGCAGTGCTAACAAAAGAGCCACAGTCATGGAAGTGCCAAGTTGCATCAAGAGACAGTTTAACAAAGAACTCTCCCCACCCTGACAGTCAAAATGCTGCCTTAAAAAAAAAAAACACCAAAAAATAAAATCAAACCTATAGGAGTCACCAAGTTCCTCCTATACTTTCTGGCCTTAGCAAGGTGTCACACTCAACTCACAGCATCATTTCCATGAGCAGCCCAGAGAAGCAGCAGCAGCACTTTGCGTCTCCTGACCTCCCAGCGAGGCCTCCAGCAGCAGCATGGAGAGAAGAGCCAGGCAGGAGCCCAGTGTCCCCAACCAGCAGTGGCTGTGGGTGTGCAGTGGGAACACCTCTCCTGTCACCAGACCTCCTCAGAGAAAGGGAAGAGTTTGAAATGAAGGTGCAGCTTCTTCCCCCCTGCACCCCCTTGAACACTGCTGGCAGCCCTGCAGTCACACAGCCACACAAGAGCTTGGCTCAGCACTAATCACAGCACCTCCCCTTCACACAGGGCATTTGCACAGCTGACTCCTCTTTCCTCCTGTGTCTCTCCTTCCTCCTCATCCTCCCTCAGTCTCCTGGGGTGACACTTCTTGGCTCAGGCTGCCAACCCTGTCCTTTGGCCACTCTGCTTTGCTTTGACACCTCTTTTTTTGCATCCTTCTGCAGCTACCTCTTCTCAGCCACATCCTCTGCTGTAACTGTTCAATTCTCTGCAGTCTCTGAAGCCACAGAGTTTGTGCCCAAACTCATCACACCCTTAAAACAAACACCCCCCCACGCAAGCCATCAGTGAATCCAAAGATGCTAGTAGGCAAATCAGGGTGATCATAATCTTTCTTCACACTCCAGCTCATAAAAAAAGTGAGACTGAACACCATCTACAAGAAGGAACAAGGAATATTGCTGTTTTCATGGCACTTCAAACTCCAACCCAACTCTAAAAACACTTTACACTTTTTCTCCCCTTAACTCCTTGGTTGCTCTATGTTTTATACATTCCTACACACCAAAGAGTCAAATAATGCACCTCTTTCTGAGCAATCCTGACAGCTACAAGTGGTTTCACATCATTTTTATTTACACACACACCCCCCAGAAGAGGATTTAGTGTACACAAGTCCATGCATGCACAACAATTACCTGGAAAGCAAGCAGTTTCTTCTGCCATGATTGTATTAATGAAAGTGTATTACACTTGCAGTCCAAGAAAAGGCACAGGGTAAGAGTAGACCGATATAAATGACCACTAATGCACAATATTCTTGTTAATGGCCCTCTAATAAATGGGGCAAAGCATTAAAATCAAGTCATGACATCCTAACAAAGCCACTGCAGTTTGCTGCAACTTTCCTCTTGCAATCATTCCCACTTTGCTTCACTTCATGGTGCCAGTTGCTTCACATTTAGCAACGTGCTCAAGTGGCCACAGGTTTGCTTCAACATCCTTCCGGGCTCACACGCTCACAGCCTGAGCCTGAGGGCCCTCAGAATTGCAGTGCCTGCTGCCTGATACACATCTTGGAACACAGAAGGAATTTCTGGTTCCTCAGAGGCAATAAAAACCCACCTCAGACTTCCCTGCCAACTCTCCTTGCACCAATTTACGCTCAGGTTACTGGAAAGGAAGAAGGAGAGCATGGAAAGAATTGCCTGCTACTCACTCAGTTTGACTGATCCATCCATTCCCAAGAGCACGTTGTCACTCTTAATGTCTCTGTGGATGACCTGGTTGGCATGCAGGAACTCAAGTGCTTGCAAGCACTGGGTGGGAGAGAGAAAAAACAACATTCAGCACATGGAAGCACACCTGGTGTAGGTGAACACAAATTCAAAGCAATGTTTACACCCTCAGCCAGCCCTGAGTGCAAAAATGTAACAGGTTATTATTGAAAATAACCAGCAGAGGAAGCTCTTGGGCTAAAAAATACGCTCCAGATTTCAAGAGGTCCAAAATCCCTTCACCACGGAGTTTCTCTACCTTAACAAATGCATATATTAAATTACTCAGCAGCCAAGAGGCCCTCAGAAATCCCAGATCTTAATTTTGGTACATCCCACAGAGGAACCATAAAGGATTAAATCGGAGCTTTTTAGTCTGAGATCTCAGCAAGAAGAATTGGTGAGGCTTCATTCCCAACATGCACACAACCTCTGCTGTGAAATCTGTCAAACATCTTCATTCTCAAAGGCATTGTTTGCAGATTAAAACCTTTCACATGAAGTTTCTGCCCAAAACCATAACGAAATTTACTTTTGTTATTTGAGAATAAAAGGCAAAAGAAAAAAGGCAGATTCTTCTCTTCCAGCACAAGCAGAACATTTGCCATTTGCTGCTTTGGCATGGATGTCCCCAGTGAGATTTCTGTATCTTTGTTTGCTTTAGCAAAGTGACACAGATTTGCAAAATTAAAGGTACCCAACATTGTAGGCAAGAGAATTCTGATGAACTGCAATAGTTCAATACTCAAGTTCTTCCCCAGAAAACTTTCTACCTGTTACTTTGGGTTCTCTGCTCTCCACTCTGGTCCCTCTGGGAACCACTCCCTGTCCATGCAGGTTACTGGATGAGTTTGCTCTCCCTGCCCTCCCTCTGGGCGAGGCACAAAAGCAGCCCTGAGAGTCAGATGGGCTTTTAAAAGCCTCAGGCTCTCCTGCCCAGCAGATAACACAGTTCTCCTCCTGCTATACCCAATCAAGCCTGAGCTGGATGCTGGCTCTGACTCAGGACAGAAACCACTGATAAGTTGTGATATCAGGCTGCTTTTAACTCCTTCCTTTGAGATCTGACTGCAACCTGACAATTATTCCAATGACAATATTCTGGAGAATTCTTTTCTTGAGAAATCCCCAAAGAAAGCTTAAGTGGCACAGACCTACAGATCTCACACACTGTGAGAATGACTGAAAGGTCTGCATCCAGTTCACCTTTATTTTAATATATGCTTCTTAAAGTACTCCTGTTTCACTTCTTTTCCTGATCCTCTCCCACTGTGAGCAGACACAGATCTCATTCTTCCCTATGGAAAACACTTGGAAGCTTTCAGGGTTCTTCCCTTTCCTCCCCCCCCCCCGCCTTCTACATTACCCATGCTCAGATATTTTCTTTTGGTGCCTTTGAATGTTCTTTGTTAGTCAAAGTTTAAAAAGCCATTCCTTGCAGCTGCTAAACTTCTCCACTGCTCCTCCCTGAACTTCAGTCCACATTATTCACATCCTTCTGTTAACACTGGCAGCAGGATGAGGCAACCCAAGCACCAAACCCAAAGACTTTATTTGCTCCATCCCCTGAGTTTCCCAAACACCCAGATCAAAAAACTGCCACAGCTCTTTTGTGTTACAACTTGCAACCCCCCTCAGTTTTCTCAGTTAACACAATTTTGTTCCTTTCTGTAACTTGAATATCGATTTCTGCTCAGGGTATTCATTCTTAACTCCATGGCTCCAACAGCAATTGTTGCAATTAGCCCTAACCCCATCATTCCATAAAAATTACGGGCCCAGAGTGTCCTGCCCCCAGCAAATCCCACTCACCTCTCTGCACACAGCAGCAATCTGTGCTTCATCCATGCACGTCTCTGTGACCACATCTGTCAGGGAGCCCCCAGCCAGGTACTCCATCACCACAAACAGCTCATCTCCCACGAGGTAACTACAAAGAGAAAACCAAAAGTGTGTCACGTGCCATCAAGGTGGCTAAGCCTAAACACAGACTCATTTGCTTCTCAGGTACAGCAAGTCCAGGTCTGTGTAGGGTATAACCTCTTGAAACCCCCAGGGGTGAAGGAATCACCAGCTGGATGCATTTACCTGTCCAGGAAGTTGACTATGTTGGGGTTCTTTAGCTCCTTCATTACCAAGATCTCATTAATAATCAGCTCCTTCTTGGGCTGTTTCTGCAGGTTAATCTGTTTAATAGCCACCTGAACAGGGCAAACAGAACAGCAATGACTCAAACCATCAAAAGCTTTCACTCATTCTTCCTACAGTGAAAAGTCAGAAGGAATTCTGTAACGGGATTAAAGGAGTTTGGCACAGTTGAAGCTGGCAAATTGCTTATTTATTAGCATACAATTTAAAAAGAATGCAGCCTGATGAGCACACAACTTGCACCCACGGCCAACACCATCCCCTTGCAGCTGAAAGGATCCACAAGGACTGAGGCCAGCACAGACAGAAAAGGGCACATGCAACAGGTAAAAAGGTATTTGCCCAGTTTCCTATCAACAGGCCTGAAGCAGCAGAGAATCCTGTAGCAAGCCAGAAAGTTTGAGCCTTTCAATGCAAGGTGAGGCAATTGCTTGTTCTATATTCTGACCAAAGTGGTGTTTGGGTGTAAGGAATGGTGGGAGGCAGAAGGAATTCCTCTCAAAGAAATTAAACCATCCCAGAGACAAGAGGGGAGATAAAGGGCTATCTTGCCCAGGAAATAAGCTAACCAGGACAAGGACTGCAGAGTTTAAAATGAAGAACTGTCCCAGCTCTGTCAGCTACAACACTCTGAGGAGGCAGTTTGGAGTTCAGCAAGGCAAGCTAATCATGAGACCAAAACCAAACATCCAAACCAACCATTCTATAATTTCTTGTAGAAATTATCATTATTATATTGCCACAGACATTAAAGGAAGAGATTCTCGTCATTCTGTGGCACAGAATGACAAAATAACTAAGAGTGGAGTTGGAGCAGGTTGCTGAGGGTCTATTTTGAGTTTGGAAGGGAGACCTGAAGGAGCAGATATTGCACAGCCCCTCTGGGCTCCAGAACTCACTCTGCAGTCAGCAAGAGGACATGAAACACTGCAGAATGTAGAGAACAAACCAAGAGACACCTACTGAGATGACAGAAAGGCTCATGTTTTATCAGGATGTGGTGCTCCACTGCAGGACTGGTAAATGGGATTACTGCTGAGAGGGCAATTACTTAGCAGTGACCTAAGGAATGACTCTTTATTTGAAGGAAAAGCAAGGAAAGAATTTAAATAGAAGCATTAAAAGAAAACTAAGGAAATTTGAAGTTAAATAGAAGCAAGTAATTCCTAAAATTTGAGCCCCAGAGATGGCCACTTGATGACAAACATGCAGAGAGAATGTCACCAATGTCACTAAGTGAGTTGGGAGAAAAGCAAGGGATAAAAGCAAAGAGTAGGATGTGGAGAAGACATTCTAACTACAGCAGGGAATCCCAGGGGACAAGCTGTTTCCATAGAGAGACACAATCCACATCACCCTTACTCAGCTGGGACTGGAGAACAAGTGTCCAAAGTCTAAACAGTTTTATTTCTGAAAGAGCAAGACACCAATGCCTGCAGTTCTTGAAGGATAAACCATTTTCCAAACTCATTTCTGGAACACCTCACTCCCTCTGCTTTTCACTGGGAAGACAACACTCTATTTTTAAGCTTTCACCATCTGATTGCTACAGAACAAGGCACACACTGTTACAATTGGCTATGACACACATTCTTGTGAGAGCTGATAGCAGAGATGGGAGCCACTGAAGGTAATCAGTCAAATCATTCTGGCCACCTACAGAAGAGTATTTCTAGAGGAAACAAAGACAGGATTCTTACCTCCTGCCCTGTTGCCACATCAATTGCTGTGAAAACTGTACCTGAAGCCCTGTGAAGAGAAAGAAAAATGTCACAGCCAAGTGGCATCTCTCTCTGTAACAAACACACACAAGAACAGCCAAATCACAAACACAAAATTGTTGCAGCTTTCAAATCGAAATTTCCACCATCGTGTAAAGCCTTCACTGTTTACTTACTTTACTGTTTGTTGCCCAGAGAAGCTGTGGCTGCCCCACCCCTGGAAATGCTCAAGGCCAGGCTGGACAGGGCTTGGAGCAACCTGGGCTAGTGGAAGGTGTCCCTGCCCAGGGCAGGGGCTGGAATGAGATGGGCTTTAAGGTCCCTTCCAACCCAAACCAGGGTGGGATTGTGTGATTTATCTCTGCTGAATGCAGCCAACATTTCTGCCTGCACAGCAAGAGGTGGCTACACAAGGGAATGAGACACAGAACTGCACAGTGCTGCCAACACTGGGAATAAAAGTGGGGCTGATCACTTACCCCTGCCCGATTTTTTCATATCTGGTGTATTTTTTCTTGGGGTCTCCTATGCTTACAATAGTGCCTGAAAGAAAACACAACAGAAGAGTCAATCCAATCCCACTTCCCTCCTCCAGCAGGGCTGGCCTGGCAAAGATACATCCAAGCTCAAGGGGCAAGGCTGATGCACAAACAGCCCAAGCTTCACAGGAACATCACTATGGTGAAAAATCATCTTCAAGATGGTTATGGAACAAGCAACAGCAGAAGCTATTTTGTGTTATAACAGCTGTAACATACATGCAGATCACATTATCACACCCCAACTTTGATTAATAAAAAATAAAATCTGTTCTATAGGGTTTTTTTCTACCCAGCAGGTCTCTGAAGGTTATAAATCAGAAAAGCCCCTGCACACATTTCTCCAGCTGCCGACACAAAACTAGTCGAGCACAGCATTCACACAGCTCTGACACAAAAATAAGGGTAAAATAAGGGCAATAATTTCACAGCCCTCTGCCAGCGCTCAAGCCTTTGTTTGTGTGAAATTCTGTGTGAAATGAAAGCACCTACGTAGTTTTTCCATGATGTCTTCATCTGACATTTTGGTCTTCTTCTTCTGCTTGTCCCCCGCCTTGGCGGCGCTGTCGGCGCAGGTGTCGCCGGCTGGGGCGGGCAGAGGGTCGATGACAGAGCGGGTGTAAATCTGTGAAGGAGACCCCTGGCCTGAGCATTTGCTTTGCAGTCACTGACCTTCAGCTCAAAGCAGTCACAGTTCTGCAGAGACCCCCCGAGTGCCATTTTATAAGAGGTAGGAGGTAGAAATTAAACCTGAGAAACAGGCGAGTTCCCTAATGCTGGCAACGTCAGTGACCTCTGAAAGGCACCTCCTGAACCCAGAGGGATTAACCCCAACTTCCAGACACGTTTCATGAGTTTTTTATGTGCTTATTCTTTCTAACCCATGCTGGTTAACAGAGAATAAATCACGACTTAATAGTGAAATCAACAAAGATCTAAAGGAAAAAGATTCATGATTGTCGTGAAAGAAGCATGATATTCTCAAAACTTTCCCAGCTGCCCCAATCTGAAGGGGTTTTTTAAGGGATTTAATTTCTTGGAGATTTATTTAATTTCCCCCTGAGCTGTCCAGACATAAACAGCTACTCTAGAAACATCAAGGTGTAGACCTCTCACATTTTAAATGCCAACATGCCAAGAGAGGGCAATTACAAAGCAGTGTCTCCTGACAAATAAAGGCAGTTCACATTCGCCTTCCTGGGAGGAGAAAAAGTGGGCAAGAGAGAGGTAAAATGTACAGCTTGCACCACTGTGCTGAGCCAAGTGGCAGAAGCTACCTGGGATTTTTTAGGACTCCTCACATGCTGGGTTGAAGGATGAGCTTAACTGGATACCTTCAACACAAACCAACCAACAGGTCAGCAAACGTCCATAATTTGAGAGGTCTTTTCCAACCTAAATGGTTCTGATTCCCCTTACTTCAGGATTTCTGATCCAACTGACACCCAGAAAATAGGTATTTTCTTGGCAAAATTCAAAGAACAGAACTTTTTGCTAAAAAAATCTTACAACATTTCACCAATAAAACACTGCTCTAGAAAACAGCTGCAGAAGTTCTGCAACACCAAGATTTCCAGGGGTTGCACTGTGAGTTTTCCAGCTGCTCACCGATTTTGTGTGATCTGGCCGTGGAGCAATCACAGGAGGAGGAGCTTCTTCATCATCCTCATCCTCATCTGCCACAGCTGTGGATGGTTCTGAACCTTTGGCATTGGTCTACATTTTTACCAAAATTTTAAAAAAATAAATAATAAAGCAAAAGAAATTACTTCATTGTTTTTTGCTTCATGTTAAGATAAAACAATTCTCACTGACATCAAAAGAAAAGAACAAACCACTCCACCTATCCCTAATTATTATGCAACTCAAATACTGTTGCTCCAATGAAATATGCCTTGTTGACCCCCACAATTTATGGTTTTATCCCATTAAAAATCCTCACTTTTATACTTTTAAACTTCATGCAGTTTGACACTTGGAGATATAACAAATACAGAAGACCTGAATTCGTGTGCACTCAAGGACATCCAAATAACAATAAACACACTCACCACTGGTGTTCCTGAAGGGAAACCATCTTTTTCTAAATGGGACAAATAGCACAATAAATAAAACCATCAGACAAACTAATAAAAAGTGAACTTTACAGAGTAAAGAATGAAAATATTACAAAGCCTTATTATTAAGCTACAATTTGTAAGAAAAGCAGACAAAACTGCCCCTGGGTGTGGGACAGTCCTTCTCTCAGCCCTCCCACATGGCCCCCAAGCCAGGAGTCACAAATTATTTTGCCACTCTGATGTCACCAGCTGGTGACATCAAGTTCACAGACAGCTGTGAGGAGCAAGGGCTCAAGCATGAAAGCAGTCTCAGAGCCCCAGCTTCATAAACACCCTTCAAGTTCATTGAGGCTGCTATTTAGAATTATCCAGTTCTTCCTTCCACTCCCCACTTAAAACAGGAAATGAACTGGACAACACCAGTTTCCAGTAACTTTCAAATCCATCTTCGAGTATTTGTTCCTCATTAAATCAGCATTTCAACCTGATTTATTACTCTGACAGGAAGACTGTGCTTCAAATACCCCTCTCCAATGTGTTTTGCCCACACTTGGCTCTCACCTGGAGCAGAGAAACTCAGATATTTCTGTTTTGCTGTGTCTTTGGAGTCATAGAATTTCAGCACGTCTAGTACCGCCTGGGGGTTCTTCTTTTGTTCTAGCTTGGTGATATTTGAGGTCTGAAGCAGCCGAGCCCATTGTTCTGGCATTCCCTGAAAAAAAGAGGGGATTATAAGCATCTTTGTAATACTTTAAAGATTTTAAAAAGCAAAATGAACTCCTTCCCTCTATAAAAACCGTAACATGCAGAGCCTTAAGCACATGAGCAAGTAGAAAGGGGTTTTAATGGGGCACAGTGCCAACACAACAGCAACTCTTCCAGGTATACTGAGCCAGATGGGAAGAATGGGAATATGGGAATACAGCAACACTCAGCAGAACCAGTGGTACCCACCAACAACAGTAAACTGAAGGTGCTTTGTCAGGGAGGGCTCTGCCAGGTGACACAAAGCCTCAGATGTGACACTGACACTGCAGAAGCTCTAACAGGTCACAGAGTCACTACCCTGAGTCCTGCACAAACACCCAGGAAAAGGAGTTCTTTGGTATAAACACAGACTAACTCACACCTTTTCCTAAAGCACTGACCCAACAGCGCCTTCCAAGCCAGCGCAAGGCAGGAATACTCACAGTGAACTCCCCAGTGACAGCATCAAAGCCAACATGGATGGTATGTTCAAAATCAGACGGAGGGGAGATTTCCGGCCGTTCCTTTTCTTTCTTCTTGCTGCCTGAAAAACACATTCAAAGATCTGGATGTTAGGAAGAAACTCTTCCCTGGGACAGTGGGGAGACCCTGGCACAGGTTGCCCAGAGAAGCTGTGGATTCTCCATCCCTGGATGTGTCCAAGGCCAGGTTGGACGGGGCTTGGAGCACCCTGGGCTGGTGGAAGGTGTCCCTGCCCATGGCAGAGGGTGGCACTGGGTGGCCTTTCCACCCCAAACCATCCTGTGATTCTAAGAATCAACACCTTGTTCCATTCAAATCATTTATATTATGGCAGCAAGCAACAAAGTGATTAAGAGCACCAGAGTGCTCTGCTGAGCACATGAAATCTAAACATATTTAATGTTTACAATGCAAAAAAGAACATTTTAATATGGATTAAGAAGAGCAGTAAAGACAACTTCAGTTCAACCTCAAGTTCACCCTAAAGACACCTAAAACTCAGTTGCCTCACTGCTTCAATTCAAGGTAATTAATGCAAACTAGGACTTCCTGTGGTGAAGATAAGAGTTTATAGCCTCACAGCAATTACCTAATTTAAATTAGAAGGGGGAAAAAAAAGCATAATAAGCACCAGAAGCAGAAACAGATAATTATAAGGACCACGTGCACGATCCAACGTGGATTCAATTAAATTTCTAAGATGCTTTCTTAGAAAAAGAAAGCCTTGGGGGGCTTTGGCTTTTTGTTTGTTTGGGGGGGGAGGGGGGGTGGGAGTGGGCTGGGTTTGGGAGAGGGCTGGGTTGGGGTTTTTTTTTAAAAAATTCAGTTTAAAAGTGGTGTTGCTCCAGTGGAGAAGCACCAGGTAAAGCAGCAGCCTCTTCAACACCATGCAGCAAGCAAAGGTGGTGCTGCTGTGAACCCCCCAGTGCTGGCGGGAAGGGAAGGGGAGGGAAGGGAAGGACAGGCAGCGAGGATAATACTCCCAACCAAAAGCCACGTGGGCTGCCTGCAGCTGAACAATGCCGTGGAGAGACAGGGCTCCTATAAACAGGATATCTTTAATATGGCTGCACAGGGCAGAGCCAAAAGGGGCTGTGGTGGGACCTGCCCGTGACACAGCGCGGGAGAAACTGCTCCTGTGAAAACTGAGCAGAGCATCTTTTCCTCCCCCATTGCTTCCTAATTTCTTGCAGTTGTTTATGTGAAAGGAAGGGGGGGAAGAGGTGTATAAATAAAAGTTATATTCCTCAGGAAGGTTCCCGTTCAGGAGCACTTGACATGTAGGGAACAGAAGCTGGTGCTCAACCCCTCCAGCGTGTGCTGTGTAAATAAACCCGTCCCTTCCAAAAATACATCGATCCCATGAGTAGGCAAGGCAAGGAGGCTAAAAATCCTTCCTCTCTGGCCACAGGAACAGGAGAGCAGAGCACTTCAAACAAACAGCCCCAGCCAGAGGCAAGCCCGGTGAGTCATGTGCTGGCAGGACATCCTCGGGCGCTGGGAACAAGGCCATGGAGAGGCCACGCTGCTTCCCAGCCTGCCTGGCTCTGGCATGGCTTGGGATGCAAGCAGGAATCCCTGCCGGGAAGGGCAAGCTCCAAACAGCAACTCAAAGCAGGCAGTGGTGGTCTTCTACTGACAGGGGTGGGAATGGAGGAGGTAAAGAGGACTTAAGGAGATACTACAGGGTGGTGGCAGCACCCCAAGAGAGACTCCAGACCTCTGAGGGTGGTGAATTTGGGTGCTGAGGGTGGCAAATCTCGGTGCTGCCAGCTTGGGGTAGTGCCACATGTCTGGAGCAGGTCCTGGCTTAGCCCTCCAGTCCTGCAGCAACTGGTGTTTCACCATTATATTGCTGGTTGTGGGAGGACATGCTGGGAATTTGCCCTGGGCCCTGCAGAGACAGCAGTGCAGTCCCCCATTCCCAGGTCCTTTGGAAGGATTTCGGGAGCTGGAGAAATATCTGACTAAGAAGGTGCCTCAAAAACACAACCCAACCCAAACAGAACTGGACTCTTCATGCCACAGCCAAGGCAACAATCACAGTTGTTTCCCAACAGAGGACATATGGAGTTCCTGAGCCCCATTCTGGCTGGTACCCTCAGCATCTCCTTTAGCACGTTCTGCTTAAAGACAAACATTTCTTCATTTAGGGGGCTGTTTTAAAGCCTCCCAAAAACACAGAGGTTCCTTTGACTACAGAGGTCAAGCCAAGGAAATTCATGGCAATTAAGTCCTCTAGTATAAAGATGGCTATGGCTTCATTTATCCCAGACAGTGGAACCAGGGGCAACAAACCCTCCGTGACTAAGCCATTAAATAATCCCTTCACACTCTCCTAAATATTTCAGCAGAGACCTAAGCTCAGACTGGGGGCAGAAACTGTGTAATTGCTACATCTCCTCATCTGCATCAGTCCCTCAAAGCACATCCCCCCAGCTCCAGGAACCTCCCAAAGAGAGGGCAGGGAAGTGCAGACAGACCAAACAGCATTCCTGGATAATGGCAAGGGCATCCCTTTTCTGAAAAGGAGAATTTATCATTTTTGTAGTGACTTGTTAATTTCTGCACCATCCAGAGTCATTTTTCCCCTTGAAAACATTTTCCCCCATGGCAAAATTTCTACCCCAGGTTGACAGATTATTTTGCATCTCGTCTCAGTGTATTTCTGAAACCCAAGCAGGAAGGTAGTAACTTCTGTAAAGCTTCCCAGCAGCTGAATTTCAAGGCAAAAAAGGATTGAACTGGGCATTTCTGGGGAGGGTGAATCCCAGCCATGCTAATGAACAAAACAACCACTATCTGACTGTTGTGTTGGTGCCAGAAAGACACCGTGTCCACTTCTGTTCTGCTTACATTTGATAGCCAGTTTTGCAGGCTTGAGGGCCAAAATGCTTTCTTTGGATGCTTGTATGAGCCTTGCTGCAGGTCACCCAATTGACAAGTTTCTTCCCCATTAAAAAACTGCACCCTTCAGAAAGTTTCCTTCAGTTAGGTAATTCAATTTTCATTTTTCCTAACCACATTATCTCGTCACACAGCAAAACTTTGGCTTTTTTTTTCAGAAGGACATTACCTGAATTACTCTTTTATATCCAGAAAACACAAACTGACCCCACTTTCCCAAAAATGTACTTTCCTCAGGAGAATTATTTCTTACATTTTTAGTTTGCAACACTAAATAGCAGTAGGTAGACACACATGCTAAGCAAGTATGCAGATTAATTTAACCTAAATTTGGTACACATCAGGATTTAGAGTGGGCTGAAAGAACTTAATTGGACTCCAAAGCAACTTCAGATGAGCCAATGCAACTTTAGATCATTCCTCAACCACTTCCCCAGCCATTTCAGCAACCAACAAACCCACCACCAAGATGGAAAGAGAAAACATCCATGGAGAAGGAGAGGTGCTATGAAATGTCACAAAGCTCTCCAGCTGTCCTTCACCCACTTGCATTCATAATTTCTGTTACTAATTCAGGGCAAGGCAAACCTTCCTTCATGTGGGGTTTATTGTTCTACTTCATTATATCCCTGCCTGCAAAAAGGGCTCAAAAATCCCCTGACAAACCATCAGTGCAACAGGAGAAGTGCCATCCCAGCTCCCAAACCATTCTTGCCTGAAGCGGGACAGATCTGATTCTTCCATGAGCTTTCCTTGCAGCACTCACCATGACCAATTCCAGGCATTTCCTCCCACGACCAGCAATATAATGGTAAAACACCACTTGCTGCAGGACTGGAGGGCTAAACAGAACCTGCTCCAGACATGTGGCACTACCCCAAGCTGACAGCACCCAGATTTTGCCACCTTCAGCACCCAAATTCATCACCCTCAGAGGTCTGGAGTCTCTCTTGGGGTGTTAGCAGCAACCTGCAGTATCTCCCCACATTCTGCTTACAGACTTACCTCTCCCAGGCTCACCCATGTGAGTAGAAAAGCCACCACTGCTACTGCCTGACCCAGCCATGGGCAGCTATTTCACAGGAAACGACCTTGTGAAGTAACTATGCAGCTTCCAAAAGCTACACTGGCCAAATCCTCCCATCCTCCCAAAGGAAAACACTCCTCCTGTTGAGAGCAGAAAGCCAGATCCCTGAATTAAAGGGAAACCTGCCTGCAGGTTTTATCTCCAGGGTGAGCCAGGGCTGCACAGGGACTGCTCACACAGCTGAGTGAAGAGCGAAAACCAGCCCTGGGGAGAATACACAGCCCCAACCAGAGGAGCAAAATCTCTTGAAACAACCAAACCTGTGTCTGCATGACCAAACCAGCCCTGCCCAGCATAGCAGCAGCGAGGCACAGGACACAAGAGAACAGCTGGAAGGCACCAAGAGCAGCAGGGTCTTCTCCAAGGTGCATATGAACAGTGATCAGCAAAACATTGATTGCTAGATTAATAAAATGCTTAGTAGATTCAGGTCAGGCTTAAGTCCCCCAGCAGTCTCAGGCCAGGCTTAATTAAGTCCCTGTGCAGTATTAGCACCCCAGATGTCAGAAGATATTTCCATCTCTGCACTGATTTGTTGTGCATGGGTACAGACATCCTGGAGAGCCAGGATGAGAGCTCTGGTGCTGCACACACATTCCCCACCCAGAAAAGAGGGCAGAAACAACACACAAACTCATCCTAGTTTCTTTTTAGCAACTTTTTCCCAGAATTAATCCTGATTACAGCAACCCAGCTTTTCCCCACTAGTAATCAATCCTAACACTGCAGTTCCACAGGAAAAACAATGTCGTTTCTCTCAGTTTTCCCTCATGCACACTGCAGTTTTACTACTATTTCTTTACTACCTTTTTTCCTCTCAAGGTGCCACGTGAATGACCATCAGCATGAAGGAACTTCCAAACCACCTGGATGCTCAGTTTAAACTAGAAATCTGCATTGAAGTAACACAGTCCCCATTGGTTAGGGATGTTTGGAAATGCATTTCTTCGCACCGGGCAGCAAACAGGAGGAGCAATAGGTGGTGGTTTTCCAGTCCCCTGCGCTTGGACAGGCTCAAATGTCTACAGCACTACCAAAACTTGCAAGGAGAGAAAAGGAATACAAGGAGAAAAACCTTGGAAAAGAGAAGCATCTTACCTTTTTCATTGCTATAGAATATGGAGATGATTTTATGCCGGGGTTTCCTCTCTTCTGGCACAGAGGGCAGGGGTTTCAAGCTGTGGTTGGCAGCCAAAGGGTCTTTGCCCCCTGAACTGAAGATAACACTGCTCATCCGGACGGGAGGAGCTGGGGGCTTGTCTTCCAGTTCTCCGTTGTCAGACATGGTTTTCAATAGTTAGTGACAGCCCTGGAAGAGAAGCAGTTGTGTTAGCATAAGAAGAGAGCACAGGAATGTAGACTTTCTTCTCCTGGCCAAGGGGAAGGAGGTGTGAATTCAACTCTGAGGAACGAAGCAAGCACTGACACCTCCACCAAAGGAAGCAAATCCCTTCCTCATTCCCACTTCTGGGACACCCATTCATTTGTGCCAGCAGCAGCCCTTGTGGGATGGAGCAACAAACGTTTCCAGTGATAAAACGAGCCCAGAAAAAAATGAACAACTCCCAGATCTGGTTCTCTGTTCACACACACACAAAGGACAGTCCACCTCAGGGCTCAAGTACCTCTTTCAGGGGCAGCTCTAGCCCAGAAAGCTTCATGCTTTCGTAACCAAACAGCTTTAAAAGCCTTACAAGCTCTCCTTGTCATTTATTAGACAACATCTTGGGGACAAAAGAACAGCTCATGTTTCTAAGTCATAATTCAGCACACTGTCCACATGAAGATGCATTAAGGATCTCTCTACCCAAATTACACAGCCTACATTAAAGAGCGTGGGACTGGGATCCACAGAGTGCCCTCCACTTCTCAGTGGGGCCTGGCATGGCTTCCCCCCTTTGTGCCACACTTTCTCCTTTCCTAAAAAGCATATATAAAAAAAAGCATATATAGTATCACCACAACTCTCTCTGAATCCTCAACAAAAACATGAGCAGGAACACGGACAAACAGCTGCCAAAGCTAAAACCACAGCACAATAAAACATCGACATGACACATCCCCTATTCAAAAAAATCCGTGCTGGCATTTCCTCCCTCCTCGGAATATTTTGGAGATTTTCCTCTGATCACCAGGAAACAGGCAGCCTCTCTGCTACAGAGTAAATGACACAAAGACAGATTTACAGAAATCACCTCTTAGTGACAGCTGAGTAACAAACAAGCCCCTCATTCCTCCGTTCACTCAAAGGACAAGATATCTTTTTGGACCAGGAGCCAAGACATCTCCTTCTCCTCTCACAACAGTTTGGGAAATGAATGGCCTCCTGGTGCCTACCAACTTCCCATGACAGTGCCAAGGCATGACTCAGGCCCAGCCACATGTTATCAGTGTCATTCACAGGAGCCAGGACAAGACAGTGCAATCCCCTCTCAATTATTGTGCTCCCCAACACGGCACCTGCATCCTGCCCCTGGGGCCTGAGCAGCAGAACAAAAAGCACGTGGACTGTCATTCCCTGTCACTGCAGTGGGTGAAGGCTGCCAAATCCCTCCAGAGGGACACAAATCAGGCCAGCAGCCCGGAGTGGGGCAGCACAAGAGCACGCTGGTTTGTGTCGTGACGCTCCAGGAAGATTTAAATTATCACCATAAGCACCCACCACAGCACATCATTTTGGGAACCAGGCAGTGATTCCCACCCCACAGCACTCTTCCCAGTTCAGGTACTGAATGCTCTTTCAGATGTCACAAGTTATCCACAGCGTATTTGGTGTTTTCCACTACCTACACTGCAACGTGGAGAAAAAAAACCCCAGGTATCCTGCAATGCAACAGCAGGTCTGAGCAGCCTCCCCACAGGGATTGTAATTCCAAATGCTTCCCTTACAATACACTGTTTGCACCAACTAAATGCCACCACTTTGAGATGTATAAAGCAAATATAAGGTATTCACCTTATATATATATACACCATGTATCTACCAAATCAAATTGATATATTCTTTAATGCCACCATTTTGAAATGTATAAAGCAAATATAAGGTATTCACCTTATATATATACACCATATATCTACCAAATCAAATTGATATATTCATATATATGTATATGTTCTTACATATGCATTCCAGAGTCCTACTGAAGTTGGGTTTGGAGTGATGGCAGCACAGGGGACCATAATCTATGTCCCTTCTGCTAATCAAACCTCAGAAAAAGAGTAGGATAGAGGGTCCTTAGCTATCCAAGTGGAAACAGCTAAAACAAAGAATTCCTTCTTTTGAACCAATGCTATCACACAGTTAAATAAATTACAGTAGGTAGGAAAGCATATCCCATTGCTTGAACACCAAAATGGCACAGTGTGTGAAGAAGGCAATATTGTGAGTAACCTTCAATATTTCAGTAAAACAAACCTGATTATTTCCTCCACCTGTGCAGTTTTTTCGAGCTGTCTGATAACAACAAGGGCAGGATCTAAGGCTAAACAACTCACCTGCATCTGAAGTGGACAAGAACAGACTTGGCCCTCCCAACCCACAGTAATTCCCCACATGTTCTCTTGGAGAGCCCAGATTAATGACACTGCAATGTAGTATTCAGGTTACAAATTAAAAAAATAATAAAAATTAACTGCACTTCTGTCGACTTTAATTTTTAAAGCAAGTGGTGTACCAGCACCTGAGCAGATCCCTCAGTGCTGCAGCTCTGATCAGCTGCTCAGTGCTCCAAGGGTTCAGAGATCCCTGACCCTGCTCCAAGGACAGTCCAGCAGCTCTTCAGGAGGAAACCCAACTGGGGGGCTGCTGGAGCAAAGCGGGGTGGCAGAAAGAGCTTCCTGCCTGAGGCACCAGCTGCAGCCTTTGCAGCTAAACAGGATCCTTCCAGCTCACTAAACCGGTGGTTTAGGAAAACCTCAGCTTTCAGGGAAAACTTCAACTGGGATTTATTTAATAATACAAAGTAGGGACATTTCTGAGCGGCTGTTTCAAAGAGCACTGTTAACATCAAGTGCTAAATTCACACTTAGTTTGCACAAAGGCCAATTGCAATGCATGGCAGCTTTGAATTCATGATTCAAATAAGTCACACAGCCTCACTCATAACAAGGGCTCCAGGAAGCAGAATTCCAATCCTTCAGTCACCAGAGGTGAAAAACCAATCATTTTTGTCCAGGTTCAAATCCAAACAGCTCTTTTCTCTTCTGCACTCATTGAAGAAAAGAGCAGTTCCTCTCCCCTCCCCTCCATCCTTACCCTGACTTCATCACGCAAGGAAAGTTTCCATTGTCAGGAAGCACTTTGGAAATCACCAAGGAGGTTTGGCATTATGGGCAATGACTGGAGGAAGGATTTTAAAAAAGGTAAGAAGTGAAAAAGAAGAGTAAATACACCCTGAGGCTCTGTTTCTGCTCCCTCAGTGCCCCAAGGAGGGGAAGGAGCCAGACCTAATCCCTCCTGCACCACCAGCCACGTGCCTGCCCTGCTGATTCATGCCTTGGGCAGGGAATTGCAAGGACATGGGGAATTTTTTTTCCAGTGCCTGCCAGGAGTCTGTAACCCAGCAAAGGGGATGCCAGGTTTGTATTTCTCTGACAGAATAGGTCAGCACAATTAACGGTGGGGGTTTTGGGGCTTGGCTGAAAGACATTTACTAGAATAGTTAACCTGAGTTTGAGCAACCTCACAGAAGTGTGTTAAAGGTAGTATGTGGAAGAGGGATTTGCTTTCATCTTTGCCAGTGAAGGAAATACCAGTAATAATAATGTATTCAACACATCAGCAACTCCCCCACAGTCACACTACATTTAAGAACTAGAAAGCAAGGGGTTTTCAGAGATGAGCTGTGAAGCTGCAAATAAATAATACTTTACCTACAGCCTTCAGACAGATTCAGTCCCACCACAGGACAGCACTGCAAACCATTACACTCCCCCCCAAAAAACCCTCAAGGAGCTAAAAGCTTTTCTCCCCCCAGTTCTGCTGCTTAACCCACAAAACACATTCACAGGTGGCAGTGCTGGTGACCACAGGGCCCTCTGACTCTCAGTCCTCAAGCCCAGCTCATGGCACTCCTCCCAGCTGCTGTCCCCTCCTTCTGACCAAGGTTTCTTGCCCTGCACTGGGGCAGCAGAAATCAAAATACTCCCTCCACCTTCAGCAGCCTCAGACACCTTCTCAACACACCCTGCAGAAGGTGAAAAGCTTCTCCTCCTCTGCTGCAGAGTGTCCAGCCAAGGTCTGTGCTGCCCGAGTCACTCACCACCAACACTGGAGACCAGGAGGAGGCTCCTCACCCCAGCAACTCCTCTCTCTTGAATCATTTAGGCTGGAAAAGACCTCTCAGATCATCGAGTCCAACAGTTGACTCAGCACCATCAACCTTCCCACCTTTGCCCAGTGAGGCCAAGGTAAGGCACATGCAGGGAGCAACCTGAGCAGCTCAACCCACCCTCCTCTTCCTCCCAGCCCCTGCAGAGACTTCCCTGACTGACCTGCTCGTGCATCCAGTTTCATTTTTGCAACCTCCACCCTGCTGCTCACGGCCTTTCTTCCTTTTGGGGATGAAAAGGGCCCGGTAATCCAGGGCAGGGCCAGGCCACAGGTCTGACAAGAGTTCCTGTCACTGCCACGGGTGGGAAAACACCCGACACAGCCCTGACAGTGAGTAAAAGCTGGAAAGCAAAGTGAGAACTGGGCAGTGCTTTCACAAAGCCACAAACACACATTGCTGCAGCACCTGAGGCTGAGTGCTCTGGCTCTGACTTGTTGTTGTTTCCCCCCCCAGTTTCCCCTTGTGTAAAGCTGGGCTGCTTCCTGAAGAACTTCCTAAGCCTGGCTCTTGTGTCAGGTCTGGCTCCCCAGGCTCAGTGGGGATGGAGCTGACACGCACTCCCAGCCCAGCCAAACCCCTGTGCTGCTGGTTGGCTCCTCTGCCTTCTAGAAAAGGACAAACTTGTTTGCAGAGTGACTAAAAAGAAAATAAAATTAACCCGAGGTCGATCATTTTCCTATCTGCTACAGTGCACACTCACACTTCTTCCCCAGGAGCACTCATATTCCAGATTAAGTTTTTAATCTGCATTCTGGTGGGTAGATGGTACCTTGTGTCAAATCCAACAGCTGGTGGAGAAAGTTCCCACATCGTGATGACTTGAATTTGTCTTCTACAGATGTTCAAATTAATGTGTTTGAGGAGTGTAGGCTGCACCTGTATTTCACTGCCTGGGGCGTGGTGCAAAACTTAACTGGACCATTGCTTGGAAAAAGAAAGCAAAACAGATCACATCAAGCTCAGAGCTGTTTGATAACATGCACATCAAATTCCTCCTCCGAGCAGGCGCACAACACTCTGACCTCTGAGGAGCCAGAACTAAACCAGGGAAATAAATGAAATAAATCTGCCACAGGAGAATCACAGAGCTGCAAACTGAACTCAATTCTATTCACTGCAAGTAAAAATCACTGAGCTCATCTACTATCAGCAGCCCAACACAGAAGGAGAGGCACAAACATCAAATTTAAGATCACTTTGCATGGCTGACCAAAAAGGAGAAGTAATGCATTTCAGGCTAACAATGCATTAAGAAACAACCATTTGGCTCTTGAAATCCTAATCCTTGATATGCCACCACAGGACTTTTTTGGGACAACACCTGCGCTGCAGAACACTGGCCTCAGGCACAGCTTGAAGGCAACACAGCAAAACTGCTTGTGGTCTGCCAGAAGGAATGGAAGAAGAAAAGAGAGCAGGTCAGAAGTGAAGGAAGGGCTGATGGTGAGGACATGTCCCTGCTCCTGCTTGGCCTTACAGGGTGCTACTGGCAACACTTGTCCCAGCACCTGGGACAACCCCGTCCAGAGCACAGGAAGAGAGCACAGGAGATGCCTGGGAAGCAAATCTCCAAGGCAGATGGCAAGTGAAAAAGGGCACAGAGTAATGAAGTGCCAGTGTGTGATGCTCCAAGGAAAGACTGGTGAGGCAAGGCAGGTATGAGATAGCCACGTCTCACTCTTGGTTTGTATTATAAAAATCCTCATTGAAAACATCTGCAGACTCGTTCCCACTGTCCCCAGCACCAAAGCACTGGTACTTGGCTTACACACAGTCCCCCCACACCACCACCTCTAAATACCCGAAAACCACCTCAGAGGAGGAGATGAGACTCGATGCTTCATTATTCTGGAACAGAGGTGCAGCTTTTAAGTGGAGATTGGAGGGCTGCTCGTTTCATCAGACATTCCATTCTTAGATCAAACACTTTTTGGAGTCCAAAAGCAGAAAGAGAAGTCTCCATGGGTATTCTTCTTTTCTCCCTGCCCCCCTCCCTTTCTTTTTTTTTTAAAGGCTCCTGTTGAGCAATAGATTTCCTGTGATTAGCTCACTTCGTGCTGATTATAGCTCACTTCCTCCCAGGGATTAGCAGAAAGCAGCTTTCTGACAAGTTTTTATTCAGATGGTGCTACCTAGCCACAGCTTCCTGCCCCATCACTAACAGTTCAGCAGCTCAACAGCTTGAAATTATTTCACTGCTGCAGGAAAAAATCCACGAAACCAGCAAATCTCAGGCCCGACTTCTCCACGAAAAACAAAACAAGCCTTCTGGGATGTTTAGCTTTCCAACTTGAAGCCCTTGGATCCACGAGATTTATTTAATCAGATCCAAAAAGCAGGTTTTTTGGAACAGAACGAGACTACCTTCAGAGACCGAAAATACTTATCTCATCATTTCGACTCAGAAAATTGAGCAAAAAAAAAAAAACCACCCAAAAATCCAGCAGTGGCAGACAAAGAATTACTTTCTTGCAGACTTGGCAAAGGCAGTTGCAGATCTTCTGCCTGCCAAGAGAGGACTGGTGCAAAAGCACGGAGTAGAGAACCAGGGAGAGTGTCCAGGAGGAGCCAGCGGGACAATCCACTCCACCTGCAGTTATTAGGATCACGTGGGGATGCTCCAGGGATGCTCCAGCCATCCCACCCCTGGCAAGACAGGCACCAACCTCCCCAGGACCTGCTGGAACACGTCCTTCCAGCTTTACAGGGGCTGGCTGGGATAAAAGGGTTTGGGCAATGCCAAACCTGGGAATGCTGAGATTATTTTTATTTAGCTTTCCTTTGTGGGGAGGGGGGAGGAAACTACACGAACCTGAAATACCCCACAGAAGCTCAGAGCTTCCTAATTTAGAACACAAACAAGATACTCGTCCTTCAAATGATGCAGTAGGGAAAGCAAGAGTAAAAATCAGAAATAAAAAATATCTGAGTCCAATAGATTTCTCATTCAGATTTACAAAGGGACACACAGTAACCAAACCAACCACCATGAAGTTTATGAACAGGTCAGGTCCCTCCTTACCATCTTTCCTTTCCTGCTGCCTGTGGCAGAGAAAAGAAATGAGAGTCTCACTCTAAGGAGAGTATAGAAGAAACTCAGTCTGATTTGGCAGAACCAGACTGGATGACACACAGAACATACCCAGCTGAATTCTTTCCAGTTTGTCTTTTTCTGACCCCTTAATTTCTCTATGATTTTTGCTTAGTCATAGAAGGGAAAACACAGCACAAACAACAGCTCTTTAATTGCCAAATGATAAAGAGAAGGGGGGGGGAGGATAAAAATCATGGTTAAACAACAGCTCTTTAATTGCCAAATGATAAAGAGAAGGGGGGGGAGGATAAAAATCATGGTTAAGCAGAAGAAATAAAATAAAAGGCAGAAAAGAAACTATCTTCAGTGCAGAAGAATGAATAGCCTCTCCAACACTGTAATAGATGTGCTTCCCTCCCATGGACCATGTTACACAAGACAAATATCCTATTCAGGGGATATTTCAAAGTGCTACTAAGGCTTCCTGAAAAGAAATATTCTTCAAACCCACTGCCAAAGTCCATTGCAACCTGAACCCATTACTGACTCTTTAAGGCATGGAGCAGACATGCAGAATCCTGCACAGAAAGCCAGCAATCAGGCTGCAAAAATGTCCTTTTTGACATGAAAACAGATCCCATCCTTCTGAGGGAGACTGTGAATGACACAGATACCAACAGGGAAAATCTGAATAGGCCCAGACTAGAGACAAGATGTTCAAGAGTCCTGGTGAAAGCCTGTTAGGGCACAGAAAATTTAAGCAAATGAAGGATCCTTCACTGAACACGGGGCCACCTGTGAGTCTTGTGATTCATCCCCAGCCTGTCCTTTGAACTGTGATGAGCCTGAGCCATCACTTCTGCTGCATTAAACAAACTGGTCCTGCTCAACTGTGGGGGCATTTCACCTCCAGGGAACCAGGAACATCTCTGCTTGATCACCTCTGAAACAGCTCCAACACCACCATACCAGAGAGGCCTCAGAAGGCACTTCCCAGCTGCCTTTATTTCCCATTTCCCCCAGGTCTGGCAGGAAAACTCCCTTGGCAAGGCAGCTGATGACAGCAGCACCCCGAAACGAGCCAGAGGGATGAGGTGATGGACATGGATGCCCATTCCCACCTTGCTCTGAGCCCTTGCAGGCCCAGGGAGGTGTGCAGAGTGCGGTGAAGCAGGAATTAAACCAAGAGATCCATTCCCACCCTCTCCTGCAGGGCTAGGGAGTTGCCTCCTACCAGCTGAGTTCAGTTCCATTTTCCACAGCCCACAGCCAGAGTTTTCCTTCAAGGAACCATTGTGCAAAGATGCCTCATGATAACACACGACTCCAAGGTGTTTGAACCAGACTGTTCAGTGCTCAACAAGGAAATTACCCCTGCTCTGCCTCCTGAAAATCCTGAGTCAACTCAAGGCAGACGAGGCAGCCGGAGGCAGGCACAGCACATGCAAATCCTGCAGTCGAGGTGTTTGTGCTTACTCATATTTCACCACCTAGCAGGCACTTTTCAGCCTTTCCTTTCACGAGCTGAGGTTTTCTGAAGATCAAAGGAGAATGGGGAAAAGGGCAAGCAGGGAAAGTATACAAGAAAATAAATTTTTTTTTTAAAAAGTCTGCATCTCCTTGCTGAGATTGTCTCTTAATTAAAGCTGACATTTCCAGGCAGGGAGGGACCACACATTCCAGAGGGAAAGTTATGGGAATAAAGGCTGTCCTGCACAAGGTACCTGCACAGCCTGGTGCCCTTGGTATGCACAGCTCTTTAACCTGAGCATCCACCACCCACCAGCACAAGGACACAGCTCTGAAAAGGTCAGGCAGCTGATGGTGTGCAGAAGAATGACCCTAAGAGGGAAAAAAAGCTTTTTTTTTTAACTTTTTTAATAACCTCTGGAAATCTTACAGGGCAATGGTAAAACAAGGCCGTGGCTTCCCCACCCAGATTAGAAGTAACTGGAAAGAGAAGAGGTAACAAAGTGTGTATGAGGATGGCAAAATCAGAAGGAATCCAAGGTTAAGGCATGTCACACCCTCATCACACTGCTAGAGCTGTCAGCTATGGGAGAAAACGGAATAATAAGGGGAAAGATGAAATGTCTCCCTCCAGAAGAGCTCTCTTCTTCACAGGCTCTCATAGAGCTCTTTGTTTCTCTCTAGTGGCTGCCCAAGGCTTGCTTCCACTGCAGTCAACCCAGCTCAGCAGAACAGCCCTGGGGGCCAAACCCTCAACCTTCCTACACTGCCAGCCTGCCACGAAAAGCCATGGTGGGAAATCCGGCCTCTCTCAAGGCAGTTTTGGCAGATGCCCACCAGGGCACTGCTGCCACCCAGATGATCACAGACACTTGGAAGGGTTTGCCAAAACCCCCACCTGCCCCAAGCCCAAGACAGGTCCTTCTGCATACCCAAACTGGACACAAATTCAGCCAGAAAGAGGGAAGGCTGCAAGAAATCAAATGCAGGACCTGTAAATGCCAAAACCACCTGAGCGTGGCAACAGGTCTTTCAAAAACCACCCCGTGCCCAGAGATGGTTTGGGTGGGCATGGCTCATCTTCCAATTCTAACAGCACCACACAGAAACCAGAGATCATTTTTCCTGGGAGATTTATATCCCATTTGTGCCTAAAGAGACTACACTGCCTTCTTCAAACACTCAGACCCCAAGCAACAGAGAAGTGTTTGCTGCAGCATCCCACTTTGCACTGGGCAAGTTCACTCATAGCTGGGAAAGTTGTCCATGGAAGGGGCCACAAAGATCAGTCAGTGCCACCCCCTGCCATGGGCAGGGACACCTTCCACTAGCCCAGGTTCCTCCAAGCCCCATCCAGCCTGGCTTTGGACACTTCCAGGGATGGGGCAGCCACAGCTTCTCTGGGATTCAACCTGTGCCAGGCCTGCCCACCCTCCCAGGGCAGAATTGCTTCCTAACATATCTAAATCTCTCCTCTCCTAATTCAAGCCCATTCCCCCTTGCCGTCTCACTATCTGCCCACGTAAAAAGTTGCTCCCTCTCTTTTTTAGAAACCCCCTTCAGGCACTGGAAGGGGCTCTCAGGTCTCCCTGGAGGTGTCTCTTTCCCAGGTGAACCCCCCAGTTCTCCCAGCCTGGCTCCAGAGCAGAGGGACTCCAGCCCTGGGGGCATCTCCATGACCTCTCCAGACTTACTCCAACAGGTCCACACCTTTCTTCTGCTGAGGACTCCAGAGCTGGATTCCCAGCGGGGTCTTTTAATGACTTAATGAGAAAGCAACAGGCTCAGGAAGGGTTACCCCAATATTTCCCTACCAGCAGCAGCTCAGGCTTGAGGGATGGAATTAGATCTTTAGGAAAACACTCCCAGAGCTCAGCAACAAACGTTCCACGACTGTCACACTCAGAGACAGCTCCAGGAGGTTTCAAGTTTTACAGATTTTATGCACACAGATGAGGGACTATTTTACTTTTTCCTGGCCTAGCTGATTTTTGGGAGGGGGGAAGCAGCCAGAGGTGCACAGAGCCAGTTCTGCAGCCCCTGCACAGCAGCCCAGCCAGTCCCTTCCCTGCTGTTTCCAGACACAATTAACAGTACAAAAAGCACAAACTGCAGCTGTCACAACTCAAATCATCCTGAATTCTCCCCTGCAATTTTGGGTATTAGACCTACATGGATCAACAGGAAAACAAAAAACTGTAACACTATTTTAAAAAGGGGGAAAAGTGAGCAAGGCCAGGAGGTTCTGTAAATCACTCGCCCCTGTTCACACTCCAGTGCTCTTGTGGGGACACTGCCCTGCTTTTCCTAGTTGTTAGAGATTTTATACTTTAAAACTCCTCACACACATTACAAGCAACATGTTCATGTACAGCCTAATGCAGAATACCCCCAAAATTTGGGCAAATGTTCTTGTTTTAGTTTCAGGGAGCCAGAGCACTCATTTGGATACTGGAAATAGCAATTTGCATTGAAAACACTGATTGCCATAATGAGCTTTTAACCTCATTTTTTTAATCTAGGGGGTTTTTAAGTTATTCCTAGTGAAACTACTTCTCTCACTCTTCTACTCAAACAGCTTTTTATCTAAAGCACTGTTAAAACCACCCCAAAGCAACCAGAAACAGTGGACAGACTACAAATCAAAATAAAGCATGGAATTGTTTCATAATTCAAAATATATACATAATTTGCATGCTGATGTGGAAATTATTTTGTGCCAAGCCTACAGGAACCAGTAAGCAGGGAAAAAACATGAAACGCCCCAACCTCTTCTGTGTTCTTACTACCCCAAACGCTTCTTACAGTTCATAAATCAAATGTCTGATAAAAATACCTGAAACACATTGATGTAAATAAATGTGCAATGGCTCAAACACCAAGGGTGAGGGATTAAAGTCATCACATTGTCAAAGTGATTTCATGCATCCCACCAATACTAACACACTTTGGGGGAGTTGCTATCCATGACTATTTATATGGGATGCTACAGCAGCAGGGCCACAAAAATTGATTTTACAGCTTAAGAGTGAAATACTTTTTAAAACATAAAAAAATGCAGAATGAAGGACACCGTTACCTATTGGATAGACAAGAGGCCTGTGAAAATTACAACCACACAGGATAACCAGCACCCTGGGAAGCTGAAGAGCTTCCAAAGGAAGCTGTCAAGTTCAAATAATATTGGAACAGTTGAGAAAACAGAATATCGAACTTATAAAGCTACAAAAGACTTTAAAAAACCTACTTGCACTGTTGTACCAATTCTGAGTTTAACACAAGCTCGTCACTGTGCCTGTTCAATAAACAATGAGGGACATTCCCACAGGCACCATGATAAGATTGCAGTGAAATCTTACAGAGCAAGAGCAAAGCTTCAGAAAATGCATTTTTGTGAGGCTCAGGCATTTACACATGAAAAGGATGCAGTTCTCAGCCCCAGTTCTACCTTATTACCTTGTGTGCAATTCTAAAGCAGCTGAAGATGTTTGTGAGGATGAGACTGAACTCACTTAACAGAGATTTCAAACACCTTGCCTTCTACAGGACACAGGGGATTCCATCCCTGAGGTCCTCACACACATCCCACCCCAATGAAAGAGTAAAGCTCCTTATTTTCATAAAAATAAGAGATCCCACTTATCTGAGGAATCTGATTCTACCGCAAGGGATGCATCACAATAATTAGGAAAACTATTACACATTGCTCTTGCTGGGCCATCAACACAAGAGCTGAAGACAAATCACAGCAATCCCTTCATGTCCAGCACTGGCTGAGCCCCAATCACAGGAGGGTGAAGGGTGAGTCAGGGAGGGGACACCAATCACCCACTCCTTCATGCACAGGTTCAGGAGACAGCAGCCCAAGCAAGTCCTGGGCCACAAACCAGCTCCAAAAAGCCATTTCATGGAGTCCTTACACTAAGGTTGAGATTTACCAAGAGGAGATGGCACACACTGACAGCCTGACTCAGGACAACACTTTTATGCTTTCCAAATCTCCCTCCTCCTCATTCACACCACTCCTGGCTGCCACCAACAAAAGTGAACACATAAAACATTTTTCTTGCAACAAATGAGCAAGGAAGACTTGCAAATTCTGTGATTATGAAAACTCCAGCAGGTTTTTTTTTAATAATGAAAAGAGTTCTCCTCTCATAAAATGTATTTTAGCACTGGAAGGAGCTAAGCTTAAAATGATACCTTTAGAAGTGGTCAGCTTTCCAAGAGTTTGTCATCTAAGGGAAAATTTTCTCAGGTCCTTTCAATTGTTCAGAAAACAGGAAGCGAATTTCAGAAAGCCATTTCAAGAGAGCAAAATAGAGATAAAGATCTCCATTAAACTTGGCAGCAAAGAGAGCCCCCAGAACATCAGTTTGAGCAGCCACTTGTCACCAGTCTGTCCTCACGCCGCTCGCTGGGACAGGGCCCATTGTCCACTGCAATTTCCACTTTCCCAGGGAAGCTGTGGCTGCCCCAGCCCTGGAAGTGCCCAAGGCCAAGCTGGACAGGGTTTGGAGCAAGCTGGGCTGGTGGAAGGTGGGTGGAACTGGAGGAGCTTTAAGGTCCCTTCCAACCCAAAGCATTCCATGGTTCTATGACCAACTGTTTGTGGGCACAGAGGCAGTGAGTAAGAAACCAGAAAGAAAGCACTGGTGATACCCACACCTTGGTTAGCAAAGGGACAATAAAGACAACAAAGAGGAATACTGTTCAAGTTATTTGACAAAACCCTTCAGGGTCGGGCAGAGAAAGCAGCCTCAGCAGCACAGGAAACACCTTCACTCTTGTTAATCAGAGCAACACGGAATGAAAATCACATCTAGTTCCAATCTCGACCAAGGCCCTCGAAACAAAAAGGTTTCTCCAGCTCAGATGGAGCTTTAAAATTAAGACAGCTGCCCCTCACTTCAGGGCATGGGCTTTGGAAGGGCTGAGGAAGCAAATTACAACCCCCACCAGTCCCTTTGCCAACTCAGACCTGGTCGAAAATGCTGCCAAAGATTCTGAATCCATGGCAAGAGAGAGCTACGAGGAGCCATGCTTGAAGTGTCACAAGATAAAATCCACGTGTCTGACAAGTAGATCTGAGCAGCAATGAGGGAATAGGAAAAAATCATTTAAATCCTGATAGTGTCAATAAAAAAATTTGTTTTGCTGGACAAAGTCATCACTACCACAAATTAAAAATAGTTTCATCTTGGTATTTTCACTTCATTCTTTGCATTTATTCCCCAAACCTTCTTCCTAGTTTTTTTTTAAGACCCTCAAACTTTATTAGGAGATGCTCCAAGCTCTACTCAGATTGCTGTGAATGTATAGATTTACCAGGTGTCTCCGACTTCTTCCACAGTACAGCTACATCCAGGTTTACGGAGCCTGAGTACAGTTCCTTGTGCTCCAAAAAGACTTTCCAGCCCGCACAAAACAAGCCAAGGAGAATGAGAAAAATACCTCTCAGGAGTGAAACACTTTGCACTGGAATAATTAGGAATAAATGAGGCAATAAAAGACATCACAACACTACCCTGCTCATGAGGAAACCATCCAACCCAGCTGCACTGAACAACCCTGAACTTTGCTTTTCTATTTCCAGCAGCTACCTGGAAAAATAATCCTTGCTGAGAAACCTCAACACTGGTCGGCTCCAAAAAAATAAATATATAAAAATATATAGAAAATGGGTCCAGAAGGGCTGGAAAGAAAAAGTAGCAGCCACAAAAGCAGTGAGTCCCCAGCACTGCCAACACATACTTGAGTTACTGCAAAACAGCCTCATCCCAAAAATCAGGAGGGACTTGCCTGGATTCCCTGGCTTCTTTGCCACAAGGAATCATTTCCTAAGCTTGGACACTGGTATCAAAGAGCCTTGGCATGCTGGCATCAAATTAAAATTAACTCTTCTGGCTGCTAAATAGCTCTGAAAATCCCAGATCTCACTTGACTCCTTGCTTGTCCCACTCAGGGGCACGAGCAGAAAATATTTCACACTTGGTGATAATGCCCCAGCTTTGACAAATCAAAGGCTTCACTTCATTTATGTCTGTAAGAGTGACAGCTGGCACTTCCCATGTTGAAAATAAAAGGCTTTTTCAAAAATAAAGAAATAATTTCACAGCATTAGGAACCTATTTGAGTGAGGAGATCCTGTTCCTTCTCATGTTTGATCCGAAGTCACATTCCATGACAAAAGCAGGAGGAGCAGAAAACCAGACACGGAACTCTCTGGCTATTCCAGCCCATCAGTGTCAGATCACTCAGCAAAATTGCCAAGCCAAGTTTAACCTCAGGGATTGCTCTTGCAGCAGTTGAGCTCCTGCCACGGATGCCCACAGGCAGGGATGGCACAGATCGGGGTGGGCAGGGACACAAAGCCCCTGGGTTGGGGCCAGGGCAGAGCCAGACCCTCTCCTGTGGCCCTGCACCCCCAACCGGGGCTGCTGCCCCTTACCCAGATGGCAAAACCTGCAATCATGGGCAGTATTTCTGCCTAAATTAGTGGCAGCAGGTGCATTTAACATTTTAAAATACTTCACACTAATATAAAACAGCAAGTCTGCCTTTCAGTAACATTTTTGAGTTGTAAAGTTGCTCACTTCCCAAAACCAACATAACTTATTAAACAATTAGCAGATAACTCACAAGCTCAAGTGCACTTTCAATTCAGCCCCTTCCAATGAGTTCCTATTTCCACAAGAATCTGCCCAGCCAGCTCCTGCCTGAAGCCCAAATCCCCAAATCCCTTTAAAACAGCAAGGCCTTTTGCTGAAGACAGGCTTAGGGGAAAGATATTTTCATTCCTCCAGGCTCTCAGTTCTCTGGAGAGGAAATGGGTTGAATATTTAAAGGTGATTTTAAAAAGCATCTTCCAGGAACAGCTTTTCCTTGCTCTTGTCCAAGAGATACCTCTGCTAGTTAAAGGAGTTCTAAAATGACTGTAAATGAAAAACAAATGCAAGAAAGAGTAGAAAGTATCACATGAGTTTCTAAAATAAGCCTCATGCCATCAGATAACTCTAATTTCAGTCATTAGAGGAGCTCTGGGAAAGCCTCTGAGTGCTGACAGTTAAACTTCAGTGGGGACACACCGAGTCAAACACCCAACACCTAAAGAGGAAGCAGAAAACTTCAGAACAGAAAAGTAGAAGTTGAATTGGAAAGACTTTTCAGTGCATTTACACTCCTGGATACACCTGCTTCACACGATGTGAAATCCTTTCTTAGCTCTGGACACCACTGAAATCCCACTCACTGCTGCCTCAGCGTGCTTGTGTTTTACAAGAAACTACAGAAACAGAAAGGATGAAACTGCCCTAGCAAAAGAACTCCTCTAAAGACAATTTCTGCTAATTGACAGACAGAAGAGCCCTGCCCAAAGAGTCAAATAACACTCAGCTTGGGGCATTGCCAGAGCTCCCACCTCTTGGGAAACCACGACCCACCAATTATACAAAGCCCCCAGTATTTTCATGGGGCCTTAAAAATATTTCCCTAGCAAGGTGTGCTCATTCAAACAATTCTAGGCAGCAGTACACCCATCAGCAGCCAAAGCAGAGACTTGAAAAAGCATCTTGAACTTCACAAACAGAAATCAGATACATCCATTTGAGAATTTCAAAACCCACTTGCTTTGCCTGAAGAGCTCCCTCACCAATTTCTGAAGCTTTTCAATGTACTGGAACCTTTAGAAAGCACGAGGAATTCCTGTTGTGAATTCACAGTGTGTCCAATCAAAATTACATCAACAGAAAAACCAAAACTCCTCTCAATTTTAAGGTATTTCCCTAGCACTTATATCCCTGCCTACCAGGTGAGACATTTTCAAAGCCTGGTTAATCCCCATTCCCAGCTGAGGAAATAAAAAGAAGCTGAGAAAACAGAAAGAATGATCCACTTAAAAAAAAAAAAATTGGCAAGTCTGAGAATTAGGACAAAACCATCATTTCCAGCTCTCAGTGGCAGACACTGATCACTGCATCAGTCAAAATACAAACACAGCAGTGTGTACCTCCAGATTAAAGGAAATAATTTTACCAGCTTTAGGTAAAACCACGCTCTGAGCTCCCACCAACCTTGAGAGGCGCAGTAAGGCTTGAGCATAAACACTGAGCTCCATCTGCACCTCACATCCCCAGCAGGTCACCAGGAGACCTCTTCTTCTCACCTGAAAACATCTACTACTCCTCACCTGCTGTATTTAGATGCAAACAAGGGCTTTCTAAAGTCCTAACAAGCTCAAGACACTTTAATTCCAAACAGGAAAGCCCCATTAGAGCCCTTAGGCTAAAATGAAACTGCCTTCAAGACCTGCCCTGCCCAAGGGCTTCTTGTCCTTTGCCCCCAGGTGAGTGCCCTGCACTCCCTCCCTCCTCCCGAGGCTGGCAGGAGATGGAGCCTCCTCTGTGGCCTTCTCTTGGTCAAAGTGACCTTGCCAAGAGGCAGAACCAGCCCAAGTGGACTTTATCGCTCCGAGAGCCAAGCTGGCACCCCAAGGACTGGTTATCTCTGGCAGTGCTGCCCTTGGGAGGGCGAGTGGGAACCTTGGCGTTGGCACCTGACAAGGTGCAGTCCCTGGCACTGCCAGGTGGGCACAGAAACCCCCCAGGAGGGCACTGTGCAGCTACAAAGCACCTTTGGAGAGTTTGGGGCCAGACAGTCATGTCTGATTTAGGTTTAGGTGAAACTGGGGCTTGTACAGCCTGCCTTGAATCAATCCCAGCCCAAAGCAGAGCCTTTGCTTCGACAGGACAGCAGAGCAATCACAGCCACTGCATTCCTAGGAGGAGAAGGGAAAGCTCCACAACCTCCTTACTCTGCCCTCTCCCCAAGTGCCAGGAGCAGCATGTTCCTTAGGGGGAATGTTAATCCAAGGGGCCTGGCTGCTCAAGTCCCCTCCTTCCCCTTTGCTCTCCCCACCACCGTCTCCTCCTGGCTGCTTTGGAGACTCAGCTCCCTTCCAAAGCCGTGTCCCAGGCCTTGGGATTGTGCTGGGGCTCTCCCTGGGCCCGGCCACCCAGAGCAGTGCCTCTCACTCGGGGTTGTTTGCAGAACAAAGAGCTGCTTCTCTGTTGGGGCGGCCACGTCAGAAAATGTGTGTGTTGTGAGGAACGAGAAAACACTGGCACAAACCTCCTAAAGCAAAGAGCAGATAAAAGGGGGGGAAAACCCAAACAAAACCAACCCAAGGCAGATGGAGGAGTGCTGAAGCAGAATTATTAATAACACACAGACCTAGACTGGAGTCCCCATGGCCTTCCTGATCAGCACAAGAGCAAAACCTGCAGCATCAATCAATCCCCAATAATTCCAAAGTTATTTCGAAACCAAAGGTGCTTGGATCATTTTTCCCTTTTAAACACAGCCAAAATGCTGACAAACAACGCAAGCACACGTGGGACTTTAAAAGGGTGTTATTTTAAAATAACCCCAAGGTTGGAGCTGCCATACGTGGTCCAACATCCACTCCAACATCCAGCCCAGAGAAGGAATACGAGCAGGTGCCTCCAGGAGGAAACTCCCCCAAGTTGGCCAAAGGTCCAAGTTGTATCCCAGGACAAATTTCATCCCAGTAAATCAGGCTGTGAAAAGCAGAGCACAGGCCTTGGATTCACTGCACACTCTGCATGGTGTTAAAGAGTGCAGCATATCCAGACACAGCCTTTATTCCACAGGTAGGAGCCTGGTGTTTTTAACTACCATGTGTGCCCTAAGAAGAGCAAAATTGCACATACCACTCAGCCAACACAGAGGATCCCCAGTCGCTCTTCCTCGAGCATTTCTGCCCTGGCCTCAAGAACTGCAACATCCACCCAGTGAACTTTGGAGTGAGGCCTTTCCTGCCTCTACAGCATTATCCAGTGCACTTTGTTTAAAGTGCTCCTATGGGCTCCAAGATTCTCCTCAAAAACTCATAATGCAAAGGCTTTGCATTTCTATAATTCCTCTTTGATTGTATTTTATTTCAGTCTGTAACAATGAACAACATTTTTTTAACTTGCCTCCACAATATCCCCGTGAGTTTAACTACTTTCATCTCCAAAATGACGAAACTGAAACACTAAAACAGCAAGTCCCTGATTTTTAGGGAGATACCACTCCAGGACTCACACTGTGAGGACACTCCAGCTGCAAAGCAAATCCCACACTCTCTAGAACAGGCCCTGGGGGTTTTTTTCAGGTATAAAACCCACTAAAAACCAGGCAAAACTCAAAGAAAAACGGAGCTACGATGATGAAATAATATCCCATGTCTGAATTGCCCCTAACAGTGCTATTACCTCCAAAATACTGAATACTGAGTGTATTATGCTGCCAGGCAGCACGTGAGAGGGGCTGCTTCAGCTGCAGGCACAGCACAGCTCCTCGAAAGCAGCCGTGGAACGCTCTGCGCCCAAAATCAGCCTTCGGGGATCAGGCTAAACCCAACCTCACCCTCCCTGCTGCCCAGAACCCCCAACCTACCGAAACCAGGGAGATTGGGAAGGAATTCCTGGCTGTGAGGGTGGGCAGGCCCTGGCACAGGTTGAATCCCAGAGAAGCTGTGGCTGCCCCTGGATCCCTGAAAGTGTCCAAGGCCAGGCTGGACGGGGCTTGGGGCAACCTGGACTTAGTGAAAGGTGTCCCTGCCCATGGCAGGGGGTGGCACTGGACCTTTAATGTCCCTTCCAACCCAAACCACCCCGGGATTCCGCGATCCTAAACCCGCCCTGGGCGGCTTTGACGGGATAAAACCCAAAAGCAGCAGCAGAAACGCGGTGGGGAGGAGAGGGCAAGGAGGGGCTGGGGCAGAGCCTGCCCGAGGCCGGGGCGGGGAACGGGAATGGGAATAGAGGTGGGGAATGGGGCCGAGAACGGGAATGGGAATAGGCCCGGGTACAGGAACAGGAATGGGAACGGGACCGGGAATGGGAACGGGGCCGGGAACGGGGCCGGGGCCGCACCCAGAGCGAGCACCGCGCGGGCCCGGCCCG
>JAWWMP010000011.1:21326991-21362126 GCA_035047865.1 Dendrocincla tyrannina
CCGCGCGGTCCTGGCCCGGGCCGGGCGCACAAAGCGCGGGGGGGCGCGGGGCGGCAGGTGCGAGAGGACTCACCGTGTGGGGCGGCGCCGCCGCCTGGGCGGGCGGGCGGGCGGGCGGACGGACGGACGGGCGGACAGACAGACACACAGACAGCCGGGAGGACAGACGGGCTGGGCCGGGCGCGGCAGGACCGGGACCCGGCGGGGCGGCGGCGGCGGGGCCCGAGGGGAAGCGGAACCGCCGCGCGTGGCCACAGCCCGCGGGGGCGGGCAGGGGAGGGGCACCGCCCGGGGCACCGCCCGCCGGAAGTGGGCCCGGCGCGGGGCAGCATGGGAGTTGGAGTCCGCGCCGGGCATGGGGGCAGCGCTTTCTATATAAATATGTTCCTTTCTATATTAATATATATTGTATATTATATATTATATAATATTATATATTATATATATTATAATTGTCTGGGACAGAGCCAGAGAAAAATAAAGAGCCCAACAGCCCTTAAATAAATGTGTATATATATATATAGTATTTATATCCATATAACATATATATTTATAGAGATTTTATATATTTTACATAGTATATATTATATACACGTTATATATGTTATCCACGATACAATATAATATACTACATCCATCTCCAATATGATATACATTATGCATAATAATTACTTATTATATATTTATATATATATATATAACATTTACAGAGATTTATATAGACATATATATTTATATATGTATACATATCCTTTTTCCAGAAGCTTTGCCCCCTGCAGCTGGATATCACCCACATCCAGAGGAAAATAAAAGAGCGTAAGAACCCTAAAAAAATTTGCAAATATAAATATATATAACATATTTATATGTGTATATTATAACATATTTATAAAATTTATTTATAATTATAACTTATATTTATATGGATTTTATCTATTTGATATAGTATATATTATATAATATATACATTATATATGTTTTCCATGATGTTAAATATATATTATATATGTATAGTAAATGTTTTATATATCACATATTTTTATATATAACATTTCTATAGATTTATATAGCCTTATATATATATGAATATATATACATATATATGTGTGTATATATACATTATATGTTTTCCATGATGTTAAATATAATGTATATTATATATGTATAGTAAATGTTTTATATATCACGTATTTATAACATTTATATATATTTATATAGCCTTTTTTATATATATGAATATATATATGCATATATATCTATAACATTTACCCTTTTCCTAGGGGCTTTGCCCCCTGCCTATTACCCACAGACAGAGGGAAATAAAGGAGCCTAACAGCCTAGGAAATGAATAGATGTTTCATATATATATAAATATATAAATTCACACATCTAACATCTATTGCATATAACATAAATGATAGTTAACATGCATTATGGGTACCATATGAAGTCCATTGTGCATACCATGTTTCATTACATGTGACATATTCTCAGCTCCCAGGGGACAATCCCGCTCTGCCATTTGGAATCCCGGCATGGCTAGGGCTGGAGGAGCCCCAAACCCCCATCAGGTGCCACCCCTGCCCTGGGCAGTGCCAGGGATCCAGGGGCACCCACCGCCCATCCCTCCTCCTGCCACCCTCCGAGGATCTCCTTTCCACCCCCAGCTGGACACATCCCAACCTTTCTCCCCCCACCCTCTTGGAGCCCCCCTGGCTCAGGGACAGCAGCAGGACACAGGGCAGCTCTCCGTGGTGCCCCTTCCCACCCGAGCCCCCTCCAGATGTGCAGCTGCCCAGAAACCCAGCAGTGACACGGCTGAGCCCCCCCAAAATTCCTGTGAGCCATTCCACCTCCTGCAGCCTGGGCTTCCCCTCCTCTGGCAGTCCTGCTTTGAAGCACCCCGTTTTCCCTGCAGGTGGAGCAGGACACACACCAGGCAGCTCCTCCTCGCACAGGTTTTGGGGGAAAGACCCACGAAGCCCCCACAGGTCTGGGCACCTCACACCTCCCAGCCAACACCTGCTGGTTTTCTGCTTCTCACCCTGCCCAGAATTCCTGCCCTGGTGGTCAGAGAACCCTTGTCCCTACACACCTGCTGTATTCCAGCTCATTTGCCAGGAGCAGTATTCCAAAGGGACCCTACTGTGGCTCTGGGACTTCTCCCTGCAGACAGGGCCATCACCTTGGCTTCTCTTTCCTGGATGACTCAGCTCCATGTGGGATCCTCCCAGGATCAAACAGCTTTTGCTGTCTCACCTCTGCATCATCCCTGCACAAAGTGCAGCAGGTTTGTGGCTTCCCCCTTCCCTCAGCTCTGGTTCCCATCCCCAGGAGGGCCCTCAAGTGTTCCCCGAGTCTTGTACCTCCTGTCCTTGTCTCCCTCCCCAGGCACAGCTTTTTAAACAAACTAGGAGAGGTTTTTGCAGTGGGTTTTTTTTGTTATACCCATTAATCTGTGTACAGAAAGCCTTCACTCCCTACAGAGCCTGTAACACCCCATCCCCTTTTCCCTCCCTGCTGTGTTTTGGTCCTTACACACATTAATGATGGATGTGTTTGTGTCTTACCCTTGAAGTTTTCTTGCCAGGAACATCTAAACACCTCATTTTTGTCTCTCAAACTGCATTTCTGCACAGGCCTTACAGATCATCCTCTGATGTCCTGGTGATCCCTGTGGGGCTGGCACCTGCATCCTCCTGCATGGCACACCTGGGCATACCTGCTGAATTCTGTGCTGGCTTCCTGACAGCAGTCTCTGCTCTGAGAGAGAGAGTTCAACTGGCAAATTCCTCTGTGCTTACCACTACTGTGGTTATCAGACCTATTTACAGCTCTTAAAGAAAAACTTGTCTGTTATATTTATTATTAGGCAAATGCTGTGGATTTAAAATCAGCAAACGTTCGCCGTGACAAAAAGCATTCCCTGAGAAGCTCTGACATTCCTCTCACATTTTACATTAATCAGAATGTGTCACTCAAGTTCAGCTGCAAAGCTGATTGATGGGAATCTTGATATACATTTCACTTACGTACTTTTGCTGCTTGCAATACTTTTTCTCCTTTGTTCAAAAGACAAGAGAGTAGATTTAGTTTTGATATTAGGAGGAATACCTTCCCTGTGAGGGTGGACAGGCCCTGGCACAGGTTGAATCCCAGAGAAGCTGTGGCTGCCCCATCCCTGGAAGAGTCCAAGGACAGGTTGGTGCTTGGAGCACCCTGGGCTGGTGGAAGGTGTCCCTGCCCATGGCACGGGGTGGCACTGGATGAGCTTTCAGGTCCTTTCCAACCCAAGCCATCCTGTGATTCAGATTTCCTTTCTCCAGGCTCTGACATCAGGGATTCAACCTGTGATTCACAACTGGTATTATCTGGTGTTAAAAAAAAAACAAACGTTGAGCTTTCAGGAGACTAACCTGGCATTGAACTCTGGCAGTCTGGGATGTTGCCATTCCAAGGGTCAGACCGTGACATGGAATTACCTACGTCAGCCAGAGGGAGCCCAGGAACAAATACAACCCTGGGAATTAAGAACTCCACTTGGAGACACGGGTTACCGTGCTGGTCCCCACGCCGATGGGGTTAAAGAGCCCAGACCTGCCCCAGCAGATGCAGAGCCGACCCCTGTGAGGTAGTGGATGAAGTCCTGGCACTGCCACCGAGGGCAAACAAGAGCCCAGTGTCCCAGCCCTCGCCGACCTGCGGTGGGCGAAGTCACAAGACGAGCTCTCTGTTGGGATTCCGGCAGGAGAAAGATGCCCGAGGCATCCTGAGGCTACAGCTGGCCAGCCATGAAAGGCCAATTCTGCTGCTGGCAAGGCTCGGCCACACACTGAGCCCACAGAAGGAGTTTTCATCCACCCCCTGGCACACAGCACTCCCCCAAATCACCTGCTTTTACTGACGTGCTCGCAGGTCACGGGGAAGGAAATCCGCGTTCTCCACCGTGGGCTCACCGTGCCATCTGCTGACAAGTGGAGGCAGCACCCGAGCTGTCTCTGAGGCTCCACAGCCACTCAGCTTTTCCATGAGGCAATTTCCTCTCCATTTCCTTGGATTTACCAACTGTCCTGGCGACTGAATACGAGGCTTCTAAATATTTGCTTCCAGTCACTATCTTTTCACTGGCTCTCGTCTTCCACGGGTCTCTTTCTGCTCCTGAAATAGGGGGAAGTGTCTTTCAAATTTCTAAACTTCAACTCTGACCAATTGTTCAGTCTGGAGAAAAGGAGGCTCAGGGGGGACCTTCTGTATCCCTACAACTCCCTGCCAGGAGCGGGGAGCCAAGGGGGTCGGGCTCTGCTCCCAGGGAACAGGGACAGGAGCAGAGGGCACAGCCTCAGGCTGGGCCAGGGGAGGTTCAGATTGGATATTGGGAAGGGTTCTTCATGGAAAGGGTTGTCCAGCCCTGGCACTGCTTCCCAGAGCAGGGGTGGAGTCCCCATCCCTGGGGGGATTTAAAGCCATGTGGATGTGGCACTTGGGGACAGGGGTTAGTGATGACCCTGGCAGTGCTGGGTTGATGGTTGGACTTGATGATCTTAGAGGGTTTTTCCAACCTAAATGATTCCATGATTCTAATTTGACCAGGAACAGCCAATCCCTCCCATTTATGAGAAGAGGGGAGACTATTTAAGTCTTCTCCTGTCCCAGGTATTCATAGAATGTCTCTTCACAAATTCATACATAACCCATCTGCATAAGCAGCTTAAAATTCAGACACTTTAATGATTCCATAATGTTTTTCCAAACCCTTAATAACCAATCCCTGAGTCAAGAAGTACAAACAGCTCTACAAGAGGCAGCACTGTAGTGGAAACAGGCTCTGGGTCAGGAGGAGGGAACAGGAGCTCCAAAATTCACTGCTCACTGTTGTCCCACTGCCCACAGCAGTGCTTTCAGCTTTCTGAGGCTTTTCCTGCCCTCCATCTGCTCTGACAAGGGACATCACATCCAGACTGTCTTCTGGGCTGTGGAAGGTGATTGCAGGCGTTAAGACAAAGGAACTCTAACCCATTACGGGACCCTCACACCCTCTAGGGTATAAATAACAGTAGGAGCAGGATCCCTTTAGGGAGGTGGTGTAATATCCAGTCAGTTTTGCTGGATGGGGTCAGTCACTCCGTATTTCCTCCCTCTGAGCAGGTCCCAGGGGAGAAGTGTCCATGCCTGCAGGTGGCAGCGAGGATGAGGCTGGCACAGAGCAGGGTGGTGAGCAGGGTCACAGCACACACCAGGGAACTGTGTTCCCTGAGCCCCACAGGAACCTCCAGCACCAATTCCTCCTGTGCCTACATGGAAAAACAAAAGGGATTGTACTCATTCAACAAGCTGTTTCTTTCTGTTTGCAACTGAGAGGATTAATAACCAGACCCTGATTTAAACAGCCCTCGGCTAAGGCTTCTTCTGGGGTTACAAATCAAACCCAAGATGGGACAGCCCCTTTGAGTTCTCAGCAAACACAGTGCCAGCCACTGCTGCACTGCAAAGCTCAGCCAATGGATCTTGTATTCCTGGATCTCTGCTCCTACACCAGCCTTGCCACTGGGGATATGCAGGGAATGCCACACGGAGGAGAGCAGCTCTCACAGGGAGGTGATGTCCCTGAGAAGACAATTTTCCCCAAGGTGATCAACTATTTGGTTTTTTTGTGGATGCAGGAAGCTCCAAAGTGTTTTTGGACAAGAGCTGCAGAGAGTTCAAACATCTCCAGGAATCTTAAATATAGGAAGGCACGTGTGTTACAAAAACAAGGATTTATTATGATATAAATTAGTGTTAGTTCTGAATTTCTAGGCTACTGTGGCTCTTTTGAGCATCAAAGGCAGTTGTTGACCACCCTAAAGATCCAACCTTCCTTGGTTTGAACACAGAATAAGAAATTTCACCTTTTCCTAAATACTTACCTAATGAGGTAACAGCAAACAAAGAAAAGTGGCAGGTTTTTTTAAGGATGCTAATCCTTAAAACTTTGCAGTTTTACCCCTCCTTTAGTTAGGTCATTGAGTAGTTTTTCACTTTGCTACTCCTCTGAAGGACCAACACTGTAAAGAATTTTAATTTGACCCATGCCAATTATATCCTAGAATTCCAAGGAAACTAGTAAGAAAATAAAACATAAAAAAAGGTGAAGAGAGCAGCCATCCTGAAGGGCCAGAAGTGACTGTCAGTACAGCAGAAGGGCAGGATAAGCCCCACCAAGAGCCAGTCAGAAGGGAAGAAAGAAGCCTCCCAAAGGGGGAACCACCCAGCTAGTTTTCCCCTGATTAATTCCTGCCCTATGGAAGTTGCTAATCACAGGGGAAAAAAACCAAAAGAGGCAGCAAATGTTAAAAAGAACCAGAAAGGAGAACTCACAGGTCTGTGTGTTGCGCTGTGCCACTGACAGGGAACGTTTCTTTCAGCCAAGCAGGGAGCTCCCACTTCAACAGGCTCCCAACACTCTGCTGCCAGGTGACCTGGGGAAGGCATTGATGCATCAGCAGGAGCCAAGGGGGATGGAGAAACCTGGCCTGCAAGACTTTGCCAGATAAGGGATCTTTCCCCCACAACAGCTTGAGAGAATCAGCTCCCTGGAAGCCAAGTGGTGAAAGAGCACTGACATGCAGTTACAATTTTCCCCAAAACAAGTTAAATCATTCCTCCATTTCTCCTCCTTGGCTTTCAGTCAGCACATGGAAGAACTCCCTTTCAATATTTTAAACTTCTTCATATTAATAATAAATGTTTTCCTGCTCATAAGCAGTAAATGGGGCAGGAAACCAGGCAGATTTAACACTTTTTTTAAGTGCCCAGGCAGTCTTGCTTGGCCCTGTATTTATCCCAGAAAATCATTGCTCAAATGATGCATAAGTGAAGGTAAAGGAGTTGAAAACCCTTAGTGTGTTTGACTCGGCAGCTGGCAGGAATGATTTTGTGAAGGGACACAAAATTTGTAGCAAAAATGTAGGATTTAATTGTTCACATAACTTGAAATATTGCCAGTGGGTTTCAGGTTCTTGTTACCTTGGGAGTTTGAGACTGACCATTCTAAGCTTCAGGCAGTTCCTACATTCCCCCCTTGTATACAGGGAATGCAGAAACAAATGTTAGAAGCCATGAGAATACTTTGATTGCTCTAAGTGGGTGACAGTGGATATGAAATACACCCTGCACATCTTCAGCTGCCACGGGAAACACCAAGAAAAACGTGGTTGGAGCAGGAGGCCTTTGGCAAGCAGGGCCTGCCGGGACTGTGACAAACACATGGACTGTGGGAACACCAACACTTCCAGCTGGACGAGCCCCAGCAGCACAGGGGTACAGTGGCTGCAGCGTGCTGACAACCCTTCTGCCTTTGCCCAGGCAGCAGCACCCAGCCAGGAAGACAATGTGGTCTCTACCAGAGCCACACCTTCCCCTCGTGTTCAAGGGGAAGCACTGGGAGCTCCAGCAGACAAATACAGAGCCCCATTCCAAGCTCTGGACTGTCCACGGCTATCCCTCTTTCCCCAGTGGAACATCACTGAGAATCTCACCGTGGCAGCAGCAGACCAGCACCTCGGGGCTCTCCAGACGGACCGAGGCTTCCAGGCTGCCTCGGGCGGGCCGGTGGTACCGAGCGTGGACGGGCACGGCCGCTCGGAAGCAGCGGGAGCAGCGCGGCTCCACCTCCAGGGGCAGCACCAGCACCAGCCCCGTGGCTGAGTACTCGGGAGCCTCCACGTCAACGACATCAGGGATCAGCACCGCCTGCCAGTGGGGAAAGGTACAGGTGTGGCTGTGGTCGGAGTCCACAGCAGGGGGAATGATTTCCCTCATTCTGTTTCTTAACACTCGGACTTGATTTTTGTGGTCAGGAAGATGAAGTTGGAAATTGTGGCCTTTAGCTGTTCCAAAACACCTTTTTAAGTCCTTCTCCAGTGAGAAGTTTAGGGTCACTGTGCCTTCAGCCAAATCTGTGAGGCATCAGCTCAATGACGTGTGTAAGCAAGGCCAGACCTGCACCAATGGCAGAAGGTGCCCACAGCCTTTGCACCCATATTTTAACCAAATAAAGCACCAAAGAAGATTAAAGCCACAGCCTTTGCACATCTGTCTACCCAAAACGTGAAGCAAAGGCTGGAAGGTAACACAGAAGGCTGGGATGAAAACAAAGCTGGGAAGCTACTCCATCCAAAGGCACAGCATGCTGCTTACAGCCCCCCACCACCTTTTGGGGGTTACCCCTTCTCAACCCGAGTGCTTCTCCCACAGCTGCTCCCCTGGGGCTAAGCAGAGGAGCTGCAGCTCCCCGAGACAGGGGGTAGGAACATCAGCAGCACACGACACTGAACTGATGCTGATCAATCCAAGGGATAGTGAGAGGTCACAAAGATGGTACTGTGCAGCATCTCCTTCCAGGGATTAATCCCCTCGGTGCAACGAGCCAGATAATGACCAAAGATTACAACTCTCTGAGTCCTTGTGCAGACCTCCTGGCATGGGGGCTGTACCTTTGTTAAATTGTGCTGCTGCAGCATGGCCAGCTCGTAGGGATCCACGTAGATTCCTGGTGGAAGGCGAGTTCTAGCTGCCACTGCACATCCTCCTGCATCCTCCCCAAGCTCCACCTTCACCAGCAGATCCCTTCAAACAAGAACAGGAGCAAAACATTTATATCTGCACCTCAGAAGTCAGCACAAAACGCCTGTGAGACATTTCTCAGATGTGCAGAGGCAGCTCTCACACTGTACAACTAATTCAGAACACAGTCCCCTGTCAGGCCTTGCCCTCCCTCACCACAACTCCACACCCATGGCCAAAAGGAAGTTTCACTTCTTTGTTAACTTCTCAGAAGTACCAACGGCCTCCACACAGGTCTTAGAAAGGGGCCTCCTGTTCTCCCTTCCCTAGAGCTTGTTAATCACTTGATGATGTTAATCCATTCCTGAGACATGCCCAGGGATCACAGCTCAAGTTCAGACAGCTGTCTGTGCCTGAAAAGAGAAGCTTCTTCACAGGTAAAATCACCCAGCATGTCATGCTGATGGAGGGCTGGGGGAACACTCACCTGTGAAACCCCTCCTGGAGGAGCTCCTGCGTGACTGTGGTGTCCTGACAGGCTGCCTGCACATCTGAGGTGACACGGAGACAACAGGTAAGTGTGCATGGAACACACAGAGACAACAGGTAAGTGTGTGTGCACAGAACACACAGACACAACAGGTGTGTGTGCACAGAACACACACAAACAACAGGTAAGTGTGCATGGAGCACAAGAGACAACAGGTAAGTGTGTGTGCACAGAACACAGAGAGATCACAGAACAGGGACCACAGCACAGAGATCACAGCACACACACAAATCACAGCACAGAGATCACAGCACACACACAGAGATCACAGCACACACACAGAGATCACAGCACAGAGATCACAGCACACACACAGAGATCACGGCACAGAGATCACAGCACACACACACAGATCACAGCACAGAAATCACAGCACACACACACACAGATCACACAGGATCTTTGACACGTGAAGCTGTATAATCCAAGAATATTTCATCTGCAAAACCTCTCACAGCAGAAGGGAAACAGTATTTGACTGCGACCAACAGCAAAAGAGGCTCCTCGGGTCACTGCCCGAGCTGCTTCCCAGATCCTCGAATGGTTTGGGTTGGGAGGGACCTTAAAGCCCATCTGGTTCCACCCCCTGCCATGGGCAGGGACACCTTCCACTAGCCCAGGTGGCTCCAAGTTAATCCAACCTGGCCTTGGACACTCCCAGGGATGGGGCAGCCACAGCTTTTTGCCTACCCTGTGCCAGGCCCTGCCCACCCTCACAGGGAGGAATCCCTTCCCAATATCCCATCTAACCCTGCCCTCTGGCAGTAGGAAGCCATTCCCCGTGTCCTGTCCCTCCCTCCCTTGTCCCAGGTCCCTCTGCAGCCCCCTCGGAGCCCCTCTGGTTGCTGGCGGGGGCTCTGAGGTGCCCCTGCCCCGGTGTCTCCCCGGCACTCACGGAGGGCGCACAGCAGCGCTCCCAACCCGGCCCGCACCCAGCGCCGCCCGCCCGCCATGGCGCCCGCTCCGCGCGGGCTGCCCCACGCGCCGCCTGACCACGCGGGGCCCACCCGCCCCGCCGCGGCCCGCAGGCGTGGCTATGGGCAGCCCGAGGGGGCCTTCGGAGAAGGGGGCCTTTGGGTCACGAGCCGCTGTAGCTATGGCAACCGTGTGAGGGCGGCCTGAGGAGGAGGAGGAGGAGGGAGAGGAAGGAGAAGAAGCGCAAGAAGCGCAAGAAGCGCCGTGCTGCCCGGCCCTGCGGCCGCCCGAGGTGAGCGGGCGGGCCGGGAGTACAGGAGAGTCACTGAGCGCCTGGAGCGGGCCCGGCTGCGGAGATGCCGAAGGGATGGAGCGTCTCTGTGAGCAGGAAGGGCTGAGGGAGCTGGGGCTGTTCAGCCTCCTGAGGGGACACTGAGAGGGGACTCCCCATGTCCATCAGTGCCCGCAGGGAGGGGGCAGAGCAGGGACCCAGCTCTGGGACAGGAGGGACGGGCAGGAACTGCTTCCCAGAAGTTCCATCTGGGCATGAGGAAGAACCTCCCCGTGCAGTGACCCAGCACTGAACAGAGACCAGAGAGGGTGTGGAGTGTCCCTCACTGGGGATGTTCCAGAACCACCTGACACCATCCTGTGCTCTGGGATGGCCCTGTTGGAGCAGGAGATGGGACCAGATGTCCCTCTGTGGTCCCTTCCAGCCTGATCCTTTCGGGGATCTGTGGGGCGGGAGGGCCCGGCAAAAGTGGCTTTTTAAGTTAAAAGCGGCGCCGTAAAACACCCGCTGATCCAAGGAGGGGCTGCCCTCGTCTGTGCTTCTCGTCCTCACAGAATCGCAGACTGGTTTGGGTTGGAAGGGACCTCAAAGCTCGTTTTGTTCCCACCCCGTGCCATGGCAGGGACACCTTCCAGTAGCCCAGGGTTCTCCAAGCTCTGTCCAGCCTGACCTCGGACACTTTCAGGGTGATTAATCTCCACTATTTGGGACATTACTGCAAATTTGAACTCTTTGCTATGTGGCTTTTAGTAAAGGAGGAAGACTTTTCAACTCTACTTCAAAGCAGCTTTTGAAAATGAATGTAATTTTTCTCTCTTTGGAGACAGACACTGATTTTGGGGGAGTATCATTTGTTACTTTGCCTCTCTGCAGTCTGTAGGGCAGCCTGAGCTCACCTCCACATCTGGCATATTTTCACTTCTTTAAAACCAAAATAGAAGTAACACATGCACTCAGTGCTGCACACTGAGCTGGGAAACAGGATCTGCAGCAGATTTGGCTCTTTAAGTCTCCTCTAATTTAATTTCATAATTAATGTCATTAATTTGCACCCAAAATGGGGGATGGAGCCAAGGGCAGAGTTGATGCTGAGAAGTTTCCAAGAGCATTTGGGGACAAACACAGAAAAGGCAGAAAAGGGAGTTCAGTCGTCCTTACTTTAAAGTGAAACATCTCCACTCTTTAAAATTAATTCATATTTTCATTGTCACCTAATAAGGAGTTTCATTATTTTTGGTTTTCATTTCTGGCTCTGTTCTCCCTGCTTGTCCCATCTGTCACAGGTTACAGATCTGGTGCTGTAGTGAGATCACTCTGAACCTTCAGAAATCAAACACTGATTGGGTACCCCTGCTCTTAAAATCCTGAAAAAGGGGGAATCCCAGTATTAGAGACATGAGCACTGTGGATGGAAAGCTCTCCCTTACCACATGAAATCAGGACTGTGATGTCCCCAGGTCTGTGACAGAAACAGAGACAAATAAGGGGATTCCTCCCTGTGAGGCTGGGCAGGCCCTGGCACAGGTTGGACAGAGAAGCTGTGGCTGCCCCATCCCTGGAAGTGTCCAAGGCCTGGTTGGTCAGGGCTTGGAGCACCCTGGGCTAGTGGAAGGTGTCCCTGCCCTTGGCAGGGGGTGGGACAAGATGAGCTTTAAGGTCCTTCCCAACCCAAACACCCCCTGATTCTGTGGTTTTGCTGAACATGTCACTCCACTCCTGACAAAACGACCAGCTCTGAGAGACACTTACGCTTTGTTTCCTTTTTCCCTGTTTCGCAGTGAGGTTCCCCATTGCTGAGGACTCTGATGAGGCCACACCCAGCACCAGGACCACGATGGCTTTCACTGCACAGAAGTGTGGGATCTGCTTCCAGCCCCCATCCATCATCCTCATCTACAAAGACCACAGCCAGGATAAGACTCGCCGGCGCGTCATGCCCGTCAGGAATTTCTCCAGGTTCTCAGGTGAGGTGCATTCATTCACCTGTAACATCCCCAGCTCCCCTCCAGACACACTGAGGGGAACTTGTTGGTGACAGCATTGTTAGTAACCACTGAGTAGCCTCTCAGCTGTGTGCAGGGCATGCAGAGAGGAGTGTTTTGGGGTGACATGGTCTCTCCAAGGAGCCCAAGGCTCTTCAACCTGAACAGTGGCCCTCTAAGTCTGGAGGGTTTGAAGAGACGCCCTTGGGAGGGACTGGGAGATCTGTCTATGGGAAGAGCTTTGCTTGCATTTGTAGGTCCTCATGGTGGTTCCTGTGTCCAGACTGCAGCGTGGCTGCTGAGCAGCTGAAGAACAACCCTCGGCACAAGGTGTACCTGGAAGGGGTCTCACTGCGTCAGCTCCAGAAGCTCTACAGTTTGCTGAGAGGTCACCTGGGAGGAGAGAGCCTGGCTGAGAGCTTGGAGAAGTTTCAGCAGGAAGAGACCATCGACCTAGAGGAGGATATGAACAAGCTAGATGACAAGGAACTAGCCAAGAGGAAGAGCATCATGGATGAGCTCTTCGAAAAGAACAGGAAGAAGAAGGATGACCCTGATTTCGTCTATGACATTGAGGTGGAGTTCCCACAGGATGAGCAGCTGGAGTCCTGTGGCTGGGATGTGGAGTCAGATGAAGAAATCTGACTGCAGACACAGGTGTCTTGTGTGGGCAGCTCAGAGACAAACCTCACTGCCCCGGCAAACAGGACAATGTCACACGTTGGCTCCGGAGAGCCCGAGGTGCCACAGCAATCCCAGGGATAAATGAGCTTTGTTTAAGAAGCCAGACGTGATGAAATGGAAACTGGGCAGCTGAAATTGTGGGGTGGTTTTAGTCGTTTCCTGCATAAAATAACTTTAAATTATTTAATCTTTCAATTTTTTACGTCTCAGTCTCAGCTTTGGCTGAAGATGAAGTGTTAAATATTCATGTCCTGAAAGCACTGTTAAAGCTGTATTGCACAAGTAGGGTGTTTCTTACTGCCTGCTGGGAAGTTAAATATGTATCAGTCTTTCTGGATAAATCAACGCTGCACTGAGGGTCTTACTCTCACATTTCCTGAGAAATGCTTACATCTTCAGTTTCAGCTTAGCCAAATATAAATCCTTGTAGTTAAGAAAAGGACTATCTAGATATGGATTAGTCTTGAAAGCACTTTTGAAAACACAGTGATTTCTAACTGCTGCAGTGGAGTGGTTGGTTCCTTGCACTGCTGGATGATGCTTTCTCAAAAGGCCTCAGTTCTGGGAGAATGTGCTTGAAGCATCCAAAAGAAAATAGAGTGGTAGAAGGTCAAAGGCTGGGCATGGTTCTAGAGTAAAACAAAACCTTTACTCATCCTACTGAAGCTTTCATTCCCAGGGTCTACCTCAGCTGGTCTGTGATAGCCAAATCCTGCTCTCCTGCAAGAACTGGAGGACTAAGTTTAGGATGTTTTAGGAAATTGCACAACTCCAAAAGCTTCCCAGGTTTTGGCTTTCCACACCCGGGCAGCTCTGAGGGCTGTGAGTGGGATGGGCCTTCATCCTGAGTTGAGTGACCTCAGCAAACTGCTGCCTGAGGTAACTAAGGAGTTGTAAATGGCCTCCCAGACTAGTTCCTGCCTTCCTTCTTGCAACCACAGACTAATTAAAACATGTTAAATTTATCAGTGAGACATCTGGCAGCACAGGAGCTGGGGCAGGAGGAGCTCTCCTCCTACACACCAGAACGATGGAGTCACTGCTGTGCAAAACTGCTCTCAGTGAAACCACGGAGCTTTGCCATCACCACAGAGGAGGAGGGAGGTCCCCATGGCCAAGGGGGTCTTCAGTTAGAAACAGAAGTTGATGCCTCACTTACCAAAACTAAAAAAATCTAAAGCCTGACTCAGCTCTCCCAGGACCGGGAGGGGCGTGTGGGGCTCTGGCACAGGCCTTGCCCCAAAAAGTGCAGCAGAACAGCAGAGAAGGATCTCCCACTTGGGCAGAGGGGCTCATGGTGACCTCTCCTGCACAGCCAGCCCCCACCCAGCTTCATCCTGGCTGGGCTCAGGGGACGTGGCTGCCCCCTCTCCCTGGGCACGGCCCTCCTCACCACTGAGGGCTGCATGAGGCGCAGTGAGTGCCAGGCTGAGTGGGGAATCACCTCCCTGCACTGTGAGGTTCCTGCTGGCCTGTCCCTCCAGCCCACTCTGGTCCTTCAGGATGGTCCTCCCAGCCTGGGCTCATCTCTCAACTTGACACAAAGATGCTCCACAGCCTTCTTTAGGTCATGGACAGAGATGAAACAGGGCAGATCCCAAACCAGACCCTGGTGTTTTCTCACCAGCCTCCTACTGACCACTACCCTGTGTGCTTCATCTTCCAGCTGCTCCCTGCCTACCTGGCTGCCACCCCTGCAGACTGTGACATCCTCACGTGGATGAAGAACCTTGTGGGACATGCTGTCCACAGCCATGCTGGAGCTGAGGTGAAGGGCACCCACCACTCCCCCCTTGCCTACAGACCCACCCATTTCATCCTGAGAGGAAAGCAGGTTGGGCAGGCACAAGTTACCCTTATCAATCCATGCTCATTGCTCCCAGCCACGTTCTCCTAGAAGCATGCTCCAAACAAAGGATACTCCATGGTTTTCCCAACACGAAGGTGACTGCCCTGTTGCTCCCTGGGATGTCCTTTTGTCCATTACTGAAGTTGGGGGTGACATTTGGATTCTCCAGTCACCGAGGGCCTTCCCTATCACCACGACCTTGCAAAGATGGTGAGAGCAGCTTTGTGAAGATGTCCCCCACTCCAAAAGTGCAGTCTCCTCTTGTTGCCCTGACATCCTGTGTACATCCCAGCTCCAGGTGAGCCTCAGCTTTCCAAGCATGTGATGGGGGAGTGTTCAGTATCTCCCACATCAGCTCAGGAACCCCCCCACTTTTTATTTGTGTCGGGGGCAGTGCCGGGTGCCCAGGTTCTTCCCTGTGTGTGCTCCCACACCTGCACCCCACATCCCCCCACCAAAAGGAGAAGCTCAGGTGGTGGGGAAGCAAACACAGCCAACCCTCTGAGGCTGGCCCTGGCACCCACAGCAGGGGAAAATGCCCCCAGGGATTGGGGCACCTGCTCACCCTGCCGGCGGGTGGGGGAGCTAGGGGAACACTGCCTGGAGGTATTTATAGGTCACTGCTGTCCCCAGGGGTGCAGCTTACAGGCTACAGAAGGGCTGAAAGAGGCTGAGAGATCCCCCAGCTGGGGCCTGGTTTGGTTTTGGCTAGTTCAGTCTAAAATAGGGCCAGAAAGTAGCCATTTCTGAGCCAGGTCTGACAGCTGGGTTTCCAGAGCCTTGGCCATGGTCCCTGCGGAGCTGCCTGTTGGTCCAGCAGGGTCCAACCTGTGCCACTTCGCAGTCTGGCAGGACCATCAGCCACGCCAGGCTCACCTGTGACCCCAGTCACCTGTGCTGGGGAGGGAGCTGCCCTGCTCCCATATCTGTACTGGGGAGGGGGCTGCCCCGCTCCCACCCCTGCGCTGGGGAGGGGGCTGCCCCGCTCCCTCCCCTGTGCTGGGGAGGAGGCTGCCCCGCTCCCACTGCCTGCACTGCCCCCAGCACCCTCCAGCCCTATAGCAGCCTTGGGCGCCGCCCCCCACCACCTCCCAGGACAACTCCAGTGGGCTGGTTTCCCCGGCACATCCCACATCACCGCGCTGAGCCCACCGACACGCGAACAAGCCCCCATGGTGCCCACCCCGGCACTACTGCACCCTTCCCCGCAGCCCTCATTCCGAGGTAAACGTGTTTCACTGGGAAATCCCAACGCAGCCAGCCACTCCGGTTCTCCGCAGGGCTTTTGAGTGAGCACAAACCACCATCACTTCTCCTTTCCCCCCCAGTGACTCTCCGAGGAACAGAGCAGCACTTCCCCAGGTAGCACTGCTGCTCTGGGAGGGACAGTGTGAGCCTGGACTGAGCTGGAGGAAGGAAACCCCCCACACCCACGGGAGGGACAGGGAAGGACTGCTCTTACTTCCTTTACATGTTTAATCCGTCACTGTTGGAGGAAATTAACACCAGGATGAAATATCCCCAGGGATTTGATTTACTCCGCTAGCTTTCAATCAGTATTTCACATTGTTGCGACTTGGGCTGCTTTTAATGGACTTCCTCACCAGGACTGGGACTTCGCAAAGAAACAACCCCCAAAATGCGTCTTTGAGCCCTGCTGACAACGCCTGCCTTATCAGCACAAGCACAGGGGGCACGCCCAGGGCTGCCTGTGGGTTTGGCAGGGCTGGCAAGAGCACTCTGTGAGGCTGTGGCTACTGAGACCCTTCCCTGCAGCACGGAGGTGATGTTTGCTCCAGCCTGTGGCACTTCATGGAAGGTGTTTGCAGATCTGGAGGATGTTTTGAGTGAACTGCAGGTGAAATAAATAAAAGGAACTGCCTGAAGGGAGGGGAAGACAGCATTGGGGGAAATGGTCACAGAATCCCAGAATAGTTTGGGTTGGAAGGGAGCTTAAAAAATCATCTGGTTCCACCTCTGCCATGGGCAACCTGGCCTTGGACACTTCCAGGGATGGGGCAGCCACAGCTTCTCCTGGCAACCTGTCCCTTCAGTCAAGAGGCATTTGCTGTCGCGTCTGCTCAGCTCTTGTCAACACCAGCTGGAGGTTTCTGCTGAAGATGTGTCCCTTGAGGATTCCCAGGCTCCATCACTGGCCACAGCCCTCACCCTTTGGGTACCTTTAGGGCCGGAACAGCAGCTCTCTCAGCACTCTGTGTCCTCCATCCATCAAGTCTCCATCTCAGCCACCTCGGCGTGGTTATCACCTGTAATCCTGTCAGCAGCCAACCACCCACTCACATTCACCATTCCCAAGCCCTTTCTCCTCCTCCTCCTCAGCCATCAGTAAGGACTGGAAACCCCACACCAGTTTTTCAGCATTTTCAGCAGCCGCTCCTTGAGCAGGAGGAAGACAACAACGAAGGCCACCAGGAGCGTGAGGCAGGTGGGCAGAGCCAGCACGAGGTAGAGCAGGGCCAGGTCGGCCTCCTGCCAGCGGCAGCTCTGCAGGACGTGCTGGGGCAGCGCGCCGGGGCTGAGCGCGTGGGCCCCGTGGCTGCAGGTCACCCGCAGCCCGTCAGGGACACGCAGCCCCTCGACACGCTGCAGGGCGTCCCACCAGCCCAGCGTGCAGCAGTTGTAGGGGTTTCTGCTGAGGTAGAGCTCCCGCAGGCTCCTCCCCAGCGGCGCCTGTGCCACGGCCTCTGGCAGCGCCGCGAGGCAGTTGTCCCGCAGGTCCAGGCTGTGCAGCTCTAGGGTGCCCAGTGAGGAGGGGAAGGTGGTCAAGGAATTCCCTGAAAGGTCCAAGCACGTGAGGCTGCTCAGGGCAGAGAAGTCCACGTTGGCAGAGGACAGGCTGGTGTTCCTCAGCGACAGCACCTGCAGCGTCAGGGCAAGATCCTGCAGCCAGCCCAGGCCCCCGGACAGTGCCTGGCAGTTGTCAGAGAGGTCCAGGTGCACAAGGGGTGTGCCCTGGAAGGGGCGGCCACTCAGACCCTGCAGACCACAGCCCGCCAAGGAGAGATGGGTCAAGGTCTCCACACCCCTGATGTCCACACAGGGGGGACTCTCCACCTCACCTGCAACATCTGGCTGGGGACAGAGGTTAACCTGGTTGTGGCTGAGGTCCACGGTAGTGATCTGCCTGGTGTGGGTGAAAAGCCCAGGAGGAAGCGCCCGCAGCCTGTTGGCACTGACGTTGAAGAGCTGCAGGTTGGGCAGGATGTCCCTGATACCCACTTCTGCCCCTAGCTCCACCAGCCGGTTCTGGCTGAGGTCCAGCTCAGCCAGCATGGTTAAAGAGTCGTCCTCCAACAGGTGAAACACCTCTAGGCAGTTCTGGTTGAGCTTAAGGTGGGTCAGGGAGGGCATCTGGGCCAGGAAACCCTCTGGCAGGCCCCAGACCTGGTTCTGGCTCATGTCCAGGAGGTGCACGGAGGAGAGGTTGCTGTAGCAGAGCTCATCCCAGAGCTTGACTGTGGTGATGTTGGTGGAGTTGCCATCAATGATCAGGAACTGCACGGTGATGTTGGCCAGGGAGGTGCCGTTGGGGAGGTGCTGGTAGAAGCTCATCCTGTTGTCCTGCAGCAGCAAGGAGTGCAGCTTATTGTGCCGAGGAAGCACAGGGAAGAACAGCAGGCGGTTGTGGGACAGGTCCAGCACCTCCAGCTCAAAGAGGTCATCGCTTTCCAGGGCCAGAAACCACTCAATGATGTTGTAGCTGACATTGAGCACCCTGAGCTGGGTGAGGCCAAACCCCACCAGACAGGGGAGGTAGTTGTAAGCTATGTTGAGCCTCTGCAGCCTCTGCAGCCCTTCAAAAGCTTTGTCAATCTCAAAGATGTAGTTCTTCTCTAGGTTCAGCTCCAGCAGCTGCGTCAGGTTTGTAAAGATGGACGAGTCCAGTCTCATGATGACATTCCTGGCCACAGACAGGGACTCCAAGGAAGACAGGTTGCAGACTAACACCAACACCATGTCCTCAGTGAGGTGGTTTCCAGCTAGATCCAGCGTCCTCAGGGCTTGCAGAGCAGAAAGAGCAGCTGCTGTCAGTGAGTAGTTGCTGAAGAGGAGGTTGTCTGCCAAGGAGAGCTCCTGGAGGCCTTGGCTGCTGAGGAAGGCACCGGGCTCGATGAGCTGCAGCCGGTTCCTGGTCAAACTGAGGTGGCAGAGCTGGATGTATGGGAGCAGAGAGGCATTGCCCAGGACCTGGATAGTGTTGTCATCGAGCAACAGTTCCTTGGTATCGCCACGAAGATTTCCTGGGATGGAGCTCAGCCACCTCCCAGTGCAGTCCATGGTGCTCTCCACCTAAAGCAAGGGGAGGATCTGTAACACCTGAGAGGCAGGAGATGAGGAGGGAGAGGTTTGGGGAGGAGAGCAAGGATGGAGGAGGTGGCTCTGGTTTAGAGCCTTGGCACCCCAGTCCACTCCAAGCCAGTAGGTGGGATGAGGAAGGTCTGGAGATGCTGGGCTTTGCCAGGCAGGACCAAGCAGTCAGAGGGGTGAGGGTTCACAGGAGAGGACTTACGAGCTTGCAGCCACCCAGAGGCGGTGCCCGGGCTGCGACTGCCCCGCTTCCCCATCCCACTGCCAGGAGGACCAGCAGCAGGGAGAGCCCAGGCAGCGGGGCCTCCATCTCAGCAGCGGCACTCCTGAGGAATGGGGACAGAGGCGAGGAGGTCAAACACTGCACATTGCTCACCCCAAAAGGCCCAGGTCACCTGGGCCACCACAAGCTGCCTGTGGAGAAGGGGCAAAGGGCCTCAGAACTGAGCCCACCCACCCACCAACCCCAGCAGGAGCCTTCGTGGGGCTCCCCCAGTTTGAGCGTGGAGGGCAGGAGAGGAGCAGGGACAGGGAGGTGACAGCTCAGTCCCTGCATGGGACAGCACGCGTGGGAGAGGCACCCTCAGAGCGGCACAGCTGCTCGTGAACGCCACTGAACTGCATCCCTCAAGCAGAGGTGTCCCCCTGGCAGGGCTCATGTCCCCTCTCTTGGCATCAAACACTCCCCCAGGGGACACTGACCCAGCCCACACCAAGTCCCCCCTCTCAGCATCCATCCCTGCCAGGGGGCTTCCCAAAAAAACAGAGGCTCTCCAGCACAACGTGCCCCGTTACTGACTTGGTGGGACCGGAGCTGATGCCATTTGCATCTGGGGAAAAGCTGAAACTCAGGCAAATGAGCAGTGAGGGCTCAGCGAAGCCTCCGCTTTCAGCACTGCCACTGCTTGAAGGAGAAACGGGGGGTATTTTGGGCAGCCCGAGCCTCGCAGCACAGGGGCAGCAGGGGCACATCCTGGGCTGTGTCCTTCCTTGGGACAGCTGCAAGTGTTGAGCTGGTGCCTTAAGAAAGCAGCGTTTATTAATCGGGGGGGGGATGGAGAGGAATTCCCCCTTCCCTGGGCTGCAGCTGATGCACAGCACCGTTTGCCCTGCCAAGCTCTTTATGTCCAGTAGTGCCTCGTACCCAGCAGGATGGCAGGAGAGGGACCCTGCTGTGTCCTCACTGCACCCAAAAACGAGCAGCTTTGGCTCTGGCTCTTGCACCCCTCTGCAGAAACTCCCACCTTCCTTCAGCTAGCCCAGCCTTTCTTGGCCTCTCCGAACACCAGAAGCACCTCCATGCTTCTGCCCCTCCCTGGAGCTGCAGGGATGGCACCTGCCCAGCCAGCAGGGCAGGCAGCAGCCCTGGCAGGAAACCCCTGCCCACAGCCCCACACCAGAGCCCACATTCAAGAGCTCTGGGAGCGCGCAGGGTGCTCCCCAGGCTTCACACCAGCCCTAGCCCCAGCCCACACAGCCACAGCTCTTCAAGCATGGGCTCACAACCACCACAGATCCTCAGGCTGGCACGAAGGACTCCCCAAAAACCCCCGGCGGGGTTTTCCCCCAGCACAGGTAGCAGGGGCAGGTACTCACCAGGTAGGGCGGCGCGCAGGGTTTGGCACAGTCCATCCTGCAGCCAGCGGCCCCTCGGCTGCGCCCAGGGGGCTCTTGGGGCCAGGGGTGGGGGTGCCGTGCTGGGTGTGAGTCCCACCCGCCTTCTCACCGAGCCCCAATATAGCCTTTGCGGAAGAAGCAGCGGAAACTGCAGTCACATGGAGGCACAGAGCGCGGCCGAGCTCTGCGTGTACTGAGCTCAGCACTCACAGCCCGGGTCATGCACTCACACAGCTCCCTGGCAAGGAGGAACCTCGGGGGCCGGGCAGGGAACGAGGGGGTGCCAAGGGGAACCAGCTCCTGCCTGCCCTGCTGCGCCAGGGGACAAGCCTTGCGTGGGGACTGCTGTGCACAGCTCCAGCAGCAGAACCTCTGCTCGGGTTTTGGGCTGCAGAGTTAGTGACCAGGGGCTTCTGGCCTGTGGAGACATGTCACTGGTCCTGCAGGGTGGAGAAATGTCACCATCCTACATGACACCTGTTCCCATTGTGTCCCTCCAGGGTCCAGCACAGAGGCTTTGACTGGAGCTGAAGGATGCGCATCCCATGGTGAAAGAAGAAGATGCTGTTGTTTCCTGTTGTATCCCAAGCCAAGGTTGGACATGTCCCAGCTGTTGAGTCCCTGCTTTGGGACACCTGTGCCCAGCCCCTGACACGGTGTAGTGTGATTTGGGATGCTCAGATTCCCCAGCCCCAGACCTTTGGGTCTCCTGGGGCTGCTCGGGATTTGGGCAAACCCACCACCCAGGGCATAGGTCAGACCCATCAGGATACAGAGACCTCCCAAGTGTTGATCCATGTGTGAAAGTCAACAGAAATGGCTTTTCCCACAGCTGCCAACAAAGGAAGATCCACATTTCCAAGGTAATGTGAACAGGGAGGTCCCCTTCCTCCTCACCCCCATCTACTCCTGCTCTCCATCTCCCCATCCCATGTCTCCCCTCTCCCAAAGTCCTCACACATCCCTAAGTCCCCAAGTCCAGCCACTGAGAAGAAAAACAATTTGTCTGGATCTACCTGGCTGGGGAAAGAGTTCAAAACTATGGAGAAGGGATCCAGCCCTGCAGCAGGACCCTATCCAGTGGGATCAGCAGGTCTTGCCCTGCAATATCCACATGGCCCCAGACTTCTGCAACCAGCACAAATGCCCAGGGAGATAATTTTTTTGCCTTCCCCATAAATTTCATTTCTTCTCTGGGAGGAGATTGAGCTCTCCCATGTCACTCACAGAAAAGCCCTGTGGTTTCATTTCCCCCATTTTCAAGGAAGTTGGGCGTATAAAAATCAAGAAGGAGAAGAGAGAAGCCAACAGGAGTGGTAGAAACTTGCAGCAGGGCATAATTCCCATGGCACTGCTCGAGGGCACACGAGGGGCTAAGATGAAACAATGATTGCAAACTCCTGATCCCAAACCCTGCCACACCCACACCCAAACCCCTCAGCTCCTGCTTGGAGACGTGGGAGCTGACAGAGGGTCACCTGAGGCTGTAAAACCAGAGCATCCTCTGCTCTGACCACACTCCTCTCACTGGATCTGGAGGCTCCTCAGAGACCTTCTGGTGAGATTCCTCCTTGTGGTGCCACCAAAGAAGGTGATGCCTCGAGGGTCAAACCAGCTTCCTCCTGCAGCCCACCAGGAACTGGGAGAGAAAACAACTGCTCCATCCCCAGCCTATCCGCAAAGCCAAGCCAGCATAACCCGCTCTCCCCAGCAGCGAGGGCACTGTGGGATGGGAGATCCCCACCCCACCCATCCAGGTTTCGCACCCCACCACTGTCCCCACGAAGCAGCCCCACACCAGGGCTCTGTGCTGGGGCAGTTTGTCATCAGCTCTTGCACTTCACCCCTTCCCCACATCCTGCAGCCAACATGGGGCTGAAAATGGCCCAGAGCTGCTGCTTGGTCCCCTCCCTTTCCTCCCAAGCAGCATCACCCCCCCCACCTAACCCTCCCCCTGGATTGGAGGGGGGTTAATTTCTTTTTTAATATCAGCACAGTGAAGGGACAGGGACTGAGCTGCCAGGAGCTGCTACTCTGACCAGCTCCTCAGGAAACTCCAACCCAGCTCAATGGCACGGGTGGATTAAATTGAAGGAGATGCAGCTGCTTGGAGCTTCATCCACAAGAGCAGCTGCAATTCCTGCAGCTGTAGGAAAGGACTGGGAATCCCCAATATGGTTTTACACCCAGTGAACTTCCTCCTTTCCTCCCACCTCCTCTTCCTCCAAACCATCTTTTTCCCTTAACAAGCCTCAAATTGCCAAGCACAGACCAAGAGAAAAGTTGTGACAAGAGGGCGGGCTCCCGGTTGCTCCTGGAATGCTGCACCCAGCACAGGACCCTTGGGAAAGGGGAAACTGCTGCAACAGGAAACAGCAGCCCCACTGCACCTGTGTTTTCCTGCAGGAAATGGGATTTATTCCAGAGTGGAAGCACCAGGAGAAGGGTCACTCAGGGTTCACACAGGAGCAGGACCACAGATTTGGTGAGTGGGGGAAAAGTGAAACAGAAATGTTTCCCCACGGGCTTCCTCCACTCCCGCTGGGGTGGAGAACTGGAGGGAATTAAACAACTGGGATGATGGTACAAAACAGGTTAATTTAATTTTGTTTATTTAATCACCTGCTCTGGATAAAACAAGGGAAGCTGCAGCTCTGCTGCATCCCAGGAGCTGCCAGTAGCAGTCTCTAATTTAAGATGAACTATGAACATAGAAAAGAAAACAAATCATTTGTTGTGTGGGCAAAAGGGAAAAGCTGAAACGGCCAGCTCAGTGCCTGAACTACAGCTCTGGAATTTCATCTGGCTGCATTTCTCCGTGGGAATCCAGCCAGTTTGACCCCAGGGAATAGCTAAGGATGTGTCTTACCCCAGGATGGCCCAGATGCCTCGATGCACAGAGCGTGGGGTCACAGCCCTGCGTGGCAGCTCTGCAGGAAGCACAGCTCCTCTCCGTGCAGGTCGTGCAGAGGAAGGCGAGGGCCAACACTCAGCAGCTTAGAATCAGCTTCAAAATCTTCTCCCCTCCTCAGCTGCAGCCAAACCACGTCCCTGCTTCTTTACCTGGCCACACTCAGGTGCCACCCAAGGACATCAGTCACTGCAGCTCAGGGCTCTGGTTTGGCAGCAACTCGTGTGTCTGGGATCCCCCAGAGCCCCAGCACCTTCCCCTGGGCTGGCTCCCCCACCCCACTGCTGCTCCCTTTCCAGAGCTGCCCACGCTCCTGGCTCTCTCCTGCTCTGCAGTTACACATTTAGCCACGGCCAAGCTCAGCTTTCCTCCCTGTTTCACTGAATCCCAGAATGGTTTGGGTTGGAAGGGACCTTAAAGCTCATCCAGTGCCACCTCCTGCCATGGGCAGGGACACCTTCCACTAGCCCAGGTTACTCCAAGCCCCCTCAAACGTGGTCCTGGACACTTCCAGGGATGGGGCAGCCACAGCTGCTCTGGGGTTCAACCTGTGCCAGGCCTGCCCACCCTCACAGGGAAGAATTTCCTGCATGTATTTCCAGCTGTCAGGAATCTCCTAGCTCTTGCCAGGTTTTCTCATGGGAAGAGGGCTTTAAAGAACACTTCTTTGAACCCAGAATTAGTTCTGGGTTGCTCTGAGCAGGGCACTGGGCTTGCTCACCCACCTTTGCAGCAACGTGCTGGCTGCTGACACCTGCAGAACTGGGGCTGGGGGAGCTCAGGGAGGAGAGGGAAGGGAATAAACCCCCCAGACTGACACTGCAATGAGCCCACCGGGATCCAGGCAAGTCCCAGCACCACCAGTTGGTAAAACGAGGCCTTTGGGCTTGGGCAGCTTTGATGAAGGACCTGAACACCATGGCAGCACTTTCATAGAGGAGCCCACCTTTGATCCTTCAGTCTCTAAAGGTTCCTCTGTGGGACTCAGAAGAAAGGCAGGAACAGGTCCTGGTGGAAAGCAAACCCATGTCCCCGAGAGCACAAGGCCATGTGTGGGGAGGGAAGAGGGGAGCTGGTGCCAGGGCTGAGGCTGTGCCCAGGCTCCCTTTTAAACAGGCAGGTCCAGCCCAGCAGCTCCATGTCTGTGGTCACTGCTCTTCCTGCTCGGCCTGTCAATGAGGGGGAAGCGGCTCAGGGAGGGCAGAGCCACAGCCAGGCTCTCATTTCCCCTGCTCGCCCGCACGCGTGGCACTCACACCCACTCCAGGGAGCCGGCACCGAGGCAAAGCTGCTCCTGGGAGAGGGGGGAAACACCCAGGGCTGGGAGGAACTGGGGGGCACTGGGTGCTGAAATAGCACAGCCTCGTATTTCTGCAGCAACTGGAAGCCAAGAGCCTCCACCTCCTTGTGTTCTGAGACAGTCCAGGTACTCTCAAGAACTGTATCTGTGGGAGAGGCTGGATGAGCCCACTGACCTTGTGTCCAGAGAAGCTGTGGCTGTCCCATCCGTGGAGGTGTCCAAGGGCAGGTTGGATGGGGCTTGGAGCAACCTGGGCTGGTGGAAGGTGTCCCTGCCCATGGCAGGAGGTGCAATGGGATGATCTTTCAGGTCCCTTCCAACCCAAACCATTCAGGGATTCTGTGATTTTCCTCCTCCATCTCCTCAAGAGCTGCAAAGCCCCATGACCAAGTTGCTTTTGTCTAGTTTGGTCTTAGATTGCAGCTACACCTGAAAGTGCTGCCCAAGTTTTTCCCATAGGATTGCCAAATGTGGATAAATTGACCTTTTTTTTTTACTGCACAATAAAATAAACTATTGAAAGCAGTAAAACCCCTTGACCCATCTACTCCAGCACGTTCACCAAAGTTTTTAACCATGGAATGGTTTGGATTGGAAGAGATTTTTAAAGATCATCCAGTTCCACCCCCTGCCATGGGCTGGGACACCTTCCACTAAGCCCAGGTTGCTCCAAGCCCCATCCAACCTGGCCTTGGACACTTCCAGGGATGGAGCAGCCACAGCTTCTCTGGGATTCAACCTGTGCCAGGCCTGCCTACCCTCACAGGGAGGAATCCCGTCCCAATACCCCATCTAAACCTCCTCTTTGTCAGTTTTTAGCCCAAAACTCTCAGGACCGGAGGCTTGAAGTCACCAGAAGGAGAAGGTTTGGACAAGTCACTGCTGGTGACATCACTCAGCAATGCAAATCATGGCAAGAAAAGCTACTCCCATGTGCAGCCCCACACAGTCCCTTCCTGCTGCCATTCTGCTTCTGAGAGAAGTGAGTAATTCTGTCAAGAACGTGAAGGGAAGTGAAACTCTCTCAGCTCCTTGCAGAGCAGAGCTGAGCGTATCCCACCCAACTTTCTCCTCTAGCCAGGAGGGCCAACATCTCTGCAGTGTGGCCTGACCCCACAGGCAGCTCTTCTGGAAGCAAACTGACACTCCAAAGTCTCCTTTTCCCAGGTTTTAGCTGTGGGGCTCAGCATCCCTCCTTTCCAGTGTGCCTGGGGGACAAGTGACAAGGGAAAGCCTGTCTGCGGGGTGTGAGGATTGGAGCACCCTGTTGCACTCAGGACATATCCCTTGGTCTTGCATAAAGCAGGAAAACTGACAGGATATGAATTTCTGGGGGGTTTTAAACAATCTCTAACATGAGGGTGACATCGTTGCTGTATCCAAAACCCCATCCCTGCAGAGCTACTTGGGAGAGACTCAAAGCAGTTTCACCTCTTATGGGGGAGGTTCAGTCAGGCACATGGATCAGCACACAGATCCTCCCCTCCTGCCCTCCACTTCCCTGCTGGGAAGAGCAGCTCATGCTGCCAGTAAACATGAGCCAGTCCCAAGTGGACACATAAAACCACCTGGTTTCCACCCTGCACACTCTCCTGAGTCCCACTAATGTTCCAACTCTGCTCCAGTTCTGCACCCGTCAATTATTTTTCCAGGAATGGATAAAATCAGATGCTGAAACCGAGATAAAATCTCTTGGCTGCTTCCAGCGTGGGATCACAACCCTCCAGCTCTGCTCCCTTGTGGAGGGCTCAGGTGCCCAGCATCAGATGGGAAGTGTCCTCTGTCACCTGAGCACAGCAAAAACCACCAAAAAGCCAACAAAACCCCCCAAAAGGTGATCTGGAAGTGGCAGAGGCTGAGCACCCTGGTCTAGTGGAAGTGAATAGGCTTTAAGGTCCCTCCCAACCCAAACCCATCTGTGACACTCTGAAAACCTTTAACCGCTGCAGTATTTGGAATAGGAGGCAAAAGGCACTTTGGCCAATATCCACTTTCCCACTGGCAGGTTTGTCCAGCACTTTGTAAAGTCACAGATTGGAGCTGGCAGAGTTTAATCTCCTAAATTGCTGTTTAAAAGCCCTGGGATAAGGCTGAGTTCTCCTAAGTACCGGATTGGGATTAAAAAGCCAAAATAAGTCAAGCTCACACCACACCTGCCAGAGTGGGCATGAAGGGAAAATCCATTCCATTCCTGACCTGGTAAAATTGCAGAACAAACAACACTCATAACATACAACCAGTTTTATTTTTAAAATCCCTTTTCAGTGATTCTGATTTTCTTTTTTCAACTGCAATGGCATTTTTTGCTGATATCGCAATTCCCTGATCATAAATGCCTGAGAGGAAGAAAAGCAAGCCTGAAAAAAAAAGTGGAACTTGAATAGCAATAGTGGCAGTTTTTTTATGCCTCTCAAATCCCTGTCAATCCTTTTGAGGTGATTTCAGAGCCTCAGCTCCATGTGCTGGCACTACAGATCATTTTCTGAAATGCAAATATTTTCTCAGCCTAATTTCAGGACCCAGGATTCAAAGGAGGGAGTGAATTTTAAAAAAATTCCACGTCCAGCATCCACTTCTGTGGAGCATTTTTGGTTTGGTTTTTTTGGGAAGGACAGGAAGCAGATGCTGAGGGAGGAGGTTCCACATTAAACATTTACTTTGTACAACACTTAGGAAGCTCCACAGGGTTCTGTAGCTTTGCCCTCTCATGGGGAGGTGGGAGAGTTCCACACCATCATCCAGTAGGAAGAAACCTGCTTAAGGGATTTAAGGGATAAATGGGCAGGTTCAGCAGCACTGCAGGAAAGTATTTCTGCCCATTCATTCATTTTTCTTCCAAATGAACCATACTGTGCTGCGAGGTGGGCCACTGTCACTGTCACTTCTAGAATCAAACACAGCCACTGCCAGCCCCTTAAAAAACTGCTTTGTAAATTTAGCCAGGAGCTCAGTGCAGGTTTCAACAATGCTGCTTTCTGCTACAGATTTCACCGTATGTAAATGAAAAACAAAACCACTTGTATATCTAAGAGCTATTTATAACACCTAAAGGTTTAGGACTGAAACATCTGCAAGGAAATACGCGGGCTCAGCAATGACTGAGGGCTGGGTCACCTCTCAAAACACTTCAAGAAAATCAGTTTTTGCATGATCAGACTGTGATCAGGCTGAGCCTTATTTTAACTCACCACTGCTATCATCGTGCAGGGAAGATGGGAGAGAAGGGGGGAAAAAATAGAGGCAGGAGTGAAAAAAAATAGAGGCAGCCATCTGGAAACACACTCGTGTGCTCGTGGATCTCAGAAATGTAGCTGAGCAGGGAGGGAAGTTGGATTGCTCCCTGTGGATCCCGAGGCAGGCAGGGAAGAGCACAGCCACGTGTGAGGGAGGAGCAGAGACCCAGCCCACACCACCAGGGCCATCTGCCCCTGCCCGGGTTTGTCACCTGAAACGAGGCCAGCAGGGACAGGACCCAGGGGCGTGTGCTGGGGGAAAGGCACACTCACTGCTGTTTGAAAGAGGGGGAAAAAAAGCCATTTCCCAGGAGATATCCCTGCCAGGGTGAGCTTCCTGTTCCATCTTCATTTATCAGGTCATCCAGCACCACCTGAGGAGTCCCACAAGGGCCCTTTGGGCCAGCAGGAGCTGCCACCAAGGCCCAGGTGTCTGTCCCCAACTGGTGGCCTTGCCGAGCTCCTCACCTCCTGAGGGTGTGATGGGAGGAGGGGATCAACTGCTCAGCTCCCAGAGATTTCACAGCACACTGAAATCAGAGTTTTATTCAAATTAGAGACAAAATGCTCACTTATCCCAAACTCCTGGTGTCCTGCAGGATTCCGAAGCCAAGACCTGTGAACTTGACTGATTTCTGTTATGGGGGCTCTGAACAGTTGATGTTCTCCCTGACCAAAGCAGTGAAATCCCTTGTCAGGTCTGGGAAAATACCCCAAGCAGCTCATCAGTCAACCCTGAAGTACCTCAGGCTATAAAAAAGTGACTCTCCCTCCTTGGCAAACATCAAACCTCTCTGCTCCTGAAGGAGCTCACAGGGATGTCGGCCAAAATTTACTGCTTAAAAGCAGATTCTTGATGCAGAAAGCTTGGAAAGTGCCTCAGAGCTCATGACACAGGCCCCTGCTTCTCCCTAATATCACCCACTTGGTGAAATGTTGAATTTCCATAGGGAAAGTTAAGGAAACAGTGGAAGCTCACATGGCAAAGAGGCCCCTGGGCACTGCAGTGTGGCTGCAGCAGTGACCACACCACCCCAGTTCCAATCCAGAGGCATCCAGTGGTCAGGAATGCCTTTGCCCACTGTTTCAGAGGATGCAGTTCCCCAGGCACAGCCCTCAGACCACCGAGTCTCCAATCCCTCATCAGACCCCGTTTTCCAGGGGTCACACAGCATAACACAGTCCCAACGCCCCCATCCTCTTGGGGCACCAAAGTGCAGCTCCCCTGTTCCCACCTGTGGCATTCCACAGGTGCCATTCCAACAATCCACACTGACATATCCTTCTGAATGGTAGCAGAGTTTATTTTAATGTTTTGTACAGCCAGCATTGGTCTCCAGGAATAAGTTATAATCTTACATAAGTGAGTCCACCCAAACCCACCCTTAAGGAATGTTCAACTTTCAGCACTTCTGATTCAGAGGGAAATTAATATTTAGAGGGCAAGATGCAGTCTGAAGAATGGAAATCAATCTGGATTAGTGATTAAAATTCCTCGGAAGTTCTCAGGGTTTCCTTGCCTCTAACTGGACCATGGACAAGTGCAGAGATCGCATCTTCCAGGACTGCACTGAGAATACATTCATTTTTCCCAAATTGGACAGGGTTTTGCTTCCTTTATCCCCAACTCCACACCCCGTGGTTCTGCTCTGCAGATACAGACTTTACAGTCCAGTACAACCAATGCTTGTAACAGATTTGTCCTGGTTGTACTGGGATCCCACAGCCTTTACTGGGGTGTTCTCAACACCACCTAAAGCACCACCACTGCTCACGGCCTGAGGCAGCAGGAGGAACACACGTCAACAGCACCTCTCAGCAATGAGCACATGAAACAAATAAATACTTCTAAATCCTTTAAATGGTAACAATTCACAGAGTTGCAGTGCACAGCCTGGTGATCTACCAGGCAAAAAGCACTGCAAGGGCAAAGCCTCACTCACCTCCTGGCACTGCTCTCCTTGAGGAATGGGGGAGATGAGCAACAGCCTGAGAGGAATTCCTCCCTCTGTCATGCTCAGAGAGTCACCAGTGTCTGACAATAAGCAATTGGCATTCTCCAGTGCAAAAAAAAAAGGAAAAGAAAAAAAAAGAGGTTGTACAAACATTTCCTTCTCCCTCTCTGAAAAGGAACTCTGAAAGAGCTCAGGCAGCCCCAGGAAAGACCAACCAGCACAAAATCAGAGTCACGAGCTGGCCGTGGGACTCACAGCTTTACTGCCCCACGAGAGAGCCCTTCTGGGGCTCCCTGCAGACCTTCCAGGCTCAGAGCAAAGTGGGTTCACCAGGAAGCCTCTCCTCACTACACCTGGAAGCTTCCCAGCCTGCACACACCAGCACATGGGACACACCTGGGGGTCTGTACCTGGCTTTGAGAAAACTGCTGCAGGTGGAGAGCCCAAACACTGAACATGAGCCACAACCCCAACAAAGGGCTGCTGAGAGTTTTACTCATCCTGGGCAGGTGAATATTGGGGTACTGGGGGATTTTATTTAATTAAAGGAAGGTTTTCAGCCAAGCCTTAAGGCCTAATAAAGCTATTTAATCCAGAAACAAGGTGTGGATGCAGAAACTGAATGCTCCTCGCTCATTATCTTGAAACATTTTGTAACAGTGATTAGAAAGTGTAATAATACTTTTAAAAGCTGGTATTTTTGATGTGGAAAGGAAGGCAAGCTCAGCACTGTGCTGAGCCTTCTTTTCCAAAGGGAGTGCAAGTTTTGGTGAAAGGAAACATTTTGTGTTTCTTACAGAGGACAAACCTGCCACTGAAGCCATGGACACTCACAGGAAACCACCCAAAGTAGCACTGCACTCCACAAGAGCATCCCAACACACACTGAGATACAACAGCAGGGCACTGTGTTCCGACACCACCGAGCAGGGTGAGTTTTTCCCTTTCACAAGTTATGTTCCAGTTAGAATTAAGCAAACCCTCTCCTTTAACTGTTCCTGTCAACGTCTTCTTTATATACAACCCTTAAAATACACTTAAAAATAGCTGCCCATGTGTTGTGTCGTTACCCCGGGGAAGGGCAGTCGCACAGAGCCTGCCTCGCAGGACACCAAAAATCGGGACCACCCCCGGCAGCCCCGCCCTGCTCCGGCCCCGGGGAGGGAGGGAAGGAGGGAGGGAGGGAGGGAAGGAGGGAGGGAGGGAGGAAGGAAGGAAGGAAGGAAGGAAGGAAGGAAGGAAGGAAGGAAGGAAGGAACAAGCAGTTTGGAAATGGGAGTCTCTCACAAAACACACCACTTACGAATCCCGGGGTAATTTCCTCAAGCAGTTTTGTATCGAGTCCTTTCTGAAATGTTTGAGGTCACACTGCCATCTTAGCAATGAAATCTGTTGCAACATGCATGTGTCAGCTTCCCACTCAACCAGCTGCAGCCCTGAGGATTTTTCTGGCCTGGTAGAAAGAGGAAATGTAACACAATTCCTGAAGTATGGCTGGTCCTCTGTTTCCATACCCGATGTGGTTCCCTCGATGGTTCTTGGACACACACCCACACTTTTTTGTTGGTTTTTTTTTTCCTCTAAGACACGTTTCCCTCTAACCAACATGCAGATTTCTCCTCCCCATCATCCGCATCTCGACGCCCCAATGAAACAATCCACGTCACCCATCCAGAGGTTTTCCCAGGTAGACCAAAGTCACTTCTGTGTTACCATACACAGCAGACACTGCTGGATACAGGCAAACTTTTGGCAGTCCTCTGAAGGCAACTCCCAGGAACTCATAGCCCCTCTCAAATGCTAACGTTTTGTCTTCCATGTCCAGGATAACTCGGATCCTTTCGCCTATCTGGAAACAGAGACAGGAGAGGTGGAATAAAAATAACACACAAAAAGAGTCAGCATGTTCAGATGGAGACAAAAATGATGCAAAGTGCACCACAGCAGAGAATTTTAAAAGCAAGGCTTTCCTACCTCTCATGCCTACTTGCTTTTAAGATGGGAATTTCCCAATTTCACTCAAATGCACCATGATCCCAAGTGCCTCTGATGGAGCCACCTGTACCCACCACCTAATTGAGACACTAAATATGACCCTTCTCACAGAAACCCGTGAGGACACTGAGAGTGAGCACAGAGTGACACATGCCCTGGAATTCTGCAGAGCTCTGGAAACTTTGCAACGGCTTCCAAGTTCCCTGAACTCTGTGTTTGGCTGCTGCTATCATTGAGCAGTTTCTCCTTTGTGAGGAGCAATTTTAAAGACAATGACTTTAAAAAAGGCAAGTGCCACCTACAAGAAAATCCCAGAATAGACCGATACGCAGGTGCTGTGGCTGAGAGAGGTGTTGCCTCGCCAAGGCTGAAGGAAACTCGAGTATAAAAGGTAAAATAACCATGAAAACCCTAGAATATCCATACACACACGAGTGAAACCATCACTGACCACAGCAGGAGACTCAGATCCAAGCAGGCATGGAGCTCCCTGGGTATTTCAGACCTCAATCCGAGCCCCAGACAGCGGGCGCCACACAAACTGCTGACTCCTCTCCAACCAGCCCCAGCACTCGGCATTTCTCCCAGCCAACATATTTTTCTTCCAACCAACACTAACACAGACACGTGTTCCCTTTATGTTTTCTATGAGCAGATCACTGCACACGTCTTAATAAAAAACACACCAAAGGATCCCTGATTTGACCCTTCATGTGAAATTTAGGAATATCAGATGCAAGTTACTACACAGATCTGCACCCACGAGTGAAACATAAGCCAATGCAAAGCCCCAGCACTGGGGGTTGGACTAGATGATTTTCTAGGGAAGAGAGTCCCTTCCCACCGAAACCATTCCATGGTTCTATGATCATTAGATGGAAATTACAACGCATCCAGTTTAGGCTGTACCACGGGCAAATCCATCAGTCAAAACACAGCTGTGTGAGCAGGCGGGACAAAGATAAACACTTCTCTAAGGACAAAAAGGTGGCACGGCATTGCTCTTTAATACCCTGGAGTTATCTGAACACCAGGTCCCAGCCAAGAGATGTCACCCACGGGAAGGCAGCCAGCCAGCAAACACAGCACTCAGCACTGCTGCAGGTTTTTGCAGGAAGGCTCTTACCTAAGCTCTAACCTCAGCTCACCCTGCCAGACAACAACAAAGGGGTAATGCACCTCAGACACTCGCCTTGCTGTGGGCCAAGTTGCCGCTTCAGAAGGCTACAACAGCCTTTTCAGCCTTTATTCCAAAAAGCAACACAGTGTCTGAGCAGACACAGTACACACTTCACACTCAGTGTTTGACATTAAAGCGTGGGGACAACCCAGGGGCAGGTGCACTGAGCACCAGATAGGTGTAGCCCTTGGAAGCAATAAAGGACAGGGGAAAGGGCTCACACGGCAGCACCATCTGCCTTCTGCAGGGAAGGCAAAGACACCCCTAAGTGGGCATTTAGGAGCAATTCAGCAGCCAGCCAGGACACACCGGGGGACAGCCAGGACACACGGGGGGTGGGGGACAGCTGGGACACACGAGGGACAGCCAGGACACACCGGGGGATAGCCAGGACACACGGGGGGTGGGGGACAGCTGGGACACACGAGGGACAGCCAGGACACACCGGGGGATAGCCAGGACACACTGAGAGGGTTGGTGACAGCTGGGACACACGAGGGACAGCCAGGACACACCAGGGGTGGGGGACAGCCAGGACATGCTGGGGGTGGACAGCTGGGACACACTGGGAGGGAGGGACAGCTGGGACACGCCGGGGGGACAGCCAGCACCCACCAGACCCGGCACAGCACCCGCCAGACCCGGCACAGCACCTAGCCCCTCACCGAGGCCCCTCACCTGGTACTTGGGCGCGTTATTGCACTGGGGGAAGCTGCCGTTCACCTCCCCGTTGTGCAGCAAGTTATTGTCCACCAGGTTCCAGCCCCAGCTCTGGTCGTCGCTGCCCAGCAGGGCCACATACCCCTGGCACTGCATGGCGGCGCGCTTGGTGGCAATGCCGATGACAGCCACGGTGCCCAGCGGGCCCTCCCACCACACCTCCCAGGCGTGCCGGCCCTCGCTGAAGCCGATCTTGGTGCGCGCCCCGTCCGTGCTCTGCGCGATGGGGTTGCGATGCAGGGTGAAGCCGTTCTTCTTGATGTACACGTTCCGCGAGCAGTCATTGGTGCTGAAGGCGTGGTGGAAGGCACGGACCTGCGGGACAGGACAGGGATAGGGGCAGGGATGGGGACAGGGATGGAGCAAGGATAGGGGACAGGGATGAGGGACAAGGATGGGGGACAGGGATGAGACGGCTGGGACAGGGCTGGAGGGCAGGGCTGGAGGGCAGGGCTGGGGACAGAGATGGGGACGGGGCTGAGGGGACGGGGCTGGGGACACGGGGCTGGGGGGGGACAGGGCTGGGGGAAAGGGATGGTGGGGACAGAGCTGGGGGGACAGGGCTGGGGGACAGGGATGGGGCAGGGCTGGGGGACAGCGATGGGGACTGCGATAGGGCAGGGCTGGAGGGACAGGGATGGGGGCCAGCGATGGGGGGCCAGCGATGGGGACACGGGGCTGGGGGCACGGCCGGGCTGTGGGGACGGGACGGCCCTGCCCGCGGATCGCGCTTGTCCTCCGGGCCCCCAAGAGCCCGGCCGGTGCCAAGTCCCGCGGTGGTGGCTCGGTGCGATAAAGCCCCGCGGTGCCTTCCAGCCCCCGCCCCGGTGTCCAGCGCCGGGGGTGCCCCGGTCTCACCTTGCCCTTGTAGGTGGGCACGTTGCAGAGGATGTCGGTGCGCAGCGCCTCCTCGGCCAGGCAGCGGGCGGCCAGGCTGCGCCACACCTCGCTGTTCTCGTCGCCGTGCAGGACGCGGTGCCACAGCTTGCAGACCAGCGCGCAGCTCCGCAGCTCCCGCAGCTCCAGGTAGGAGAATACGAGCTCCAGCACGCGGCCCGGCAGGAGATCGGAAGAGCGTC
>JAWWMP010000011.1:21362226-21373062 GCA_035047865.1 Dendrocincla tyrannina
GCCCGGGCCCCGCCGCCATCGCCCCCCGCTCCGCTCCGCTCCCGCCCCGAGCCCCGCAGGCCCCGCAGGCCCCGCGGGCCTCACGGCAGCGCCGCCGCCACCGCCATCGCCGCCCCGCGCGCAGGCGCACCGACACCGGGGAGGAGAGGAGAGGAGAGGGGCGGGCGGGCAGGCAGGCAGAGCGGCGGGAGGAGGTGAGAGCCGAGCGGAGGGGGGACTGGGGGGCTTGGGGGGACACAGAGGGGTTTGGGGAGAGCGGAAGGGCTGGGGGGAACACGGAGGGGCTGAGGGGAACACGGAGGGGCTGAGGGGAACAGAGGGGCTGAGGGAAGAACGGGCGGAGGTGAGGGGAGCGGGGCTGAGGGAGAGCAGAGCGGCCGAGATGAGAGTGGAGGGGCTGAGAGGAGAGGAGTGGGCCTGAGGGAGAACTGAGCGGGGTCGAGGTGGGAGCAGAGTGGCTGAGAGGGGAGCAGAGGGGCTGGGGGGGAACAGGGGATTTGAGGGAGAGAGGAGCGTGGCCGAGGTTGAAGGGAGCAGGGCTGAGGTGAGAGCGGAGGAGCTGAGAGGGGAGCAGAGGGACTGAGGGGAGAGCGGGCCAAGGTGGGGGGAGTGGGACTGTGGGGGAGCAGAGGGGCTGAGGGAGAGAGGACAGCCTGGGGGGGACAGAAGGGTTTGGGGGAGAGGAGTGGGCAAAAGTGAAAAGCGGAGGGGCTTGGGGGAACAGAGGGCCGGAGGGAGAGCGGGCCAAGGTGAGAGCAGAGGGGCTGAGGTGGGGCAGAGGGGAGAGGAGCGGGCCTGAGAGAGAACCGAGCGGGCCGAGGTGAGAGGAACGAGGCTGAGGTGAGGGGAGCGGGGTCGAGGTGACAGGAACGAGGGAGAAGAGCGGGACTGGGGTGCAGCAGAGGGGCCGAGGGAGAGCAGCGAGGCGGAGGTGAGACCTGCGCCCCCCGAACCCCGGGGGTTGGGAGGGCACGGCCCAGGGCGGGCCCCCCGGCCGATCTGCCCCACGCGGCCCTCTCTGTAGTGCTGCTTAACCCGCTGGGGATGAAGTTTTCCCGGGGCGTTGAATGGGCTCTGGCTGCTCTTTAGAGCTGGCTCGGCAAAAATCGCATGGAAATCATAACATGGTAAAAAAAAAATACACCTAAATCAGCCGTTGTATTGCCCAGCAATGCACTAAGGCCACGGACGGCGGCTGGGCTGTCGCACGAGTCCGACCTTCCTCTGCCCTGCCCTGCGTTAACTCTCCTTTCCCTGTGGCGCCCCAGCCCCTCCAAGACTTCTTATGCTTTTGTGTCACTCTTTTCTTTTTTTTTTCCTTGTTTTCCCCTCACTTGATTTTCTGCTGATGTGGTCCCATAAGCAGCGCTGTGGCACAGGCTGTGGGCAGTCACGCCAGGGAAGGGTGAGCTTGGCGGGCGTGCTCTGAGACCCAGTTAAATGTGTTGCAACCCTTCTAACTACCTGCCTTAAACCGGTACTTCTTCTTTTAAAGAGACCGTAGAATCATTGTATCGTTTACCTTGGAAAACACCTGCCAGCACCTGATGTCGCTGCTTTTTGAGCCCAGGCTTCACTCGGGTACTGAGCGAGCTGTGGGGACCCGCTGGGGGGCCCGTTTTAAGTTGACACCGGAGTTTCAAGCTCTCTGCAGGCTGATCCTGTTGCTCGATCAGTTTCTGCAGTAATGACCCCAACAACCGGCTCAATTCCTGGTTCTTTTTGTCGGTTTCAGGGGTGTCCCCGAGACATGGCGGTCAAGTGGACGGGTGGGCATTCCTGCCCTGTGCTGTGCCTGACCGTGAGCGCGGAAGGGCTGGTGGTGTCGGGCGCGGAGCGTGGTGAGCTGACCCTCTGGGATGGGGGAGGCTCTCCGGCGGGACAGCTCCGGCTCCCGGAGCACGACGACGTGACCTCTGTGGTGTTCTCTGCCCGCCACCCCAGCACCCTGTACACCTCCCACGGGGAAACCATCAGCGTGCTGGATGTCCGGTTCCTGCAGGAGCCCCTGGAACGCTTCCACGTGAACGAGGAGGAGATCAACTTCCTCTCCCTGAACGACACCGACAGCTTCCTGGCCGCGGCAGATGACTCGGGGGCGATAAAGATTGTGGACTTGGAAAGCAAGAAAGTCACCCGGTCCCTGAGACACTCCAACATCTGCTCCTCTGTTGCCTTCCGACCTCAGCGGCCTCAGAGCCTGGTTTCCTGTGGACTGGACATGCAGGTGATTTGCATACACGTAGATGGTTATCAGTGAAGTGAAACAATAATTAGTGAGGTGCACAGACTTTCACCAAGAGTGAGGGTGTCCAGCTTGCAGTCACTGAGAAGCTCTGTCATAAGCATCCTAAAGTAGTTTTGGCCCAAAACCTTCAGTGTCAAGGCTGTTTGTGCCATTTTCTCCTCAGCAGTTCCTCTCCCTGTTTTTATCTTCCTTAATATTCATAATCCAAAAGTGAGCAGGGTGGGGGGAGATCAGAAGGTGATGCAAAGCTCCCTTACTACAAGTAGATCGATGTCTTTCCAAGTGGAAAATACCAGTGTAGGGATAAGTCATTTTTACCATTCATGCTTTTTTCTGATTGACCTCTTGGAAGCATGAAATGTTCTTTGCCTTTTATGCTACTCTGTCCTCATGAAGAGGAAACTTTGTCCTTTGCATTTTGAGAAGAACCATGCTAGGAGCTGAGTCCAGAGCTGGCCACGCAGGACAGATGATTTTCAGTAATTTTTTTCCAGTGGTTGAGACCTGACCACATTCCTGGTTTAGCCCAAGATGAAAACTGTCACTTCTCAAAGGTTTCTGTGGTTCCCGTGGTGTGAGGGTGAAGTTGGTTTGACAGTGTTGAACAGTTTCACTCTGTGTTCTTGAAACTGAAGCACATCTCACACCCATTAGAGCAAATATGTGGTAATATTTAGTATTTTTCCATGTTAAAGCCCTGTGACAAATTCAGTCTGAGAGGATTTAAACATTCAGTGCCTTAGCTGGCTTAACTCAGGTCCCTAAAATGCAGATTCACAAGCCTGTGGCTGGAAGCTTTTTATCAGAATTATAAGCACTTATACACCACTAGATACAAGTAAGCTGGTTATATTTTTGTGACTTCTAATATTATAGTCTCATTTATTGTAGCTGAGCAAGCTGTTTTTTAGGTGAAAGCCAATATCCCAAAAGAGTCGGAATTTGTTAGTGTTTTTATACAGTGAAAAGAGCATTTTCCTGCTCTGGGTTTGCACATCCAACCCGCAGGGAAGCCACGGCTGATGAGAACTGAAATTTAGGTTGCTGGAGTTCTTTCAGGAGTTCCAAGGAAGCAGGGAAAATGCCACGAGGTCAGAAAATACTTAGTTTGCAGAAAACTTGTCAGCAGTTGATGGATTCATCACGGAAACAGGAGCATAAATCACAGTTGTTGTGGAAAGGTTTCCCTTTCATCCATAGCAAAATAGTTTTAATGCAGCAGCAAGAGCAGTCTCTGAAACAGGAAAGTGACAGGAAATTACGTATTTTGGATGGTTTGGTGTGATTTGGATTCCAGAAATGCAGAGCCAGGGTGACAGCTCTTTCATGGCCCAGATTTAAAGACCTGGTGACTACTGCTGGTAATTACTACTGGTGGTTGAGGACTGAAGGACTATTTTTATTGACAACAAATTAAGAGTTAGCCTTATGAAGCAAACAGCACACCAGTGCTGCATTAGACTGACTTGTGCTTCTGGCTCTGTTGGCCTTGAAAATGCTTATTGTCAATTCAGATCCTGCAAAAGTCATGAGAGAATTATTTTTCATTGGCTCGGTAGAAATCTCTAGTGTTTGAAGTGCTGTATGAGAGACAGGTGATTCATGTGAAGGCACAGTTATCACTTCGTGGGGGGTTTGGGAGTAGGGTGGCATTTGAAAAGCAAGACTGAAACACAACTTCCCCCCATCTCATCAGGAAAAGCACACCCTACTCGATAGACAAACCAGATCTACTCACTGGACATAAAAAGAAACACAAATATGCCTGTTTAAAAATGAGAGCCTCAACTACTGTTTGCCTTTTGCTGTCCCATTTTGCAAACACATTCACGGAGATGATTATTTTAGGACAAGTGCATAGCAGAGACAGAAATCCAGAATGATAATGATCTCTCTTCACTGGGAGAGTTTCCGTGTCCCTTCTTCTCAATAATTGATGTGCAGTACATCATGATTACTACTGCTGAGATGAATGCAAAGGCTTTTAGAGCAGCCTTTGCATCCCTTTCGTGGTCTAAAGGTCTGAGTCATTGACTGCAGAGTCCAGCAGTGGGGGTTTGGAAAGCAGGCTGGAAACATTTGCCATGTTTATCAGGCAACTTCAGCGACTCCTCACCACACACCTTACACCTCTTACACTCATGCACAGCCTTTGCTCCACTAGAACAAGAGATGCAGTGGTTTACTTTTACTGTTAAAGATCTGTTTTTATGTAAAATGGACAGATTATTGATTCATCCTGCTTTTTTTCCAGGTCATGCTGTGGAACCTGCAGAAAGCTCGCCCCTTGTGGACCACAAACCTGCAGGAGTGTGGCACAGAGGAGGAGAGCCCACAGACAGCCGGGCAGCTCTTCAACCCGCCGCTCGCACATTCCCTGTCCGTCGCCTCCTGCGGAAACCTCTTTGGCTGCGGAGCTCAGGACGGGAAAGTCAGAATATTCCGAGTCACTGGTGTCAAGTTTGAGCGTGAGCTGGAGTTTCAGGGTCACAGCCTGGGAGTCTCGCAGGTCCTCTTTCTGCCAGAGGCATATTGGTTGTTGTCTGGAGGAAACGATGGGAGAGTCTTGCTCTGGGATGTTGGCAGCGAGGTTGGAAAGCAGCAGAAAAGTCCAGCAAAATCTCTGCAGAGGAGGAAGGCCCAAGCTGCCAGCAGAAAAAATGGGAAGCTCAACAAAGTGTCCTCGAGTGAACAGGCTGAAGTTGTGCCCAAGCTCACCATTGAGCACGGAGAGAAGGTGAACTGGCTCTCGTGCATGGAGATCAAAGGCTCCAGGAGGGTGTTGGTGGCTGACCAGAGCAGCTCTGTGTCAGTGTATCCCTTGCCAGAACTGTAGACACCCAGGGGTTTGCAGAAAGTTTGGGGGCAAAGCCACTTCTCAGAGCCAGTCCCATCCACTGACAGCGACCTGGACAGTGAACCCCGCTGTGTCCCTTGGAAGGAGAGGGGATTTGCTGTGCACTTGTGGTGTCTTCTCAGCAGCTCCTGTGCTCACAGCTGCCATCCCGTGCAGGGCTGGCAGTTTGCTGCTTGAACTGAAGTGAAACGGGTCTCTGCATTTAGGGGTAACATTAGTTCATGGCTAAGCTGATGTAATTAAGGCTGGAGGGGGAAATCAGCACTAAGGGGGTGCCCACAGTGCTGAGTGAGGGTGCTGAGCAGTGACAGGGCTGGCTGAGCTCCGTGGGGTCTGCACTGTTGCAGTGCTCTGTGTGACTCTCCCCACAAAGCTGTGGCCCAGTTGGCTTAAACTGGTTCTAGTGGAATCTCCTTTCCGTCACTGTGTCAGCAGCTGCATGTCAGACTAGAGAAGCATCAATTAATGAGTAATCAAATGAGTTTCCCTGTCGTTGCCAGTTGGTTTTGCTCAGACTGCAGCAAAGGAAGGAGCAGGGGAACTGTTAACATCTCTTTGATGGGTCAGCTGTCAGTTGTATCCCAGGGAAAAAGAACTATTACACTTAAATAAATGCTTTCTCTGTCACTGCTCCCTTGTGCTTAGACTCGCTGTAATATTGCCAAACTCACAGAAAAATGTGTCAAAAAGTGTATGGTACCCCTGTCACAGGGGGAATATGAAGGGCCAAAGGCATGGATTCTTCTTATCCAAATATTTCCTGTCTCCCCAAAGCTTTGGAAACAAAATGAGCAGAACCTGGCTTGCTAGAAGCATCTCTTCCTGTGCAAATTGAAGGCAGGAAGAACTAAGTGGAAATGCTGCAGCACTTGATGTGTTCAGTTCATGCTGGATTGTCCATGGAATGGGCAAACAATTTTTAAAAAGTTTTTTTTTTTCTCAAGTTGTCCTTTACCTGTCACAGAACTGAATTCCTGGTGCTGCCTGAGGACCTGCTGCACTGATGGGGAGTTTGTGCTGCCTTTTTCACCATCTGGGCTGTTATCAGACCCACATTTCCAGGTCTTTTTGCATACCCAGCTCCTGATAATCATTAGCTGGCTGTGCTGGCTTTATGGAAGAGATTCCACCTGTCTTGCTTTTGCTCAATGCAGCTCCCTGCAACCAAACACAACTCATTCTCATCCAGATCTGATTTTACCATCATACCTTTTTTAATTAAAGAGACCAAAGGCAATCTGCTTGTACAGCCTGTCACAGCAGGAGACTTTGGCCCAAGACATGAGCTGGTGGGTGCAAAGCCAAAACGCAGCACAAAGTAAGAAGCAGAACAGTGCAGTTACCTCCTTTTGTGTCACCTCTGAACTGGTTTTGTAGGAAGACACAGGGTCAGTGGGACAGAGGAGGGGGCCCAGGTGTGTGGTTCAGTGTGTGATATGTCCATGAGCGTGTGCTGGTGTATCCATGACCTATATTTGGATATACGGGCTATAAAAAGCCTTGGAACAAACAACCTCCTGCAGGACTCAGATCCCCTGCCCCTGCTGTTGCTGCCGGCTTCAGGAGAGAGGAGTGAGCCCGCTCCAGCTCTTATTTCTGCTCTTGGTGTTCTCCAGGAAGATGGCTAAAGGCAGCATCTCCCTGCACTCCCTGAACGAGACGCTGAACAGGTCTGAGCGGGATGGGGAGGAATAGGGCAGGGGAGTAGGCAGCCTGTGAGCATGGGAAACGTGCTTGGCAGGAAAGATCCGTGGGTAACGGCGTGTATGTTGTGTGTATACGGGGAGGGAGCAATTCATGAGCACTCATATTTCTCCTTCACTCACTGGGGAGGGAAGGGGGACAGGGCTGTCAGCTCCATGGCCGCTGTCCCGGCTGTCTGCTGCAGGATTTGGGCACTCACTCCATCAGCCAAGGCCTGCAGCTGGGTGAAGCGTTGGCAGGCAATTTGTAACCGACAGGAAAGTCGGGTTTGCTGTTTTTAATGGGAGATTTGGGGTGAATTTCTGAATTTTGGAAAATGGCTCAGAGTCTGGAGGGTTCAAGGATTGGGAGTAAATGCTTATCATTAGCAGAAAAACAAACAAGAAGGAACTTTTCCTGTAAATTTAAAGAAAGCAGATCACTGTCACGGGGGAATCGGGGCATAGGTGACACTGATTCACCCTCCATTTCCAAAGCCTGCAAAGCAGACGAATGAGACCAGCAGGTTCTCTGGCTTCCTGTAAAACAATCCAGCCCCAGCTGCCCCCGCTGGCACCGGCCCCTGTGCTCAGCTCCAGTGCGGCAGCAGCCACGGGGCACAGATCAGATATAACCATGAGCATGGATCCTCGGGAGAAAAGAGTCAGAAAAGGGTCTGAAATTCTCAGCAGTCTGAGGCAGGGGGGATACTATTGCCACTCCATGGATTGTCAGGTCTGGATTTTCATATTACTGTGAGGGTGGGCAGGCCCTGGCACAGGGTGCGCAGAGAAGCTGTGGCTGCCCCATCTCTGGAAGGGTCCAAGGCCAGGTTGGATGGGGCTTGGAGCAACCTGGGCTGGTGGAAGGTGTCCCTGCCCACCAAAGGTCCCTTCCAACCCAAACCATTCAGGGATTCTACAATGTGTTGCCTTTAAAGGCACTATGCAAACAGTATGAAGACATTTTTAAGACAACTCAGGTGTCATACAGACAGCTGTGGCTTACCTGCAGTAAAAGTGATCACCCACAGCTGGAGGGAAATGAATGACTACGTGTTGACAGACTGACAGCTGACAGACTTGGAAAGAAATGCTTCTCTCATCGAGACACTAAAAGGGTTCAAACAGTGGTGACCACAAAAATAGACACTAGAGACCTGATCAGTGGCAGAAACACTGGAACCACTCCTGAAAGAAAAAAGTGAGAGTAAGATGGGTGGGAAACTTCTTGAAGTGTGTGTCTAACATAGCACGGAGTGAGTGAGCAGGGAGAGCTTGGAGAAGTGTGGGGTGCTGCACTGGCCTGGGAAAGAAAACCCACGTGACAGCTCTAAAATGTCATTTTCTGTAAATGCCTGAAGAGCAGAAATAAGGTCACACATACAACCACACTTTCAGAGAAGTGGGAATGCTGGAGCTTTTACTGCACAGCGTCCAAGAATGGTCTGTGTGCTAACGAGAGGGGAATTTTAAAAGCTTTCTGGTGAAGAATGGGGATGTGGTTTGGGTGTACACTAGTCAGAGTTAGAGGTCACTGATTCAGTGGTAACTTCACTCACACTAAAGGAAAAAGTGTTTGGAGGTCGGCATTGAAATGAAAGCAGCAGGTTTAAGCCGTCATTCCTCGTTTCATTCCAAACTTGGATCAAGAGGCAGCAGCACTGAGTGTATCAGAATTCACTAAAGGCTGTAGGAGAGCAGTTAGGGAGGTGAGCCCTGCCGTAGTGTAACTGCACAGATGTGTTCAGATCCAAAATTAGCAAATGCTGAAATGTTTGTTACAGGGGATTAAAAATACGGATTAATTTACAGATGGGCAGTATACCCCCAACAAAGTGCTGGAGAGACAAAAATGGTTCCATACTAAAGCATGGGGCTAAAGGGCTGCTGAGAAACAACCACTGACAGGAGCATTAGTGATGAGATCTTGGACAACTTCACTCTTACTTGTAGAGGAGAAAGGCTGAGAATGGGCCACGAGGAAGTTTATTTACCATGATAAAAAACCTGCAAATCCGAGAGCAATTCACCACAAGTATCTCTGCCAGGACACTCATTTTCTGACACCCACCTTGAAATTCATTCACACCGACTCACCTCAGTGTGACAGACCACATTAACCCATCCAGTTTTCCTCAACTCTCTGCATTTGTACATCACAGAAGCTCAATTTTCCAATTAAAGTTCCATTTTAGTCCTCAAATTCTTGCTGAGGAGTCCTGCTGAAGGGAGCTGAGCTTTCACCAGGCTGCAGAGGAAGTCTCGTAGCCTCAGGAAACAGCAGCAAATCCTTAGACAAGGATCTGCACAAGCTACAAGACAATGAATTAAGGTCGGGGCTTCTTAGTAAAATGTGCCATTGTTGATGGCCTTTTATTTTCTCCTCACTCAAGCCAACTGCAGAATGCAAAGAAGGGTTTGGAGAAGGAGGTGGCAGGAGAAGAGGCAGGCAGGGAGAGAGGGGAGCTGCTGTCAGGGGAAAAAAAATTGCATTCTTGGTCCTTCTCTTGTAACAACAGGCTTTAAAATATCATGGAGCACACATGAAAGACTGAACAACTGTGGGTAAATTATTTAATCTGCTGTTTATACAGGGTAAAATTAACTTCTATTGGTCCGGAGGGTTTTGTTTGGGTTCTTTATTTTTTAATGTCACCATCTGAAAGCTACTGTGTATTTTTGTAAAAAAAGCTCAGCCAAAGTTCTCTTTAGCAAAAGTGGAGTAGGGCAGCTCAGAACTCAAAAACTCTTCTTTAGTCTTATAACTTACAATTTTAAATAAGGAAAAACACAAGATGCCAGGTAATGAAAAGCAGTGAATAAATAAAAGCTATGAAGTTTTTATCTCAGAGCGGTTCCATGGAAGAACAGTCCTATAAAAGGGAAAACCAGAGCAGGACAAGCTGATGGGAGAAGAGAAACACTGCGGGTAGTTTTTTTATTATTTGCATCATGTTTATTCTGAGGATAAATGAGAAGTTCTGCAAGGCATCAAATGAAAATTGTTCAAAACATCATGATACTGCAAATAAAAGCCTAAATCACTACAAAATGTATTGCAGAAAAAACCTGTGCCGCTAATAATGCAAATTGTTGAGACCTGCAGATACATGTCCAGACTGATTTTGCAGCTCTGTTTAGAGGTCAGCACAGGAAAGGGCCAAAAAGACATGGGGTGTGACAAAAAGCCCCCTTGATTTGTAGTGGTTTCTCACAGCCTTGATTCAAAGGAACATACAGCACCTTCACTGACCCCGTGGGCAGCGCAGGGTCTGTGCCTGACAAAGTGCAACTCCCCACAAGTAAAATTCCAGCCAACTTGTACAATGTATTTCGCTAAGCACATTCCGTGGTTAATTGCTACATATTCATCATTACACGTCCTTCTAAGCTTTCATAAACACTTGTAAATTACCCAAGACACACATTTTTAGGGCTTAGACAAATGAGTAAAACACTGCATATCTTTTGGCTATATATCTCTCCTAACTAGACAATGTTTAGTGATTTAAGTCTCTGGGAGAGATGGGTCTTTTGATTTATTTCTTACAGCTGCAGGACAATTCTTCAGGGTTTTCTTCATCTAAAGATGGTTAAGTAAATAAGTGTTTTATGCTTTTACTGCTGTTTGTCCAGAAACCCTTGTCTCCTGCTTATCTCTGGCAGAAGACAGACAGAAAACATTTGTCTTTTGACAGGGATTAAGACCAGTTCCTTCCGAAAAAACTTCTAAATCGCTCTAAAGTTACAATATAGCACGGCTTGTGTCACAATGTCGCGGCAGAAAGTCTCAGATCCCGAAATTCCCTCACCCTCAGATCCCACAGTCCCCTCACCCTCAGATCCCGAAATTCCCTCACCCTCAGATCCCACAGTCCCCTCACCCTCAGATCCCACAGTCCCCTCACCCTCAGATCCCACAGTCCCCTCACCCTCGTCCTCAGATCCCCAAATCCCCTCACACCCTGCCCTCAGATCCCCAAATCCCCTCACACCCTGCCCTCAGATCCCCAAATCCCCTCACACCCTGCCCTCAGATCCCCAAA
>JAWWMP010000011.1:21373162-21384600 GCA_035047865.1 Dendrocincla tyrannina
TCCCCTCACACCCTGCCCTCAGACCCCGAACTTCCCTCGTTCTCAGAACCTCAATCCCCTCTCCCTCGTCCTCAGATCCCGAAATCCCCTCACGTTCAGATCCCGAAATCCCTTCACCCTCATCCTCAGATCCCCAAATCCCCTCACCTTGAGACACCAAAATCCCCCTCACCTTCAGATACCAAAATCCCCTCACCCCCACCCCCTCATCCCCTCACCCCGTCCCTCCCTCAGGGTGGAGTGCCGGCTGCAGGCGGTGCGGGATCGGTTCTCGGCGCTGGACCGGGGGCTGCGGGGGCTGTCTCTGCGCTTCCAGCTGCACGAAGCGGCGCTGGAGCGGGCCCTGTTCCGGGATGAGCCAGGGGGCCCCGGCCACAGGTGAGGCTCCTCACGGGCTCCGTGCCTCGCCGGGGTCCAGGGGAGGCTCCTCACGGGCTCCGTGCCCCGCCGGGATCACCGCCACTGCCGCAGCCTCAGCTCTGTGTCCCGGCAGGCTCGGCGGACACGGAGCCGGAGGAGGAGGAGACGGGGAAGGAGGAGCCGGAGGGGAAGGAGGAGCCGTGGCCGGAGGAGGAGCCGGGGCCGAGCTGCGGGCGGCGGGAAGGGCTCGGCAGTGAGGGGCGGGCGCGGCCGCCATTGCGGGCCCGCGGCCTGTGCCGGCCCGGCCCGGAGCGGTGGGTGCAGGGCCCGCGCTGGGACCGCTGAGGGGGCACGGGCGGGGCCCTGGGCCGGGGCACACCCTGCTTTGAATCTGGAGTACCCCCCCGGATGTGGGCACCCCCTCCTTGGATCTGGGCACCCTCTCCTTGGATCTGGGCATTCCCCCCTTTGGATCTGATCATCCCCCTCCTTTGAATCTGGGCACCCCCCCTTTGGATCCGGGCACCCCCCCTTTGGATCCGGGCATACCCCCCTTGGATTTGGGCATACCTCCCTTGGATCTGGGCACCCCCCTTTGGATCTGGGTATACCCCCCTTGGATTTGGGCATACTCCCCTTGGATTTGGGCCCCCCCCTTTGAACCTGGGCCCCCCCCCTTTGAACCTGGGCCCCCCCCCTTTGGATCTGGGCCCCCCCCCTTTGGATCTGGGCCCCCCCTCCTTTGGATCTGGGCACCCCCCTCTTTGGATCTGGGCACCCCCACTTTGGATCTGGGCACCGCCACCCCGCGGGTTATTCTTATCAATAAAACCAGCCTAAATAATAAAACCACCTTAAAGTGTGTTTTTCTCCATGGCGAGTTCTGTGTGGGGAATCGCAGCCTTTCTCTCAAGGGCCTTTTGTGTCTGAAGCTGCCTGTTTATGATGCTTGTAAACTTATAAATCTGTGGTTTTATTCTTGTGGATTTATGTGTCTTTTATTTTCTCTCCTGCAGTATTGCCGGGCCAAGTGGAAAAATCCTGTGAGGATCCAGATGATCCCCACTGTTTCAAGTCATACAAGAAGGTGCTGAAGTCTTAATTCTTCATTTATCATAAGAAAAAAGTACTTTGGCTTTTTAGTCCCGGCTTAAGTAAGCAAAGGAATGAGGAAGAAGCTGCTCTGCCCTGCTGTTGTATTTCACCTTCAGAATGTGCTGGAAGCAAGTCGGTGCCAAAAGCAGCTTTTGAAGAGTGTGGATATACTGAAAAACTGAGCGAATGGAAGGTTAAGGTAAGTGGGGTAACATATCCAGCATAGCTTATCACAGTTAGTGCTGTGAGAAGAGTGATAGAAATGGCTGGAAGAACTCTCACCTTCTTTCCCCTGCCCTCATTGCCACCTCCTTGCTATCCCCAAAGCACCTGTTACAGCTCACAGGAGACTGCAGTAGGAAAACCTGCTACAGTTTTTCCATGAATTCTGGAAAGACCTGCATTTGCTGGGAGAATCAATCAGGCCCTGAGCAAAAGCAACCACTTGGACAGGCTTGTAAATCCACTAAGTTTTCTTCAAGTAGTTGTAAAACATTTTCTGTTTTCGTTTATTTTCCTTCTAATAAGGAACATAAATATTTGATTTCACTTTCAGGTCCTGATGGTGTCCTAGTTTGGTTCCTCTACCTCGAGTCAGTATGTCCAAGAAATCCAAGGCCCCCCTTTCCTTGTCTGACTGCCTCTGCCAGATTTGCATGGAGATCTTTGTGGAGCCTGTCACGCTGCCGTGCAGCCACACCCTCTGTAATTCCTGCTTCCAGCTGACAGTGGAAAAGGCCAGTCTCTCCTGCCCTTTCTGCCGGCGTCGGGTCTCTTCTTGGGCACGGTACAACGCCCGCAGAAATACTCTGGTCAACTGGGAGCTCTGGGAGAACATTCAGAAGAACTACCCTGAGGAGTGTCAGCGGAGGATTAACGGGCAGGATCTGGAGGAGGACAGTAAGTGAAACGTTCACCTGGCCTGGCATTCTGCTTTGCCACAGTGATGGCTTTGGATGGTGGGAGATACAGAGCTGTGGGTAGGCAGGTGTGTTCCTGCTGGGCAAGGCAGGGGGACAGCTCTCCTGTAAAAGGGGAGGGAAGAGGCAGGCACTGCCTTTTTCATTTGTAGGTAAAAATGATGTTGTCTGGTCATGGCAGTGGGTACTCATTCATGCCTTTGGCTGCCTGGCCTTGCAAGGGCATTAGTTCATTGCTCCTTTTCAGCTGTAGCATCTGCAAGCAGTGTTTGGGTGTGCTGGTGATTTTCTTTATCGCTGTCAAGTAAGTGAAGTGGTTAAAAGTTTTTTAAGTCTATTAATTAGTTGGTTAGAGATTCCAGGGGTTCAGTCAATGCAAAAGTCTCCGAGCCAAAAATTGTGGTGTCAGAGAAAAGGAAGTGAAATCTGATTAACGTTTTGGAGAGGCATTTTGGGGTTGATTCCGTTGCAAGCTCCCCTGAGGGAGGTTTGTTGGTGCGTTGGCTCTGTGGCACCTTGTTCCACTTGCCGTGTAATGAGGTCTTTTTAATCATGACAAGTGAAAAATATGTGTTATGGTCAGTGTACCAACAAGAGAGTGAATCATGGAATAGTTTGGGTTGGAAGGGGAAGCTCATCCAGCCCACCCCCCTGCCATGGGCAGGGACACCTTCCACTAGCCCAGGTTGCTCCAAGCCCTGTCCTTGGACACTTCCAGGGATGGGGCAGCCACAGCTTCTCTGGGATTCAACCTATTTCTTCACATTTATACACAGTACTTGGAAATCACAGCCTGTTCCTGCCACTCCACATCTCTCTGCTTTTTTACTGTGTGAATTTTATTCCTTTGTAACGCAAAGTGCGTTTATTTTTTTATCACAGCACTTGATTTAAGTCAAATCATTCCCGTGACAGGGTATGGAAGCCATCTGTGGTTAAAATCCTTCATTGTTGACTGCCATGATCTTGCTTTGTTCCTCACTTTGGTTTTTTTCCTTTCCATCAGTCTGTGTCCCCAAGCCACAGCACCAGCTGAGCAAGCCTGGGGAGCTGAGGCAGGAATATGAAGCGGAGATTAGCAAGGTAAGTCTAAAAATACATTGAAAAGCACAAATGCTTTGTATGTGGTTATTTGAATTGATCCCACAAACAGCTGTAACGTTATTTAATGATAAGGGCAGTGCTGCAAGAACACACTGGTCACTCCTGAGGCACAAAATAAATTTATGGAAGAGGAAAGATTTCCTTGTGTTCGACATGAGATGACATTTCTCAAGTTTCCTTGATCTCTGCCTCCTACCTCACCCCTCAGTCAATGCACATAAAGGCAGAAAATGTGAGAATTTGGAACTTGTTTGGGCTTTGATTTCATGCCTGCCTTTTTGATTTCCCTCCAAGTAACAGACCACAACTGGATGAACATACATTTGTTCTTTGCTTATTCTGTTACCGCTGATCATTTGAAAATCAGAAAATATTTGTAAGAAGTCTCAATATTGCCTTTCTAAGGATCCTTCTTCCAAGTCAGACACAGTAATATTATGATTTATAGTTGGAAAATATTTGAGAATGCTCCTTTCCCTGACAGCACCTCGCTGGTGGTTACAGGAGCAGGGGCAGTACATGAAGCAGAGGACTGGGGGCAACTTCCAAATTCCCTTACCCAGTAAAGAAAGCTTTATTCAGTCTTGAAGTGCTTTGCTGTCCTGCTGGAGCTGCTGGTAGCTGATGTGTCAGTGGGTATCTCTCATAAGGAAGGCAGATTTAAAACTCTTGGCCTGCTGCTTTGGGTTTTCTGTGTTTCAAGAGAGCAGGACTCTTCTAGAGGAGAGATGTACTGTCTTTGGGGTATATAAGATGATACTGTTATATAATGATATAAGCAAGTTGAGCAAATACTGTGGAATACCTGGCATCCAGCCTCAGAAAGAATCTTACTCCCGGTTTCTCTGTAGATCCATGTATTTGGAAATCTTAGTTTGTGTTTGAAAAAGTGGGGAATGGAGTTTAACCTTGCATGCGAGCAAGGTTAATGGTATAATCTTACAAAAACCAACAGGGTAGATCACACTGTGGTCAAACCCGAGGCTCTACACTGCGTCAGGGTGATTTACACCTTTGATGCCTGGTGTAGTCAAATAATAGCTCTGTTTGTTGTGACCAGCGGGTGGTTCCCATTTGAGGAGGCGCTGGTGTGAAGTGTGGCCCTGCAGCAGGAACCAGGCGGGCTTTCAAACGCATCTCTTGTAGGTGGAGGCAGAAAGGCGAGCGCACGAACAGGAGGAGAACAAGGCGAGCGAGGAGTACATCCAGCGGCTGCTGGCAGAGGAGGAGGAGGAGCACAGGCTGGCAGAGCAGAGACGGAGGGACATGGAGGAGCAGCTGAAGCAAGATGAAGAGCTGGCCTGGCAGCTCAGTAACAGTCTGGTGAGTTAGGGTTGAGGGGAACAGCAGAAAACATTGATACAGTGCAAGCAACTTAGACTCCTCAGAGAAAAAGTTAAAATTGGGAATAATTTGCATTTATTCTAGTTGTAGTTGGAAGGTCTTGTCAGCCCCCAGTGCTTTAGAGCCTTGCTGACCATTAATTTTTGAGAAAACAGCAGGAGGGTGAAATACCCCAAACATTTCTACCTGTGTAATGCACATTTGAATTCCAGCACCCAGCACATGTGCTGCATGTTTTCATTGTGAAACATTCTTAAAACACTGGTTTTCTCCTGAATACTTCCTATTCCCCATGATTTTAAAAATCCTTCTTTGGAAGAAAATAATGTCTCTAACCTCTACTGGACCAAAGGAACATACAGTGACAATTTACCTTATCTTTTGGGGTTTTTTTTTTGTTTTATTAATTTGTTTGGGTTAGTTGGATTTTTGCTACCCAGTGAGGAAAGCTGTGTACTTATTTGAGCAAATCCTCCTGCCCTCAGTGCTAGATCCAGGAAAGTGAATGGAACATGTAACATTTCTTATCCCATATCTATCTGTTACTTACAGTTCTAGAATTCTTTGGGCACAAATGACTAATTCTGCAGCAAAACCAAGCAGTTCTCTGGTGTTTCTCTGGTGTCTGTTGTGTTTTGGTTTATATAACACTGTTTTTCCTTGTCATGGAAGAATGAGGGTTCCGAGGGACACGTGCTCAGCAGCCTGTCACCAGCACACGGCCTCTCACCTCAGACATCCCCAGCACACTTGGGCAAGGCAAAGAACAGACCAAACAGCTCTGGAGACATTCAGAAGTAAGGGAATCAAGTGTTTCTTCCTTAATTATTGGTCTGGTTCTTAGTGTAGCATCCCTCTGCTCCATTTGCTTCTTTGCAATCCTGTAGGCCAACTTCCCTGGATAACTGGGGCCAAATGTAAAATGTTGAAGGTTGAAACATCTCCTCATAGGAGGAGAAGGGAAACACTCACCTTTCTAATTGTCTTGGTTTGTCAGAATGAACCTGATTAATGCAAAGGGTTGACAATTCAAGGCAAAAGTGTTTAAAAGTGTTTCTTTTTCTTTTAAGGTATCTGTCTCCAAAGACGTTGGGATCAGCATGGCTGTCTAGCACCACAGGAAGAGAGGGCAGCGACTCTGGCTCAGTGGTAACTGGAATCATTCTGTTATAAATCTCAGTGTTGGTAATTACAGGATATTTTCCCCTTGCCTGTAGCATTCCAGTCTTCTGTTCCCCATGCACATCAGCACTGGGCAGGTTATGTCACCCTTTTTAAGCTACCTTCAATATTCTTAATTCCCAGTTCTGGAGCTTACTGGAGGGGGGTGCAGCCTGATTTACATCCTTCCATGTCTGTCTGTCTGATCATTCCTGTTAGGCCTCAAAAGAACTTGAGCAGGCTTGAACAGTTGGTTTGAGCCACTGATAAGAGGTTGTGGTTTCAGTCCTTTAGCTGGGCTTCTGCAGTTGTCTTAATTACTTTCCTAATCATTAAACAATTAGGTATTTTTTTTAAAAGAGAAGTATCCAAGTTGCTATCCCTGAGCAGTTAGGGCAGTGCAGCTGTGAGAAGTGAGATTGGCATTTGTTCACACCCGGGCTCTTCTAATAAATGTTCTGTATTGGTGGGCTCTCCCTTTTCTTCAGGAGACCAAGAGCAATGAAGGCAGCACTTCTGCGCTGCAGGATGAGCAAAAGGAAATGCCAACCCTGTCTCCACAGCTGACCAGTGTAAATAAGGATTCTGGTGCTAAGGATTTGTTTTTGGAATCTTGCATGAACTATTTCAGTGCCACAGCTTCAGATGAAATCACTACGGGCAAGTGGGAAGAAACACCAGGACCAAATTGTTCAGGAGATGGAGTTCCAGCTGCACTCCATGGAACCACAGAAGGGGAAGGGTCTAGAGCAGCTCTTTGTAGATCCAAAGAAGAAGATGATGAAATTGAGTCAAACAGTGGCAGTTTAACATGTGAAGAAAGCATAAACCTTGAAAAGGCTGCTGAAACTTGTAGCTCTGTTCAGTCAGGAATGAATTCCGTGATGTCAGACAGCCAGAGTGCAGTCTGTGACCTGGAGAAGGTGGCTGGAGACTTGAAGGGAAAGAAGCCAGAGGGGCTGCAGGAGATTCCCAAAAGGAAGCTGCTGGAGGCCCCAGGTGACACCGTGACTGACTCGTGTGTGCTTGATAAGAGGAGAAGAACCTCTTCAGAAAGCACAGAAGAGCGAGGGCAGCAGATTAGTGACTTCAGCTTGCAAACACAAAGAGCCTTTGAGCAGGAGTTCTATGAAAGGCGCAGGCAGGAGGAGCAGGACAGGCTGCTGGCTCTGCAGCTCCAGAAGGAGCTCGACAAGGAGGAAAGGACACTCAATCGGCAGAAGGGCTCTCCAGACGAGTATCTTCTTCGCACCAAACCACCTCGGTCCATGAAAGACTCTTCTGCCAGAAAGGGAAGTTCCAAGATGGCAAAAAACTCAAAGGGCTCAAAAAAACAGGCTGAAAGCAATCACCACAAGGCACGGAAAGGTTCCTGCAATGAAAACTGGCAGTCCCCAGCCAAGGTCCGGGTGAAATCCCCCAGCATCAAGGAGGGAAAGGTTTTGAATTGCGTGGTTAATACCAGTGACAAAACTGATATTTGTTCACTGCCTAAGAACAAGCAAAAGACGATCCTGCAGATGTTTAAAAGCCCTGTTGCAGAGTAGATCAGCCGAGCCACAGACATGGTGGAGGGGCAGTGGGAGCTGTGGTGATGTTCTCCTGTGTAAGGCAAAGCTTCCCTCAGCAGTTCTGAGTTGTTGATTTGGAGGGGGATCACTGGGGCCAGTGGTGTTATAATGTATGAGTTCTGAGTTTTAGTGACATGCGCCCCCCGGCTTGAACATTTTTCAGTTGTTCCCTTCCTGAGTATCATTTCCTAGCACTTGCAGCACTTCTTGCAGGACTCTCAGCATTTCTTATTTTCCAGTGCTTGCATTTGCATGGTTTGGATTGCAAGTACCAGTAGTGCTCAAAACCAAGGATAACTTTAAAGGAGGATCCAGAGCCTGTTACAGAAAGGATGCCATTCCGTGGAGGAAATAAGCAAGGCATGAGCCTGTATTCACAGCTGGCTGCCAGGTGTAAGGTTCAACCCTCAGCACAACCACCATTCTGGAAATTGGAGCATGTCACTGGAATTGAGGCTGTTTGGGGAATTGCAGAGCAGACAGCCACTCTTCCCCTCTCATATGCTAACCTCTCCCTTGGACAGAGAGGGAAGGAACAGGTCATTCTCCCACTGCCAAAGCCGAGGATCTCTCATGGATGCCAAGGCTATGGGCTCATACTCACCTCTATTCAGAGAGGTCCCTCATGCAGATCCCATTTTCCCTGTTGTTAAGAACAAGATGCTTTTGTTTTCTTATTGCTAATGTTCTGCAACTTTATTCTTGTACAATAGTGTTACCTATATTTAGTGCTGTTTAATTTTTGTACTCAAACTGGTTTGAGTCTGATTTAAACCACATAATATTAAAAAAAAAAATAAACAGTCCAGAAGCCAGTTATGATGGAGAAAGTTAAACCAAAAAGGGGAAAAGCAACTGAAAACTGGAGTGGTCAGGAATGGAGATTCATGTAACTGCCCTGCCTGGCTGTAAGCGTTCCACTCCATTATTAGAGGCACTACCAAATACTGTTCCCGTTGGGTTTCAAACTAAAAGAACTCTTAAAAAGAATTGTGATTTAGACATGGGGGTGCTAAAGCCTGTGGGAACTTGAGGCTGGTGAAGAGTCAGCCAGGTCCTACTGCACAGAGGAAGTTTTCTTGCTAATTGTTTTATCTGTTATGAAGCCATATTTTGGCTTTTCTTTGGAGTTACTTTTGCACTGTTGATGTTTGAAATGGAGCCAAGCACCAGCTGTAAGTGCTGCAGGGTGTTAGCGCCAGTGTCAGCAATTGTTTGAGATTTGTCCATTTTTTTGAACCCCATTGATGACTTTAATTCTGTTCTGGGAAATCTGTCACAAAATACTTCAAATCAGTATCTTCTGATGGTTTAATTTTCAAAAAAAACCCCAAATTTTACGGAAAGCATGACTGGCACACCGAGCCTAAAACCTGAATTGTTGGTTTTCTTATTTCCCTCTGCCCGTATGTCTCTGTCAATGGTGGGCTTCTCATAAATAAATGATCTGTTCTGAGATGGTTTTTGAGAAAGTTACAACAGTTGACCAGCTGCAAATCCTTCACTTTTCCTCCTGCTGCCCCAGCCTTTATTCTGGAAGCCTTCCTTCAATATGGATCTCTTTAATTCTTACCTTAGTTGGGGTTATTTACTGTCTTACTTATGAGGTCAAATATATCCATTAATTAAAGTGTTCCTTGAGGCTGTTTCCATGCTGGTGGCCCTCAGCCTTTCCAGTCAGCGTTACCCTCTAAAAAAGAAACTCCATTTTCAAGGCAGATGAGGAGAAAGAGTTTATCTGCTGCCAAAACCAACTTTGGCACTTGGGGACTCCCTGCAGTTTAATTCCAGCTGTTAAAGGGGTAGGGGAAGCATTAAGGGGGGAGAGGGTGAGGAAGAATTTCCCTTTCTGGCAGCCCTGTGCCTTGTGCAAGTGGCTTGAAGCCACATCCCAGTACGTGGATTGCTGCATTTCACACCAGCCTCGTTCCCTTTCCCTCCCCAGACTGTTGTGTGGATTCTTTCTTTTCCTTTTAATGTGTCATTATGTCTGTCTTCTGTATAAGACTTGTGACATGCACCAAACCAATCCCAGTAAGAAGGTCAGTACGGGAGGATGCTCCCACAGACTTCCTTCCTCACCAGCAACAGCAAATCCTGCTGCTGTGATTCCTTTGAAAAACCACTACAGAAATTACAGAATTCACCATTTCAGAGGTCTGAATAGCTCACAAGGGGGGTTTGGTGTGAGCATATACTGGAGGGTGTGTTAAGGAATTTGGGGGATATTTGTATTTTTCCAGCTCGCTGAATTTTGCCCTCAGTGTCAGAATAGCCTCTTACATAAGAATTGTTATTTTTGTGAGCAGAATGTACAAAAGCAAGGGGCTACAAACTGATTGTTAGATAAAACCCTCCCTTAAGTGCAAAATGTACAGATCCTGTCACCTACAGCCTCATCCAAGGTGGGGGCTGCCAGCCCTCAGCTCCCCCAGATGATCCCATTCCTCACCACGCACATGGCACAGTGATCCTCACCTGGCACAGCTTGGCCTGCCCTTTTAGATCCTTATTGTTCGAGGGTGGAATCTGGCTGCTGCTGAGTGGATTTGGGTTGTACCAACAGCTCGTGTGTGTCCCCGTGATCTGAGAGCTCTGAAGCAGGTGAAATGAGCTTTGTTTCACTGATGTTTGTGAAGCAGGAGTCTGTGTTTGGCGTGTCTGGGTTGGTGTAACAGTGCACTATTGCTCACAAGGCTGAGTTCACCTGCCTTCAGCTGCCCTGATTGATTTGTCCTATTTGTGAACAAGCTCAGCTCATCCAGCTGCCAGGAAAAACAAAACAAGGGCCAAAAACCCAAATACTTCACAGGCTTGGGCGCTTCCCTAAGCGCCAGAGCCAGTGTGGGGATGGCAGGCAGGGAGGGAATAAGAGAAGGAAGAGACATACCTGTTTTTGAGGCAGTGAGGTATTAACTTACTAGAATTCTAAGAAAACTTGGGCAGCAGAAACACCCGTGTGAGGGGATAAACCCAGGGGTTTCCTCTCCTGGCTTTGAAGAACTGACAGTGACAGGGATGGCAGGGGGTGCCCTGTCAGGGATCCCTGCATGGGAGATGCCTCGGGCACCTCGGGTCCCGCCTTACAGAATCCCAGAGCACAGGGCACAGGATTGTGTCCAGATGGTTCTGGAATATCTCCACTGACTCCACACTCTGGTCTCTGTTCAGTGTTCGGTCACTGCACAGTAAAGAAGTTCTTCCTCATGTTCATGTGGAACTTGCTGAGCATCAGTTCCTGCCCGTGGCCTCCGAGAACAATAATTCTCCATTATTCAATAATTTTCCACTGGCCTTCACAATATAAGTTTCTGTTAAGGTAGTTGGGGAATAAGCAAGTTTATGAAAGCTTTAGTTAAAGTAGTGGCAACTACTTTAACCCAGCGGGGCACGCTGCTGGTCGGGGACAGCCCCTGCTCCGCAGCCCTGGGCCGTGCCCGGCGTCATTCCTGCCCGGAAATACCGGGGGGATTCTCTGCGAATGCCGGGGGTGATTCTCTGGGAATGCCGGGGGTGATTCTCTGGGAATGCCGGGGGTGATTCTCTGGGAATTCCGGGGGTGATTCCCTGGGAATTCCGGAGGGGATTCTCTGGGAATTCCGGAGGGGATTCTTTGGGAATTCCGGGGATTGCTCTCGCGAAGCCGCTGAGGCGGCGCTGGGCGGGTGGGGGTGTGTGAGGGAGGCCGTTCCCATGGCAACTCCCGCCTCCCGCGCCGCCGAGGGGGCGGGGCCTGTCACCGCGGCCACGCCCCCTTACCTGCGTTGGGGGGAATGGGCGCGCGGGCGGGCCCCGCGCATGCGCAGCGCGCGCCGGCCGGCGGCGCGTGTGTTGTGGTGCGGCGGCGGCAAGATGGCGGCGCCCGGGGGCTCGGCGGGCGCCG
>JAWWMP010000011.1:21388369-21451914 GCA_035047865.1 Dendrocincla tyrannina
CAGGGATGGGGCAGCCACAGCTTCTCTGCCCAACCTGTGCCAGGGCCTGCCCACCCTCACAGGGAAGAATTTCATCCCAATATCCAATCTGACCCTGCCCTCTGGCACTGGGAAGCCATTCCCCCTTGTCCTGTCCCTCCAGGCCCTTGCCTCAAGTCCCTCTCCAGTTCTTCTGGAGCCCCTTTAGGCACTGGAAGGGGCTCTCAGGTCTCCCCAGTTCCCTTCTCTTCTCAAGGTGATCACCCCCAGCTCTCCCAGCCTGGCTCCAGAGCAGAGGGGCACCAGGCTGTGGAGTGTCTCTGTGGCCCCCTTTGGACTCATTCCACCAGATCCACGTACCAGGGAAAGGATTCACCTCTAGAAAAAAATCACAACCGTGCTAAAACCCCTCAGGTGGCTTCCCCTGAGTTTTCTGTTGCTGTCAGCCTGGCTGTCCCACGTGCAGGTTCTCCCTTCCCCCTGGACATGTGTGTTTGTCTTGTTTCAGAGTTGTATTTTGGGCATAAATGGACAACTGATGAACTGCTCTGCCTAATTATTAATTAGAGAGAGAGGAAGCTGTAGTGGGCACTTCAATGAAAATGCTCTCCTTCTCCCTTGGCATTGCAGGGGCCAGTGAAAGCGTGGGAAAGCACATGCTTGAAGCATGCAACAACAACCTGGAGATGGCTGTGACGATGTTCCTGGACGGCGGGGGCATCGCAGAGGAGCCCAGCACCAGCTCCGCGGGGGTGTCGGCCGCCCGCCCGCACGCCGAGTACGTACCCGGCCAGGGCAGCCCTGCCAGGGAGGCTGGCACAGAAAGGGCATGCTGGGAGGCAGGGCAGCTGAGGCAGCTGGCACTGCCACCCTGCTGTGGGCTCGCTGCAGTACACACTGCTGTGATCCCCCTTAAAGTGATTGCTCCAAAGGTGTGCTGGGTAGATAAGTTGTTGTGTCACTTGGGTTGGTGACCAGCAGAAATGGGTCTCTTGCATGTACTTCAGAAGTTTTCTGTGGGTTGCACGTGCTAGTTTTTACAAACAAAACACAAGACATTAAAGTGAGGATCCAGTAATGAGAGATTCACACTTTGAAATTGCTCCAGCAGTTTGACTTTTCAATACTGTAGTCCCGTTTCATAGAATTATGGAATTGTTGAGGTTGGAAAATCTGTAAGATCATCAAGTATAATTGTGAACCCAGCACCTTCACCATCCTCACCACTAAACCACGTCCTCAAGTGCCACATTTACACATCTTTTGAACACTTCCAGGGCTGGTCACTCCACCACTGCCCTGGGCAGCCTGTGCCAGTGCTTGGCAACCCTTCCCATGTAGAGACTTTCCCTAATATCAGACCTAAACCTCCTCTGGCACATCCTGAGGCTGTTTTGTCTCATTATGTTGCTTGTTACCTGGGAGAAGAAACTGAGTTTTTATTTTTTGGGGTTGGAGGGAGGATGGTGGTTTTGTTTCTTTGTTTTGTGGCGTTTTTGTTTGGGTTTTTGTTATTTTTGACTTTATTTTGAGGTGTTTTATCCCTGTTTGGGACTGGAAAGGCCAGACCATGTATACCAGTGTTCAGAGGAAGCAGCAGCTACACCATCTTTATCAGTGTGTTGCGCATGAGGTGCCTGGAAAGGGAAGAGTTGTCCCACTTGCCCATAGCAGAAAGGCTTTTGGTGTTGCCTGTTGATGTGTCTGTTTGGGACAAGTGGAATGTTTTGAGTGGAAATGAGATGGTATAACTCACATTCATTAAATATTGTAAATTAAACCTGGCCAGGCTTTTGTCTTTACAAAAACCTTCCACTTCAGGATAAAGACAATTAACTTATAGAGGAAAATCCATACCCCTCATACTTCTGAAGCACATGCATACATTCAGACAATTCTTATAGCTGATGTCAAGTGCCTCCCTGCTTGGACTTCTGACAGGTAATGGAAGGTAAAACTGCATTTGTAGGTGTCAGCATTCTCATTTCTACACAGCTCCTGGCACATCAGTGACTTAAGATTGAAGTTTTTCTTGGAACACTTTCTTTTCTATACGTGACACCCTCCAGGTGCTGGTCAGCTCAGAGTTCCTCCTGGGAAGAGAGGACAGTAAATATGTAAATGGAGAGGAACTAGCTGCACACAGCTGATATTCTGAGTTCCTTTCTGAAACCTGCATGGCCAGGAGCCATCCAGTGCACAATTTACACCCTGGAAGAGTCTGAGGGAAGAGGGAGTTCATGGGCAGGATGTAGCAGTGGGTGAACTCAAGCTCTTCTCCACACAGATCCATGGGCCAGGCAACCACACTGATTGAGTGATGCTGCTTCAGAGCCCCTGTGGTTGCCTTTCTTGTCCTAATTGTAATTTCAGATTATATCTGTAAGTCTCTGCAAGCAGAGGGAGCCCAGTTATGTAAGCCAAGAATTGCTTGAAATGGGGGGAAATGGCCACTTTGACCATCTTGTTTTCCTTTGTCTGGATAAGAGGGAGTTCTGAGTTTCAAGTGAAAGCAAAAGGTCTTTCAACAGAAGAAAGCTGGTCATAAAGGTAATATTTTTTCCTCCTTATTTAGATATCAGGGAAGGAGGATGGCAAGTGGGTTAATTAACAGCTTTTGCTAAGTTTTAAGAAACTTTTCCAGTTTCTAACAAAGTTATTTAAGAAGGTAAAAATGTTTAGTTGATTGACAAAGCCTGGGATCGAGTCACTCAGGGGTTTGTGTAACCTTCTCTCAAAGGCCTTTGGTGCCAGAACTTGTTGCAGTGCCATGAGTGGCAAGAGATGGTTTCTCGAGGTCCTTTCCTACCCCAAATCTCTTCATGCTGTGCCATGGTACAGCAGCATCCTTAGCTGCTTCAAGTTGCAGGAGCCTTTGGAGCACAGTGAAATGTGGTTTATACATTCCTTCCGATATTATCATCTCTCTGATCTCATTTTTTTCTTCCCCTCTGATAGGGATGAAGTACGAGCTCCAATTCCTCAAAAGCAGGAGATTTTAGTAGAGCCTGAGCCCTTGTTTGGAGGTAGGCTTGTCTTGTTATTTTGTTTCTGTTTTTACCTTGAGATGACCTAAATGACAAAAGAAAATTAGAACTTGCTAAATATGGAGGAATAACAGCAGTGGTGTCAAAAACCTCACACATGAGAGATGCTGCATTCCCAGTGGTATTAATTTGGTAACTGCTGTTTCATGAGGCCTGGTGAGGCAACAGCCAATTAACTTAATTAAGTATATATCTATGTTTGGGGGGTTCAGAACCATGGGATACTGCTGTGGAAGTGGTCGAGGTGCTGGGATGGCAGATTGAACTTGGCTTAATCTTGGGGAAAATGAAGAGGACAAATGCTTCTTAGGGAGATGGCAGATCAAAAGGAAGGGCTGAACTCTGATTCATCATAACTTCCTCCATTTCTCATTTAGGAGTTTAATTTGCTCTTAAAGCTGCACTGTGCAGCCACTTTTCTTGTCTCTGTCCTTCCCACGCTGACCAGGCCATTTCTGGGCTGGCTTTTGCCATGTCAAGTGGATTGAGAACCTTGCCCTTTTCATGAAGGAAGGCCATGCAAGTGCTCATCACTGAAGTGGTCTCACACCCATGGGAAATGCCCTTTTGTGTTGTTTACTTCCTGTGTTAGAAAGAGAAGGAGACCAGTCTTCAGATTTAGCTGGGAACTGGTTTTCTCTTGATCCTTTATTTCAGCAACAGAGAGGTCTCTGGCCAGGATTCCAGAGGAAGGTGCTCTGCTGAGATCTCTCTGAAGACAGAGAAACTCTGCCCTTGTCCCTGTGGCCTGACAGAGTTTTTGACAAAGATCTGTAGACTCTGGGGGTTCAAGAATCCAAATGGTGCAGGATTAAGATGTGCTGACCCCAATGCTTGGTTGTGTTCTACCCACCTGTGACCCCCTGATCTCAGTCACAGTCCCTGGCCACCAGCTGAGGGGACCTGGATCAGTGACACCCTCCTGGCACTGCCTGATCCACCAATGCCATTTCTGTTCCTAACACGAAGCAGCCTGAAAAAGTAGCCAGACCTGGAGAGATGCTTCATTTGGTCTTCTCATCTCTAACCTCAAAGCAGGGGAGGGGCTGCTTCCTGCTTTTTAACAGTGTCATATTGAGGTGGTGGTGTGAGGTCAGGTTTTCTGCCAGACACATGGACCCCATCTTGCAATGCCAAGGATAAGCAGCAAAGGATATGCCTGGACTGCTGAGAGCCTGCCCAGCTGTGCTGCCAGGCTGGGGCTGAGCTTTTGCTGCAGTGGTCCTTCAGGTGCTGCTCTCAGCTGAGTTTAAATTGCTCTCAGCTTGGCTTTAGTGGGTTGTGCTTGTCCCTAAGCACTGGGGTTGAAGGAGATGCTGCTCACTGCAGATGAGAGGTGTTATTCACAGGCATGTTCCTTGTTCAGGCTTTTTCCATGGTAGTCTGTATCAACATGCTTCCAACTGGGTATGGATTGTATTTATCTTACTTTAATTAGTTTGTTATTTATTATGTCTTGTAACAGTTGGGCTTTGGAAGTTCTGTCTTAAGATTGTTCTGCTTTCAGTTGATAGTAAAACACATAAAGGGCTGGAATAAGTCATGGCAGGCAGTTCTGGTTTCGTTGCAAATGCTGTGATTTGATGGGACCTTGGGGTACTATTTCTGAGATCTGGCTGTGCTGCTGTCTCTGTCCAGCTGCAGATAATCAATTCTGAAGGTTTCCTTGCAAATAATGACACTGGATCCAGTGGAAGGGTGTGACTGTTGCCAGTCCAGCTCAGAAGCTGGGACAGGATCAGGATGAGAGTTTAGAAAAGAATAGAACTACATTGCAGAAAACACAAAAAGAAAACATTCTCCCATGGGTTTTAATCTTCTGAAGGTTTTCATCCACTTGAAGGTGTTTGGTAAAATGGTGACTGGAGCTGTGACTTGGTGGTGCTGTGACAGCACTGCCCCTAGTGCTGATGGGCCAGCTTTAAACTTGTGTGCTGTGGGTACATGTGTTGTTTCTGGGGTAAGGTTTGCTGCAGGGAGGGTGTGTTAGGAAATTGGATCCATAAACTGCCTCCTTCCATCCTCCTCCAGTCCTTCCTGGTGACCTCTGCTCCCACATCATCCCTGCTTTGGGTTCCTCTTCTGATTTCCCACACTAATGGGTGTTTATTCTGAGAATATTCTTCTGAGCTAACCCTTGGATTTCTTTTTAAGCTCCTAAAAGACGCAGACCTGCGCGCTCCATATTCGATGGCTTTCGGGATTTTCAGACAGAAACCAGTAAGTGTCTACAGATCAGTAAGCCCAAGGTTCTGTTTGATTACTTTTCATGCAAATTAAGATTGAAAAATCAATTCTGTTGCAAGCTAGGACATCTTTCAGTTGTTGAATGGGTTTTCAATTGCCTATTGTATAGCAGAAGTATTTTTAAATTAGTGTTATTAGAATTATAGAATCATAGAATTATTGTTATTACAGTATATTTTGTATGCTTTCATATGGCAAATATTTTGCTACCTCTCAAAAAACCTGCTGCTCTAGAGGAAGTTGAAAAGGGGGAAGAATCTCTACCACCAAAGTAGAAATTAAATCCATGCACTGTTTCTTGGCTGGGCCGTGGTCATTCTGGAGCTTCAGTTACACTTGAGTAGCCCTGAGGCTTCTTCCTTGGCCACACACGACTTTAATTGCTGTTTGCCCTGTCTGTTCACACACAGACTTTCCAAAGAGAGCTCTGGCTGTTGGTTAATCCATGAAGTTTCACAGAATACAGTTCTGTGACAGCACAGCACCAGATATTTCACACCTCAGTTATGGCTGTTGTGCAGTTGTTGTTGCTGGAGTGTTCCACAGGTGTAACCACAGAATCATTAAGGTGGGAAAAACCCTCTGAGATCATCAAATCCAACCATCCCCCAGCACTGCCAAGGCCATCACTGATCCATGTCCCCAAGTGCCACATCCACATGGCTTTTAGATCCCTCCAGGGATGGGGACTCCCCCACTGCCCTGGGCAGCTCTGCCAGGGCTGGACAACCCTTCCTATGAAGAAATTTTCCCAATATCCAATCTCAACCTCCCCTGTGCAGCCTGAGGCCGTTTGCTCTTGCCCTGTCCCTTGTTGCTGGGCTCCATGGACCACATTCCCACACAGTTTTGTGTTGGCTGCCAAACTGAAAATAAGTGTTGGTAATTACTTTGTTTCCCTGGCAGGTTTGGTCAGGGTTTTCCAGTAAAACAAACTCATTAAGTACAAAAGTCACTGACAGCTGTGTGGATGAAAAGGTATCACTTACAGAATCACACAGCCTTCATTTTTATTTCTCACCATCTTCCAACCTGGTCTAGTGGAAGGTGTCCCTCCCCATGGCAGAGATTGGAACTTGGTCAGCTTTAAGGTCAACCCAAACCATTCTGGGATTCCTCTCTTAAGACATTTATTGATCCACAATATGTAATTCATTGTTTGGGTTTATGGTGAAACTTTGTCGTGGGTTTTGGTGGAACTTGCCAGAGGAGCATCACTGTCTGGCTGTGTCTGGGAAAGCTGTCCTGGCCATGAAAGTCCAGATTATTTCCTGGCTCCAAGGTTTGCTCCCTAGGGATGTTTTATTCCCTGTGTGTCTGTTCAAACATCCTTGGTACCCTCTGGCCCACGGACAGCTCCTTCCACACTGGAAAATTTTTGGTTGTGGGATAGTTATTGCCCATTCCAGCTGACTTGGTTCTGTAAAATACATTGTGTATCTGCTGTACCTTCACTGTACATGGTCATGTCTGTGTAGGAAATATGCTCCGTATTATTTTGGGTGGAATTGATCCAGTTAAAACAAACACTTTAAAAATGTGCTACCTGGGTATAAACAAGGCTGAAAACCTGTTCACCTGAGACAATGGTACCTTGAGCTGATTGTGGGAAGATTTGATATTAAATAGAAACATCCAAAGAGATTTCTCCATATAATTGGATTTTCTTTTCTGTCAAGTCAAGGAACTGCAAAAGAAACATTTCATTTAAAAGTTATATTGCTACAATCCAGCTCAGTTTCCCCGTTTAAAAGCATCACTGGGGGCAAGTCACAGCTCCTTTTGACTGATTGCTTCTCAGATACTGGTCTATGGCCCCCTCTGGTGATGCTCAGGTTTATTAAGATGTTTTTTAAAAGTCAAAGCCGAGCCGAGTGGGGTTGTGCCCTTACAGTGGGCTCTACCCTTGTGACTCTGGTGCTGAGGTTTTATGTTAGAGGAGGGTTCAGCCATCAGTAACTCCCCCCTGTGAGTACCTGTTGTCTAACTTGGCTCCCTTTCCTCTTGGGGCTGTGCAGTTCGGCAGGAGCAGGAGCTCCGCAACGGAGGGGCCGTGGACAAGAAGCTCACAACGCTGGCTGACCTCTTCAGGCCTCCCATTGACCTGATGCACAAGGGCAGCTTCGAAACGGTGAGGGCTGGATCCATGGCTGCATGGCCAGAAGGTTCCAGAAGTCTGGGCAATGATAAGGATTTGATGGGCTGCATTTGGGAATGTTGGTGGCGTATTGGAGGACTTCACTGATGGGGGTGTCACCTGGAAGGGACCTACAAGGGTCGTCAAGCCCAACTCCTGGCCTTGTAGAGCCCGTGTGGCAAATCACACCTGGTGGAAGACTTTGGTGAGCCAGGGAAGCTGATCAGAATGGAAAAGGTGCATCTCTTGGAGGATCTCTGTAGAGCACGAGGTGGAAAAAGCTGGAGCAGGATTGCTTTGGACAGGTGAGGAAGGACCTTGCAAAGGGCAGGGTAGTTTGCAGCACAGCCCTGCTGGGAAGCTCAGGGGGGTTAACACAGCTGAGTGGTTTCTGATACCTTCTGATATTCTGAGTGTGGCTTTGCCATGAAGCCCTGACTTTATCTTCAGTAGAGGTCTTGCTCTCGTATAAAATCACAGTGGTGGTTTTTTGCATCTGGTAGTGCTGGGAAAATTATCCCAGAGATCCAAGGGACTGTGAGCTTTAAATAACTTCAGGTGTCACCTTTCCCGTGTGTGTAGGCATGTGTGGATTGTGTAAGTTGTTGTGATGTGGATCAGTGACTTAACCAATGATTAGAGGATATGCAGATTGGTATATGATTTTATTTTTTGAGTCCATAATTTCCAGATATTCTTCAGAAGTTGCAGTAACTGCTGAACTTCCTCCTGGTCACCTTTGAATAGCCGAGATTGATGATGGTGGTGATGATTATTATATTATTTAATGAGAATGCAAAGTAATGACCAAATGGTGTAATACAGATGTTGGAGACTGACTGCAGGAGCTGAACAAAAGGATTTACCTTGTTTTCACCTGTGCACAAATACTAGAGGGCTGCTGGAGGGCTTTTGATGAAACACTGTGTGCCTTTATTGAGCCTCCAGCTCTCATCCTGTTACTCTCATCTGTTTTTATGCTTCCCAAGTCCCCAGGGATCAGTTGCCTTGTCACTAATTCCCGTGTTCTGAGATTGCCCTCAGTGTATTTAATCTTCTAACGAGATTCCAGATGTGAAAGGATGCTGGCAGAGAACAGCAGTGTCTGCCTTGGGAAGGAGTTTGGAAGCAGAGGAGCAGCCTGAAGCAGTCGGTGCTTGGGTGTCCCTGCCCTGTGATCAGTGGTTCAGGGCTTACTTCAAGGGAGAGTGTGTCAGCTCTTCCAGGTGGTGATACCTTCTGGGCCTGGGGCTCAGAGCTGCTGGTGAAGCCACCAAACACGTGGTTGAAGGAACAGGAATTCACATGGAAACATCCAGTGCTGTTCCAGGACAGCCAGGGAGTGCCCTCTGTGGAATTTGAGATGTGTGCTAGTCCTTCCTCGGGTCTTGCTGTAAACATACCAAGACTTAGCAATGTTAATTGGGGCATCTCTCACAGCCAAAAGTAGTTTCAGAGAGTTGAAACAACTGACTAATGGATTTGTTGGTCCTAAAGTCTCTGCATTCTGCTTCAGTCTTGAAAAAATAAAGAAATAAAACGAGTGGGCTGGGGGTGGGGAAGGGGTTTGTGTGTGCTCACCTTGCCCTGCTCTGTGCAGGAGCTCCACTCCAAAGACATTTGCACTTCCTGGTGTGTGTTCTTGTACAGTTCCCTGTTCCGTGGACACCCTTTGTTTTGCTCTGATTCTCCTCAACTTCATTACAATAAATCTCTTCACCTTCTCAATGTGTCGAGCCTTATCCCCCTTGCATTCTACCTTTTCTGGCTGCAAAGTGCTCTGCTGCTTCAGCCTGGGACAGTTCAGGGTGTTCAGGAGTGACCAGAGTGTCTCCAAATTCATCTCTGACAAGCTGCTCGTGGCTCCTCCCTCCTCTGGATGCACAGATAAACCACATGATAAATCAGGGATGCTCATCACATTCCAGAGTACCAAAGATTCAATACTGTCATGTAGATGCTCTTGGAGTTAAGTTTTGATCTCAGTGGGGTTTTCTGACCGTGTGTGTGGTGTGTTCCAGCCTGTAGAGGGGTGTGCAGGAACACTCAGCCAGGCTCAAGTTGTGTATCATAGAATCCTTTAGGGCTTCATTCAGACTTGGCAGCCGTGGTGGAATCTGCTCTTAGGAAGGGTTTCGTGCATCTTTGTTGCTCATCCTCTGTTGCTTCTCTTTTGGTTTTGATAGTAAGTAGTTTTAATTAACTTTCCCCAAGAAACCTCATTTTTCTTCAGTTGCAAAGAAACTTTGTTATCAGTAAGATCCAGAAAGTTGCCATTTAATTTTATCTCAATAATACAGACTTTATGAGGAGGTGAGATTAACTTCATTGAAGAAAAACTTTTAAGTGTTGAATGGCATTGGGAGTTTTTTTAACTTGCTGTATGTAAAGTGTCGTGCTTCACATGCAGAACAACTTATGATCATTGTACCTGTCAAATGTGTGATGAACTAAACTAAAGAGAGTTCTCTCCTCTATGTGGAATCCTCTAGGAATAGAGCAGCAGAGTACAATAATTATATTGCACCCCAAACATGCCTGGTGGAGCACAGTGTGCTTTAGTTCTCATCTCAGACTCTTTTCAAGCATTGCAGGTGTTCTCCCTTCACGTGTATGATGTGAGACATGATTTAATTTTGGGGGGTGCACACCAAATAGCCTTAGTTAGCATTTCTTGCTGAGAGAGGAGGTGGTCCTGGTGTGTGCAGTTAGTCCTGTGTTTAACACTCAGGAGGGATTCACTCTGGATGTTGTTGCAGTGTTCTAACTCTGCCTATATCATTTTTCCCATTTTACAAGTTAAACCTTTCCTAGTTGCTCCCTCCTTTACAGCTACCTAAGAAACAGCAATAATTTGGAAGCTGCTCTGGCCACTGTATTCTACTGGAACAATTAGGTACTAATGGAACAATTAGGTGCTTCTAGCCTGGTTTGGGTCAGCATGGCCCAGGAGGTGCTGGCTGAAGAAAGGATCTGTGCCCTGCCCCAGGCAGGAGCTGTAAGTGTGGCACAAATAGGACATTTCTTGCTGGATAATTTTCTGCCCTGACTCTCTGTCACCTGTTATCTTCCACTGAATCACACAGATGTCCAGAGGGTCACAAGATGCTGGCTCCACTTCCTTCTTCTCCCTGCTGACTTGGAGGAGGATTGAGTTTCCACAAAACTGAGCCACCCCAACGTTTTTAAGCCATACATCTTCAGATCAGTCAAATGAGAGGAAGACTTGTTATTTTCACTAGTGCAAGAGCCAGAGGTTATGCAGTGAGATACAGCACTGGGTGTACACCAAGGCTTTCACAGGTTGTCTGACCAGATTGCTGGATGAAAAATGTGGCTGGGAAAGGGCAGAGGCAAACTTAGGGCAGATTGGATTGGTTTGGATTTTACATCTGAGTTCTGCTCTCAGAGTGGCTGTTCTGTCCTGCCCTATCTGTTGCCTCTCCCAGTGCCTGCTGCTGGCCTTTACACCTCGAAGGAGGAGGAGATTGGGGCAGGTGGTGATGGGAACAGTGGGTCTAAACCCATCAGGCAGCTTTGGAGATACATGAGCCAGCTCTTGAGCCTTCCCTTGTTCCTTTGTCACTTCCCAGAATGACCCACCCACATAATATCCAAACCCTCACCGTGTCTTCCCCACATTCTCCTCCTTCACCCCCTCAGAGGAATCCCTGTGGCAGAGCAGAGCTCTGGGTGTGTAGCAGCAGTTTAACCATGGCCTTTAAATGATTAAATGATAAATCTGAAGCCTGTTTTTAGAAGGAAGCTCAAAGTTCCAAAAGCTCCACCTGCTCTACAAGTGAAAACTCACCCTTGCAAATGTTCTGTGTGGAGCTTCCTGCTTGCATCCTTCCTTTAGCTGGGCAGAGGGAGAGGTAGAGCAGGAGCTTTTCATTAATATTGAAAAACACACAAAGTAAGTGCAGAAGAGCGAAGTGCACTTTCCAGTTTTCTAATTGTATATTTTTGAGTTTGTTCTTTTAATCCAGTATAGATTACCTTAGGACACAGGACTAAGAATCCAATTGACTCAACTAACATGAGGATTTTTGTTCCCTGTAAACTTGGGCAGTACCCCTAGGCCTTCTCTTAAACTGATTTCCTAGAATCCCTTCTCAAAACCCACAGTTAGCTCCAAGCAAGTCATCTAAGTAAAAGCATGATGACTATGTTTAAGACCTTTACCAATTACTTAGGTGTCACCTGCCCCCCTGTTCTCACCTGCTGCCCAAATACTGGGTTCTGGCAGTGTAACATCAGTGGTAAGCAGTTAGTGGGAGGCCCCCTTTGAGAACAGGACTGTTTGTGCTTCTGCATTCATTTTTTGCCTTTGGGTGAAACCAGAGCTGTCTCTGCAAGGCACTTGGCCATGCAGATGGAGTTTGTAGGCTGAGGTTCTTGCCTTGGTGGAGCTGAGTGTGTGGGGTTCACATGTCTGTCTGTCTGTCTGTCACACAGTGGGCAGGCTGACTGTTCCAAGCTGCACTGGCTAAAATTCATTTCAAAAGTAAAAACTTTGCTTTGGGGAACAGAGCAGGGCCCAAACCAGCAAAATCTTGCCTAACATCCTGATTCTTCTGATTTTTTTTCCCCTTTAATTCCTTAACACTGCATTACTAGCAGGATGGTGAACATAACTTACCTATATTTTGAAAGCCAAAGGTGTTCCTCTGCCAGTTCCAGTCCTTGCAGGTGATCAGAGCATTCCTGCTGTTGATCTAGCCCTCTTTTTTCCAACAGGTTTGACAGTTCAGCGATCAGAATTACATTCTTGATCAAACTCCTACCATTAACTTGCAACCAAGCAATCAGACAGTGCCAGCTTTGTGACTCAACCCAGTAAGATTTCTTCCTGCACCTTCTTGTCTTCCTCCCCACTTGCAGTCTGGATAAGGAGCATCAAGAAAGGCTGCCTAATTCGGCAGTTGGGCGGTCATAGAGTGGCTCAGAACTTGGAGAGGAAAAAGAAAACACTCAGAGAAGTGGTCCTGTTGAATTAGCACAAGTCCTCTGTCAATTATGCAGCCTACTTAGCTAGAAGAGCCACGGGTGTATCTTTAGACTGAGCAGGTCTTTGTTGTCAGCCCAGTGTGACTGACACCACCTTTTCCTGAATCAATACTTTATTCAGCATCACCATGTGTGTCCCCCTCTGAGTTGCTTTTCCCACCCTGTGCTTGGCTCGTTGGAATCCAGCAGCTCTGTTCATCAGTGTGGTTCTGTAATCCAACCAGGCTCATTTAAAGCAGATCCTTCAGCCCTGCCTTCTGCCTTGTGGATGCCTTTTCACTGGCTCTGTCCATCTTCCTCACGGGGAAGGGTTTTGATGGAAGGTCTGAATATTGGAAGCCGTCTCTGATCATTGGTGGTGTCTGGCTCTTCAGTCTGATCTCACCAAGCTTTCTGTCTCCGCTTCCAGGCCAAGGAGTGTGGTCAGATGCAGAACAAGTGGCTCATGATAAACATCCAGAACGTGCAGGACTTTGCCTGCCAGTGTCTCAACAGGGATGTGTGGAGCAACGAGGCCGTGAAGAACATCATCCGGGACCACTTCATTTTCTGGCAGGTGAGAACTGGGGTGGGGGTGTTGGGGGGACTTGGTGTCTTGGCAGATGGAACAGTTAAAAAAAAAAGGATTTCTTTGAATAGAATGGCACTGGTGGAATTCTCTTGGTGAACTTGCAGCTAAGTTGTATTTCATGGAGTGTGTGTCGTTTGTAGATGCAGGTGCAATTCACGGATATGCATTTAAACACATAAACTGCCTTTCACTTGTGCAATCAAGGCGTTACCACGTGGCTTCTACCACATGCAGAGCTAGAGGCACATTTTCAGCTTGTCAGAGTCCCTGAGAACTGTGTGTGCCCCCTGTAGTTAACACTATACAGGAGAAAAGCTTTGTGCATTTTCAAGTCCCAGTTTCCCCCCCGGGGTGTTTTGCAGGTGTACCACGACAGCGAGGAAGGCCAGAGGTACATCCAGTTCTATAAATTAGCAGACTTCCCTTATGTCTCCATCCTGGACCCCAGGACAGGTAAGACACCTGACACTTGGTTGCCTGGAGTTATCCCATGGGAAGGGCTGGAATGCCTTCCACTGCAGTTTGTGTTACATTCTGCTGAAGAACCTCTGCAAGGAGTGACACACTATGTGCTGGAGGAACTAAGGGAATAAAACACCCAAAACTGGCAGGAATTTTGTGTATTTGAAGCTTAGCAAGTGCTTTGCTTAGAGGGTGAAAATAGTTCCACCTGGTGGTAAAACTCTGCATTTAATTACTTTTTTTAAACCTCCTTTTAAAAGCTTCTCTGAAATCATGTGGTGAATAAAATGCAGTATTTGTAAGCACTACATGAATCTCCTTCCTGCTCCTTCCACAGTATTTTTGTGAGGCTCAGTGGTGACTTTTTAAACTGCATCTTAATTTTGAAATACCATTTTGGCTTCAGGTTTGTTGTTTGGGGGTTCTACCTCTCCCTGCAGTTTGTTCAAAATTGTTGCTTTCTCTTTTGTATCCCATCACCTTCTTTTATCATCATATAATGCAGTTTTCTGGTCATATAATGCTGGAATAGTTTCCTAAGTGATACTGTCTATAGTCAGAACTGAGATTTCTTTGTATATGACTTAAACCAGCCAAAAAAACACACATTTTTTTTAATGTTTCAGCTGAGGTTAGGATTCTTTGCACTTTACTTTTGGGAACAAAAGCTGTTTGCCAAGAGTTAGAATCAATTTAGCAAGAATGTAGAAATACTCATAAACTTAAGTGCTTTGGTGTTTATTCCTTTTGAAGACAAATTCCCCATTCTGTGCTCACATTCCCATAGCTATAAAGACAAGAATGGAAATAAACTGAGTCTGTGCTTATGTCTGTCCCTTTTCAAGGGGGTGGAAGAGGAAGCTCCACAGTTATCAGGTGGTAGCCCGTGGGAAGCTGCAGTTCCACAAACACACACTCTTGCAGCAGTGACTTGGTGTCTTTGACCACTGAACTGCAACTTTTTGCTGCAATTCTGTTTCACGGTGCCTTTTGTCCCCTAGGCCAGAAGCTCGTGGAGTGGCACCAGCTGGATGTGACTTCTTTCCTGGACCAAGTGACTGGGTTCCTGAGTGAGCACGGCCAGCTGGACGGGCACTCCACCAGCCCTCCCCAGAAATGTTCCCGCTCGGTAAGTGCAAGGCCCTTTGGGAGGAGTCTGAAGGAACACCCTGGCCTGTCTCTGTCCAGCTCTGCTGATTGCCCAGTTAGTGCCAGGGCATGCAAACCCGGGGAGTGCCTTCTCCCAGCATCACTGCTGTGTTGTGCAGCATGTGCTTTCAGCATCTCAGCTGGGTTTAACGGCCTGTGTGAAAGGAAAATGGATTACCCCATGCAGAACTCCAAGGAGAAGCCATTCACTAATCACAGCACGACTGCCTTTCCCTGCTGTTTGTTCCCGACAGGTTTAGCAGCTCGCCTTTGGAACACTGATGCCCTTTGGATTTTCAGGGTGTGTTTAAGAGCAGTTCATGATGTGTTTGTGCCGTTCCACAGGAGAGCCTCATCGATGCCAGTGAGGACAGCCAGCTGGAAGCTGCCATCAGAGCCTCCCTGCAGGAGACACACTTCGATTCCTCGCAGGCCAAGCAGGAGAGCCGGTCGGACGAGGAGTCGGAGTCGGAGCTTTTCTCTGGAAGCGAAGAGTTCATTTCGGTTTGCGGCTCGGAGGAGGAGTCGGAGTCGGAGATTCCTGCCAAGCTGAGGAAGTCTCCACACAAGGACTTGGGGTATAAAAAAGAGGAGAGCCGGAGGCCTCAGCCCGAGGCCCCTGCAAGGACTGAGCCTGGCACAGCCTCAAACCACAGAGGGGTGCCCTGCCTCGACGCAGGGGCGCTGGAGGAGTCACCAGACAAGCCTGAGGGGACATTTCGGGGCCTTGATGTCAATGGTCAGTTCACCCTTTTTGTCACCACTTGGGGTTTGTTGTGGTTTTTTCCCCCTGACACTGTTTATGCTCTGCCAGCTGTGGTTTCCCCCCTTGTTTTAAAAAGCTGGATCTCTTCTGGTTTCCTGACTCGTTGCCACCAGCCAGCAATTCCCTGTGCCAGCAGCACCACTTTGGCACAGCGAGGCCACCTAGTCCTGTCAGTCACAGGAGCACAGGAGCTCCTGAGCTGGAAGGGACCCACAAGGATCATCCAGTCCAGCTCCTGGCCCTGCTCAGCCACCCCAGCAATCCCCCTCTGTCCCTGAGAGCGTTGTCCAAATGCTCTTGGAGCTCTGGCAGGGTTTGTGTGAGCAAGTCCCTGAGCTCAGGTTTCTTGGTTTGAGACCTTGCCCAGGAGTAAAGCACACTGTGGTGTAACACAGCTCCTGGCTTCCAGTCACTGCTCTTCTGAAAGTGGGCTGAGTTTGATGTGTGTATTTTATTTAAGCACATGTGGTAGGGGTGCATCTGCAGCCTGGAACCTTGTGTTTGTGTGCAGTCCCACCTCAGATCTACTCGAGAGCCCAGCTCAGCTGCCCTCTTGTTAACTTGCTGTGACTTCCTTTGTGCAGGACCAAAGGCACAGCTGATGCTGAGGTATCCAGATGGAAAGAGGGAACAAGTTTCACTGCCTGAACAAGCTAAACTTCTGGTGAGTGGGGTTAATGGGAATCCTTGTTTGAGTACAGGAGAGCTGAAACTGGAGAATTTCTGTACCTCTGGCACTGTTGAAATGGGATCTAGTGGAAGAGATCTGTCCAGGGAGTGTCTCCACTGTCATTGTGCTGTGTTCCATGTCACTCCTCTTTGATCAACAGGCCCTGCTCACTCTTGTTTCTGTTGCTGCTTGTATTCCCAGTACCCTGCTGTCTTCCTTAATCCCCCAGACTGCTCACTTCCATTCTACAATGGCTCTAAATGGCTTCTGCATTAGTTGTTAATTACCATGAAATGCCCTCAGCTGTCTCATTTGTGGGGTTTTGTTTCTGTCTGGAAAAGTTTAGTTGGTAAATTCAAAGGCAAAATGCATCATTCTCCTTCTTCATCTCTCCCATCACACTTCCACCCTCCCTTCTGCACTTGGATGGCTTGGGAGGAAGTTCTTCCAAACCAAATTCATTACACTGTGATTTAATTACTGTGCTATCTCAGCTGTGCTTTGGGCACTCTTCCCTTGCAGAGGTCGATGTGGATGGCATTTCCATCACAGGTTTGTGGGTGCTTGGCAGGAAGCAGCGGGTAGAGGTCACTGTATTCCTGCCAGCCACGAGCTGTCAGGACACACAAGCTCATTTTCATGTAATCAACCTCAAAGGCTCAGGGAAGGCAAAAGCACACCTCTTCAGAAGGATTTTGTGCAGATTTGGGAGAAAAGTGTCCCATCTTTTACAGAAAATGAGGCTATTATATAGTCTGCAGCACTCTAGGAATGTACGGTGTCCTAAGCTCATGTTTTTTACTCTCCTGCTTGAAAATAAAGGGAAAGAGAAAAGCTTAACTGCTTCTGAAAGCAGCCTGCTAAGTAAATTTGTGTGTATTATTAAACATGTAGCACTTGTGAATACTTAACTAATTTCTTAGGCAGTGCATTGATGTAATATTGAGATATCCCTCATCCTCCTGCCTTCTGGTTTGATTCCTTTTATGGACTGTGGAAGTTCAAGGAAATTTCTCTCAGCATGTGATTTCCTTCCTGCTCTACAGTCAGCAGAGGAATTGAGCTGAGTCAAGGTTTGTGGGCAAGGACTTCTCTGGTCTGGAGAGCTGAGCAGGCAGCTTGTGTGCTCCCCTCATGTGATCTCCTAAAGCTGTTTCACTCAGAGCAGGAGCTGAGTCTCAGGTGGTTCTTGGTGAGCATCATTTCAGAACTAGAAGAAGGAATTTTTTAAGGAGGCAGTTGCACACTAGAGGGTTTAACTGGCTGGTTTTAAGTGTTTTATTTTTAATCTCATTATATTGTTATCAATCAAGCACGGCTTCTTTACATGCTCTTATTTCCAGGAGGTGCTTATGCTTCCAATATTACCATAATCCTCTTGATCCCCCTCACAAAGAAAAAACAAGGCAGTGCTGCCTTTTTAGAGAAGTTCATTGTGTGCAAATGAAGGTGATTTCACTCTGTTCAGCAGCTCAGCTCCCCTGAAAAGCTGCTGTTTGCTGGGTGTTTCAGGTGTGTAGGACAGACTGGCCTGCAGATGGCACAGAGAGGAGTGTGGGCAGGAACCTCGACTGAATATTTAAATTCAGTGGGTTTTAAAGGAATTTTGATCATCCTTGTTGCCTGAAAAGGAAGTCAAACCCACTTCCTTGCATTCCCCATCAGACACAGGCATTGTAGTTTGCAAACTCTGTTTTTTCAACTGATTTTTTCTATGTTTATTATTTTTCCAAGTGAGAGGAGAGCTGCTGTGCTGCTGCACAGGTCCCCAGGGTGCCTTATCCTGCAGGTTATGCACTGGGAGGCCTCAGTCCTTGCCCCTGCAGTGCTGCTGCCATCATCCCACTGCCCTCCTGCTCTGCTTTTCCTGCAGCTCCTTCACCTCCTGCTCCATCTGCATTGTCCATAGAACCACTGGATGCTTTGGGTTGGAAGGGACCTTCAAGCCAATCCCATTCCACCCCCTGCCATGGGCAGGGACACCTTTCACTGGACCAGGTTGTCCCAAGCCCTGTCCAACCTGCCCTTGGACATTTTCAGGGATTGATAGTCCAAAACCTCTCCAGGTGACCTGATCCAGAAGAGTAATGTACTGGGATAAGCTGCACACTAAAACCATGTAAGGGTAGTCCTGGGACCCCCCCTGTTTTTTCACACTTTCTGTTTTATTACATACAAGACACTTATCCTTTTTTCGTCTCTTAAAAAGGCTCCAGCTTTTCCTTCTGCCTGTTTCTCACTCTGTTGCTGTATCCTCTTTTCTTCTGCCAGTCTCTACTTCTCTAGCCCTGCTTTGTGCTCTTACCTGCTGTATTTCCTGGTGAACTTGGGAAATCTCCCTCATCAAAGCATGAACAGGAGCTCTTCCTGATGCCTCTGCTTGTTGGGTTGTGGGGCTGATGCCCCTCCATCCCAATGCCCTCTGTATCCAATTGCCTCTGGCTCCCTGTAGGCAGAGAAATCAGCTTTAAAAATGGAAATCAAACAACCCCAAACCCTCATGCTTCCTGAAGGCAAGAGAAAAATAACAATACTGCGTTTATTTTGGTCAGTGCTCCCTCACAAAAATGCTTCTTTGGGTTGCCTCTTAGGTTTCAGGTAAGGGTTAATAGGGGACTGTTATTTGAGGGCATTTAAGGCTTTTTTTTCCAATTTTGTGTGGTGTGGAGTTCAGCTCTCTTGCATTAACCTACTAATATGTATAGTTCACCTTATTGTATTGGGTTATTTTGAATTCTGTGCCACTTCTGTGCCTTTCCTTCCCTCCAGGCCCTCGTGAAGCACGTCCAGTCCAAAGGATACCCCAATGAACGCTTTGAACTGCTCACCAACTTCCCTCGGAGGAAACTCTCCCACCTGGACTATGAGATCACGTTACAGGAGGCAGGCCTGTGTCCTCAAGAGACTGTCTTTGTGCAGGAAAGGAATTAGCACTGTGGCCTGAGCTCTCCCAGCCTTCCTGCCCCCTCCTCCTTGCCTGGGACACCAACTCGTTAAATATGCAGTTCAGAGTCATAGGATTGCAGTGCTGGAACCAGACAGGCAGCTGACTGGCCCTTCTCTCTCTCCCTCTCTCTTCCTCCCCTCTCCTCTCTCTTCCTCTCTTGTCCTGCTCTAGTGACCAAATGAGAGTGCTCAGAGTTTTATTTTCTTCCTCACTGCAGACAGCATTGGGAAGAACACCTTTCCTCTGCTTTCCTGGGATGAGATGAAATGGTGATCTGTGTATCCAGCATGCTGGAGCTTGGAGTGGCCATAATACACAAACCCTTCTCACTGCTGTTCTTAAATCTGTTCTCTTTAATTTATTTTTCAAGAGTGTGTAATAAGGCACTGAGTCATCTCTCTGAGGAGAGAGCATCATCATCAGGACAGTCTTTCCTTTGTGTGGATTCCGTACATGAAAGGTGTCCATTAACCTTCCAGCCTTCTCAGGGGCTCACTTACCCAGCACTGGTTTTGGGAAGGAGCTGGGTTCAACCCCTGCTAAAATACTCTGCCCCCTTCTAATTTAAAGGCTTCTAGGTTGGCTACATGTTTTCCTCCTGCTGTAAACTGCCAGTGGACACAGTGAAAAGACCAAGCAAGCCCCTCAAAAAGCCAGCTGTGCTCTGTTTGGGATTGACAGCTTGGCCCAGAGGGATTGCTCCGTGTCCACTGCTGGAGCAGAACTGACTCCTCCATGGGAGTGGATGGTTTTCTGTGTTCTCAACATCCTCAGAGGGTCTCCTTATTGCTCTCAGGATTTTGCAAATGATGATTTGAGAAGGTGACAGGATACTGTGGAGATCCTGGACTCTGAGAACACCTCCCTGAGCAGTGAGTTGGCTTTTTTACCTTGGCAGGATGTCTTGGTTGGTTTTCCCAGGAGTGATTGGCATGAATTAATGCTTCAGAAAAAGCTTCCCAGCCTGGTGACTTGAACTCCCTGGGACGATTTTTATTCTATTTCCATGTTTATCTGTCACTTACTGCTAAGTTTGGAGGGCTGCATGGAAAATGCTCCTTTGTTTGGCCTTTCCTTTCAGCTCTGGAAGTTGGCACCAGAAGTCAGTGCCCTGATTTTCCTCCAGTGTCTTCTGTAGACATGGAGCTGTTGAGCAGTTGGCTTTGCAGCTGGTGTTGCAGTGGGGCAGGAGTTAAACCAGCACAGCCATCGAGGTGCTTGGGTAATTGGTGCATTTACAGCCCCAAACTCAGTTGGAAGTGTTCTTCCTCAGTGGGGAGGAAGGCACCTGGGACCTGCCATAACTGCTGACTTTTTCTGCCACTCTCAGATGGTTGTACTTGTTTCTAGTCAGAAATTTACCATATTCAAACCTTTCCAGGTATTTTGCTTTTCATTTCCTACTAGCCTGCATACTTAGGAGCCTTTAAATGTAAGTGACCATGGAAAATGTCTTGCATTCCCCATGATTGTTTCAGCTCACAGCTGCCTTCTGCTCCTGACTGTGTTTGACATGTCACCATGCCATTGTATAAATTGGTTTCCCTTCTGCACAAACAGAATGCCTGCATTCCCCTGCAGGATGTGGTGTCAGGAGAGCAAAAGCTGGCCCCAGTTTCCTGACCAGTGTGACACCAGGTGTCACTTTTGGTTTGCAAAGACAGTCTGGCGTGGGGGCAGCTCCAGCACAGGACACTGAGGAGCCAGGGCAGCAGAGGAGAGGGATTGTGTCTGCTCTGTGGAGCAGCAGTGGCACCTCTAGGCTGAAGGATCCTTTAGTTTCTAGGGTATCCAGATTCACAGCTTGTGTTTCCATGTAGATCTAGTGTAGATCTGGCAGCCCCAGGAGGGTGAAGGCAGGCAGGACCCAGCACGAGCAGAGTGACAGTCCCTTGTGACCTTCCCAGCTCTCCTGCCTTGGTGCTTCCAGGGCTCTCTTTGCATTGTGGCTGCTTCTCTGTGTGGGCTGGTGGAGGCCCAGCTCAGCTGGGGCAGGCCTGGCTTTCTGTCCCCTCTGGGAATGTTGTTCCCCAGCAGCTTTTCTGCAGTTCAGATGTGCAGAATTGGCTCTGCCTTTTCATTCCTAGGTCTGGTTTATTGGCAGCTTCTCTGCCCCTGCCCCTCCCTGTGTGTGAGCTCTGTGATGACATCACCAGTTGCTCTAACAGGGGAAAGAAGAGTGTTAAGTTGAAGATTTACATTGAAAATAGGGGTTTTCTTCCATCTTTTGGTTTCTGTTCCAAGAAATGATCCTGGGGTTGTGTTTTTTTTTCATTTCTGTGGCACAATGTGTTTTTCCTCACAGTTTTCTTTTGCTTTTCTTTGAGAGCAAGAGACAGAGAGAAGAATTTTTAAGGCATGTGTGTCCCTACACGTTGCTCTTCTCTCCATTCCTCTCCCCTCTCTCCCTTCTTCCCAACCAGTACACCCAGTGCTGTGAGACACATGCCAGTCAGCTGTGCCCTGGGGGCTGAAAGCTGCTAAGAAACAGCACCAGCCAGGACACAACCCCTTCAGATCTTCATCCCTGTTGAAGGCCTTGGCAGGAACGTGCTTGGCTGTCCTGAGGAACGTGGGTGAAAACATGAACTGAGTTCTGGCTGGGACAGCAGTGAAGGTGAGGGCTGGTTGGGCAGTATTTATAGAGCCTTTGCCACAGTCACTTCTACATGTGAAATCTGCAGCTCAAATTGCCTTTGACAGGTTGGAAAAAATGCCTTAAATGTGGTTGTGAAATCAGATGTTGAAACCCAAAGGACAAAGGAAACAAATCCTTCAAAGGCTGTGGTTTGTGGCTTCCAGTGGGTGTTGCAAGGGCTGGGTTTGGAGGAGCAGCAGGGCATGTAGGCAGTGGAGGCTTTTCTGGGCAGAGAACTGGTCAGGGCTATTTCCTCTGCCTGTGCTCTTTGTCTCACAAGGCTTCACTGTGGGATTTAATGCCCAGTAGTCCCAGTCACAACCAGGATTCACAAACAGAAGGTAAAACGAGCACTGGCTTTCCCTGCCAGGGGCTGCTGACACATTTACTTCCCACTTGTGATCCTTCAGAGGATCACAGAAGGATTTTGGATTTTCCTCATGCTGCAGGCTCTTAAGTCAAGCTTATTGACCAGCTTCACCCTCCCTGGTGTAAAAAGGGCAGGTCAAGGCTGTGCCAAACATTTCTGGTCATACTCGGGTGATTTTCGTGAGGCTTTGAATTAAGGTCTGTGATTTTCTGATTTCTGACATTCATTGACTCGAAGTGCTTTGCTTTCCCTGATAAATCAGCTCTCCAATATTAAAGGAATGTCCAGGATGTGCACGTAGCCTTGTAAAATACAGTGAAGTATAAAAGGCATCCAAAGGTGCTGTTGTTCCTAAGGAGATTTCAGCAGGAATTTTCCGCCAGCTCTTCCCAGAGCTCCCTGACCTTCTGCCTCTCTGTCACGGGGAGGTGACACCTCTGCTCTTCCAGCTTGTGTTTCACAGGGTCCACGTCCTTCAGAGCCACGCTCTTAAAAGATGACCAAATTTGCACACTCACCTGCACCAGCCCTGGCATCTCCTCCTTCTGCCAGTGCTGTGGTTTGTCCCGCTGCAGACACTGGGCTTAGTTCAGGTTTTAATAACTCCCCTCCCTGCCCAAGGGTCTCAGATTCCCATTCCTGCCAGGGCACTGGGCTTGGTCACAGGGCCTTGAGGAACAAGGGCTAAACTTAAACCAGTTTTCTTTTGGGGCCAAGCATCACTTGGGCCGTGCTTTGTCAGGTACCAAAATGCTGCAGAGATGCATGAAATGTGGTGTTTATGGTTGTTTTGCCAAGCCACATAAAACCAGATTGTGAACACAGAGACCTGTGTGGGGGTGTCCGTGCCGTGCCAGTGGACAGATCTGTGTCATTTCAGGAACTTGTCACTTAATTTTTATTCCTTCTTAGTTTGTATTAAGTGTCACTCCATTCTACTGGTTTAATCCCTTTTTAGTCCAGTTGATAAAACAGGTAATTGTGTGTTCCAGGAGGAGAAGGGGTGGCAGAGATGTGGCTCTGAGATGTGGGTGAAGCACAACATCACCATCCCATAAGGACTGGCTGTGCCTTGTCTGGCTGTTCTGATGACTTCTAATCCAGCCTCTGCTCTCCCTCACCCTTTCTATTTATTTATTTTAACAAATTGTGTGCTAAAAATGGAACAGCTCCTGTTTCAAAGACACAAACTGATGCTGAGCCCTGTGCTGGCTGGCTGGGGAGGTGAAAGCACCCGCAGGCATGTTTGAGTTTGGAGCTGGGGAGGTTAATTAATAGATGCCCTTTCTGTGATGACTTTTATTCCTGTCTCCACCTGTCCATGAGATGCCTGGTGTCTGTCCCCTCCCAGTGAATAGAGCCATATGTACATACACCCACGTGTTTTAATTGGAGGCTGTGGCACTCAACAGCAGTGCCTCAACCTGCCTCGGGTTTATCCGGTGTTTTCCATGGGTACCTTGGGAGGGATGGCAGAAATCCGGGGCTGGGTCACTGACTGGAGTTGCTGTGAGTGTTTGCAGCACAGAGAAAAGTCCTTTTGTAACTGCTTGTGAAATGGTGCTGAGATTTAAGGGATGGAGTGATCCAGGAACTGTGCAGAGCAGAGGACGAGGTGCTATTTTATAGACCAGATTTATCAGAAGAACTTCTGGGTAAAACTCAGCTCAGAGTCGTGGTGCCTCAGCAGAGACACCACACTCTAGGACAGATGATTTTTTAAAAATGAGGCTGTTTCCTCGAACTGGGGAACATCCAGTTTCAAGTTATGACTTTGTACAACAGTCACTTTCTTCTTCAATGGTCTCGAGTTCACGTGGGAGGAGGGAGAGGATTCATTTGGAAGATTTCAGCTCACTGTGCTGGGAGGGACCAAACTCAAGGAAACCTCTGATCTATATACACAACTGCTGCATTTTTTATAAATATATGTAAATGTCCTATTGTAATATTTGATCCTGGAAATAAACCAAACTGTTTTCAATAGCTTTCTTCAGGTCTTGGTTTTTTGGGTTTGGGGTTTTTATTCATTAGTTTGGTTCTAATGAAAGTCTGTCCCTGGGTTGTATGGGGAGCTCCAGAGTTTTTCCTTAAGGATACTAGAGTAGAAGGATAAGGAACTGTTGACAACAGCACGGTGCTTGCTCAGCCCAAGGAAACTTCAGCCCATTATAGAGGTTACAAAATCCTGAAGTGAGACAAACTTTTGGGACCTTGATAGGAAAAAACCCCTTATGAAAATGAACAAAAAGAGGTAGGGATAGGATTTTCCATCCTTCCCAATGGGAGAGCAGAGGAAATGGGGTTTTCTGCTCTGAACTGTGAGTGTTCTCCCCATACAGGTGTTGTCAAGGCAGAGCCTCTGACTTCTGCATTTGTGTTGGGACGCTCCTGTCGTGCCTCGAAATGTGGACAAGGACTTGGCAGGTACAGTGGGATAACAATAATTAAGAAACTGCTTTTGGGTCATCCTCGTGTTCCTGACTGTAGGTAGGTCTCTGCTGAAACAGTGACCTCAGTCACTGCCGTGGTCTTGCCCTGCCTGGAGCTGGAAAACACCCTGCTCTCTTTGTGCAGCTTAGGAAAATATTTCCCATTCCCTCTGAGTCGGAAATCGTTTTTCATTTGCAGGTCAAGGAACTACAGGGATACCTCAGACTCAAGATGCCTCCTGGGTTTAATTTATTTATTTGTTTTTCCTTCTAGTTTTTAGCAGGGTTGGTTTATCTGAAGTGTTAATTCATGTGACATTCATAAGGGCACTAAAGTGAATCCTGTCGTGTCCAGCAACATTGTGTTGGTGTTTCTTCAGTCAGTTCTAGACACAAACTCTCTGCAGGGCTTGTCCAAGGGGATTTTGGGGGAGTCTTGGCTTACCAGTGGCAGGAATAGATTTGCAGATGCTCCAGAAAGGAGCAGGAGAGACCACTGGGTTGTGCTGACCATCCTCCGGCCGGGATCGGGGTGGAGGCACAGAAAGGTTTCATCTCACCAATCCCAACTCAACTCCACCTCTGGTTCTCCTTGAAGCCAAACCACCCTTGAAACCCAACCTTGCCAAGGTGGAATTGCTTTACGTGGGACCACGTTTGGCTGTGCCGTGACGGGGTGGCCTTTGCACCAAGTTCCTTGCCCGTAATTGCCATGCTGATGGTGCTTCCACAATGAAGCTCTCGTGTGAGAAAGGCAGGGGCACGGAGCCCCTCACGTGCTGGGCTAAAATTAGCCTGTTATTATTATTATTGTGATTCCTGTTCTGGTTCTGTGGGGAAGATCAGCAGTCCCAGGGAGGAGATTCACCCTGACACTGCGTGGCGAGGTTTCCCGTGGGAGATGATGGAGCAGATCATGTGTGTGGCAACGTGGAACGCTCAGATCGCTGTGACGTAGAAGAGGCACAAGATGAGGTTGCAACACATTTTCTTCCAGGAGTGAAGGAACGCTTCCCCTCTTTCTAAGTAAGTAGAGAGAGGAAGGAGAAATTGGCTTCTTCTCGGCACTTGGCTGTCCTGCGTATTCTGTCTGTGCTGTTGTCTGCATTTTAGAGACCAGTTTGGCTTATTTAGAAATAAAACGGGGATTTACGTGCTGGGGCAAACTGATTTTCCTTTCAGAGGAGCTGTCGGATAATCTGCTCCTCTCAGCTTCCTCTCCTAGAGGAATGGAATTACCTGATGTGACCCAGCCTCACCCGTTCATCTTTTCCCATGTGACTCTTGAGGGCTCCAGCTCCATCTTCTGTTTCTTCCTGTCTTGGAGCAGGATTTATATCCTCGACAATCCTGTACTCATTGATTCAAAAGCAGGAAATGCCACTTTGAAACCAATGGACTTGTGGGTCACCCTGGGTGGAGCAGCTTGGGGTTTGAACCCAAAGGCAGCACTCCAGATGCTCCTTTCACTTCCCATGTCAGAGTGAGACTGATTTGGGGCACTTACACACCTTCGCAGCCACGGTGGATTGGGAAGCCCCTGTGGAAACTCCTCTGCAGACAAAACTGCCCCATTTTTGCCGCTTTTTGAAGCTACAGCTTCTCTGCCTCCTGTTTGTGGACACAGAGATCAATCATGTTCTCCTGGTCCTGTTCCTGTGCTGTCAGACCTTCTCTGTGGGAAGAGAGGAGGAGTTTCCCTCTTGCACAGGAGCTGCCAGCCCTGGGCACCCCAGGTAGGAAACCCTGCTGCCTGATGACTTGCAATAAGATGCCCAAAAATGACCTTTCTCTCTCCATCTCACCCCTAAGGCATGAGATGTGCACGTCACGGGGACATGCTCAGCCCCTGAGGAAAAGCTGGGCCACCTGTGAGGAAGCAAAGGCCGGGAGGTAGGAACCAGCTGAGACCCGAGAACGTTTATTTAGAAGCTTTTATTAAAATATTAGTGAGAGAGGGGTGTGTTCTCCCTACACAGCCCCCACAGGTTGTTCCAGGAGCAACGGTGTTCACTGCTCGGGCAGAAGTCGAGGCATTTAGTGCAGATGCAGCAGAAGCCTTAAAATCTGAATCTGTGCCTGTTTTGGTGAGCTCTGGCAGTGAAAGGGAGAAGAACTAGGAAGGAAGAACCAGAAGGCTCAGGCACGGAGCAGCTGGCTCATTCAGCCAGGACAGTCATCGTGGGGATGGAAGTGTCATGACTGTGTGGCATGGGCGGACCTGGGGGTGGGAGGAGGAAGGCAGGGAGCACACACTGGGGCAGCATAAATAGTCAGCCATGGGTGATGCCCCCAGGACAGGGCTCATCCCAGGGGTGGAGGCTGCTGGCTCCACGTGCCATCACTCCCAGGTAAGCCAGGAACTGGGGAGGACAGTTTCCCCAGGCTTTGCTGGGATCCCCCTGCTCTTGGCCATGGACACATGCTGGCAGAAGGGTCAAGGCTTTTGAGGGTCCTAACAGAGACTGGATCAGCTGTACTTTGGCTTTGCCTGCCCTTGCACGGGGGGTTTGTCTCTGTTCGCTGAGGTAGAAGCTGCTTGTTCAAGGGGAACGTTTTGAGGAGACAGCACACCGTGGGGAGCTTCCCAGGGGAAGGAGACCTCCTGTTGTCCCCAGAGGGAGGGCAGTGGTGGGGAGGAAGGAGAGATTGAGGGGTGATGTACAAAAAGGCTCTGGCTGGTGAGAGCCTGGGCTGTGGGCTCAGAGGAGCAGGAGCTGTTCCAGGAGGTTCTCCATGGTGGAGAGGTGGGGCTCAGCGCTGGTCACCCGTGGCTGTAGGGGAAGGTCAACCACACACAGTCCCTGGACTGCAGGGGCCCCGAATTCCATATCACCAAGGCTGGAAAACAGAGGGGAGGTGCAACTCCAGGATGGGGGGAGCTGGTGGTCCACCTCGGGTGTCTTGGCTGGTGTTCCCTCCACGCAGGTCTCCCTGCCCTGTTCCTCCACACTCAGCCCTCCCTGGCATCCTACTGGGACTGCTCCTCCCTGGTGTACGAGGGGACTGAGGCAGCTCTGCCCACAGAAACACCCACATGGGGCACTGGTGCCACACTTGCTTCTCCTTTGCAAAGCCAGAGTGAGCTTGAAAAAAATCCAGCCAGAGCCAAAAGCAGCTCAGTGTGGGGAACTTGTGCAAAGTGGGTCACAATCGGCCAGGAAAGGGGAAAATGCATAAACCCAAACTGGAGCAAAAAGAACACAGGGCAGAAGAAACAGGAGGGCCAGGACAACCCCAAACCAGGTTGTTCTCAGAGGTCCCAGAGTGACCGATGGATATCCCAATTTTGTAAGTACAGAAGAGAGATGATTTTGGAGAAAGGATCACCTGGAGATGGGCAGGCACTTTCTAGGTGAACTCATGACTTACTAAGACATCAGTGGAGTTGGAAGGTAGGTGATAACCTTTTCTTAATTAACTTTAATGGATTTCAGCATACTCAGATCTATGGTAGGATTAGTGTACGACAGGGATGGAGTCACTGTTGGGTTTCATTGGAGACTGGTGTGCCTTCACAAGTCCTTGTTGAAGGATTTTGCCCCTTTCCTGCCTCACTCCTGCTCGCAGTAAACACTGGAAGCCAAGCTGAGCTGTGGTGGGTGGTTTGCTCCCCACAGTAATGTTATCATGGAATCACAGACTGGTTTGGGTTGGAAGGGACCTACCTTAAAGACCACCTTGTTCCAACCCTCTAGCCCCGGGCAGAGACACGTTTTGGAGGAGCCGACCCTGCAGTTGTACAGGTTGTACAACCTGCTCTTGTCCTAAACTCCATTGCCCATTTGGCACAGAACTATTAGGATTTCCACTGGAAATTGCCCTCAAGCAGGTGCAGTGCCAGTGGGGCGAGGTGGGACCCAAACCCATGACCAAGCAACTCCAGTCCACCCTCAGCTGTGGGTGGGGCAGCCGTGGGGCAGCCAAGGGGCACCACAACCCTTTCCTCTCCTGCTCTCCCTCCCCTTTCCCGTGCAGGACACAGACATGTGTGTGGGGAAGTGCAGCCGCATCGTGGGGCCCTGCCTGCTGACCCTGGGCGTGCTCTCTGCAACAGCCAACATCCTCCTGCTCTTCCCTGGTGGAGCATCCAAGTACCTGCTGGAGGGGCACATCAGCAGACACGCTGTGACCATGCCGGGTGTCTGGGGAGGCGCCATCCCCGTGAGTACCACGGGTCACACCAGTTCTCCCTCTGTGCTGTGGAGCAGGGACAGAGCGATGGAGCAGGGCAGGTGGCTCCCCTTTGTCCCCCAGCCTCATTCTCCTTCCCACAGGTGCTGCTGGCAGCGACCCACATCACGGCGCTGGGGTGGCGATGCAGCGGCTGCTCCGACTGCGGCACCCGCTGGAATGTAAGGGCAGTGCCAAGCAACGTGGGCTGGGATGTGGGGTGGCACTGGCAGGCTGTCACCTCTGCCACGGCCCCACAGTGGGATGTGGCATGGATCCTCCTCTCCCATCATCATGTGGTGGGTTCCCCCACCCTCATGGCAGGTCCTGGCAGGGATGTGCCCTCTCCAACAGCTCTGGGGTGGGACACAGTGCAGATCCCCCTCTCTCATGGTCCCGTGGTGGGTCACGGCAGGGTGCCCCTCTCTTGTGACCTTGTGGTGGGATGCTGCATGGTGCCCCCTTCCCAGAGGGCAGGCTTTCCAAGTGTGCCCCACCAGGCTCCACATGGCAGACCCCAGCTCATCTCCCCACCTGCCTGTCCTCACTCCCTGCCTCTGCCCAGCCCAGTGATGGCTCCATCCTCAGCCGCAGCTGCCCAGGGTGGGAGCCCCTTTGGGTGGGGGGAGTTTTCCCCCTGTTCAAACCCTGCTGACAACCTGCTGCTGTGTTTTGGTGCCTGCCTGTCCCTCAGTGTCCCCCCTGTGCCCCGGTGCTCCCCACAGGCGTTCATCTCCACTGTGCTCTCCAAGCTGGCGTTCCTGGGTGCCGCTGCCTGCTTTGTGCTTTCCGGGGTGGGCTTGACCAATGGACCCCTCTGCTTCTACAACACCTCTGAGCACGGCTCCGGGCATGGAGCTGTCTGGGGATACCCCTTCCCAGATGCCACTGGCCAGGGGCCTGATGCCAGGTGAGGGGCTGGATCAGCAGTGCTGCCTCATCAGCTTATTGCTAAATAAGTCACTGTTAATTGTGGTGGTGGGGTGCCTGGGTGCTTGCAAGACCCTGGTAGCTCAAGAGGTGTGCACCTTACATGGATTTCCATGTGGGGCTTTCCATCACCCCCCTCACCCCACTCATCCTCGGGCTGAAGGACAGGGTGCCTGGAACACCCTCCATGGCAGAAAGCAATGGGATTGCTGACCTGCCACAGGCAGCATCCTGCATGTCCTTCCCTCCCATCACACAGGGAGAAGATCTACCTATACAACCGGCACACCTGGAGCATCTGCCTGGAGCCCGAGGGCATTGTGGCCTGGAATGTTGTGCTCTTCTCCATCCTGCTGCTCATCAGTGTGGCCGAGATGGTGCTGTCCTTCCTCCAGATCGTCAATGGCTGCCTCGGCTGCCTCTGTGGCTTCTGTGAGGGCAAGTAGGGCCCGGTGGCAGTGCCAGGAGGCTGCGCTCGGCGGAGGTGTCACCCCCAGGTGTCACTTGGCTGGTGGCACACGCCATGGTGGGGGCATGGCAGGAACTGGGACACCAGCCCGCTGCAAGGGCCCTGTGGGAGATGGACAGAGTGCCCTGTGAGGGACTGCCCCCTGCCAGGGCCATACCCCTTCCCTCCTCCCTGGAGGGGGTGCCCTCGGGGCTGGCAGCCCCTCGGGGTTGGAAACCAGCCAGGGGAGGGATGGAGGTGAGGACTTGGCTCCTGGCACTCCAGCATGAGCCCAGTGGCTTCCCTGGCTGCTCCTTATCAGCCTCCACCCATCCCAGTGCAAAATGTGACAGGATGGTGTTGGTAGAGGTAAGAGCTGGACACTAACTTAATTCTTGTTAATCAGTTCATATTTATGGCAGTTGGGCTGGTGTTTGTCACCCCCAGAGGGAAGGGGAGGGGAAAGAGACCAGAGCAGTTGAGCTGGGCTCCCACTGGAGCACTCAGATGGAGTTGTGCTGGAGAAGGCAGGGCTGGAATTGAGGTGCAGCCCCCAAAGTTCACCCACACACAAATGTCAGGAGTGGCTGCTGCTCATCCCCAGGACCAGCACCCCACTGCTGTTGCCCCCCAGTTTCATGAGGTGGCTCTTGCTCAGAAAGGAGCCCAGGGCTGGGCTGGGGGCACAAGCCTCCCCACTAAACAATACATAATTAAAGAAATAAAAATGAGATAAAATCCACCGTGGGGACAGTAACACGGCTCTGTGTGATGTGGCAGCGCTGGATGGGGGCAGGATCCGGGGCACTGGGGGATGAGGGGAGCTGACCTGGACTAGGACATGAGGCAGCTCCTTCGCTTCCCGTGGCACTGGCGGGCCCGGCGGGGAGCAGTGACTGTCAGGGGGATGTTCTGGAGCACATCGTGCAGTGTGAACATGCTGAAGGAGATCTGCTCATAGGGAGACCTCGTCCCGTTCTCGTAGAGGCAGGCGAAGGCGATGGCCGTGCCTCCGGCCACCGGCGCCTCCGTGTAGGGCAGCTCCATGTAGGCCAGGTCCGAGTAAGCACTCGGGCCCTCGTAGATGACCCAGGGCTCTGTCCAGCTCTCTGCATCCCTGGGGAAGGTGCTCAGGTGAACGCCCATGTTGACCCGCGAAATGGGGCTGGTGGGGTGGGAGTAGAGGATCCACGTTGGTGCTTGGAAGAAGGGAGTGGGGCTGGGGGTCGCTGCAGGATCCTCGTGGACCAAGGTGACACTGTGGGCATGTTGGTGCTGCCCTGGGGTAGGACAGTCCTCATTAGGCTCATCTGGCTCACGGTGGCTGCCAGTGGCCACAGCAGGCAGCTCATCACCTGCTGCCTTCCAGGTGGGCAGGTACCGAAACCCCCGGAGCATCCCAGGGAGTAGGCGTCGAGCTGAGCCCTGGAGGGGCAACACAGAGTCCTGGGAGGTGGTGGGGACATACACAAAGGGTGCTGGGAAGCCGATGACACTGCCATGACAGCCATGGGGGGGCTCCACCAGCCGCTGGACCAGCTGCCCCCTGTGGAAGACGGCCCCGTCATCTGTGCTGAGCGCCTGGACCCTGAAGCCCAGGGGGCTGCGGGCATTGCAGTAGAGGACATTGGTCCCATCCTCCTCATCCACTGAGACCAGCTGGCACTCGCCCGTCTGCAGGTTGGGGATGAACTCCCCGAAGCGCCAGCCGCGGCCGTGGTCGTCACTGTAGAAGGCGAAGGAGTGCGGGGTGGTCTTGCAGAGCTGCCCGAAGCACTCCTTGCAGTCGATGTGGTAGCTGTAGGCAGGCACCAGCAGGCGCCCCGAGCGCAGCTGGATCCCGTGCCCCGGGCCCAGCGCGAACGTCGCCCAGTCTGTGGAGCAGAGATGGGATGGGGTGAAGGTGAGCTGGATGAAGAGTGACCACCACGGTACCCTGCCATGCCCAGTGTGGAAGGGACTCCAGGGCTTTCCCCTGCCCAGCCAAGCTAGGGGGTAGGGTAGGAGGGCAGCAGAGCCTGGCTGTCCTCACACACGGTCCTACCCATGGCTATGGGTAGGTCTCCATCCTTTCCCCACCCCAAGTGATACAGATACTCCCTCCATCCCCTTTCCCCTCTGCTAGAGGCTCTCTTCCCTCCTCTTGGAAGCTTGTGGGCTTCCTACTGCAAGTTCACCTCCAGCCACACCACAGGTAGCTCCAGGAGGTCAAAACCCACGGTCACCTCCTTGCTGTCTGTCCTCCTCCCTCCTCGCCCCCCTCCAGTTTGGTACCTTTGATGGTTGTGCCAATGACCTGCTGTGTCAGGTCTGTGGCCGTGCTCCAGCTCAGGCCCTGGTCGGCGCTGGTGACGCAGCAGAGGCGGGTGACATTCTGGCCAGTGACAATCTGGTAGGCTTCAGGTGTCCTGCCCAGCACCGTGATGAAGAAGAGGAAGAGGGTGCCTGTGAACTCATCGTAGAGCGGGCAGGGGTTCATCGACCGGTGGTGCTGCAGCGTCGCAGTCTCCAGCACACGCATGTCTTCCCACTGCCCAGGGAGGAGGAGAGAATGGAAAGGGATGAGGCAAGTGAGGACCATCCCACCTTTCTGCCCAGAGAAGCTGTGGCTGCCCTGTCCCTGGAAGTGTCCCAGGCCAGGTTGGATGGGTCTTGGAGCAACCTGGTCTAGTGGAAGGTGTCACCGGCAGGGGGTGGAACGAGTAGAGCTTTGAGGTCCCTCCCAACCCAAACCATCCTGCGATTCCATGATTCATTTCACCCAACCCAGCCTCCCCCACCCACATAGCCCCCTCAAGAAGCTCAGCTGTGCCACAGAGCAATGAGGCCAACCCTCTTTGTCCATCTCCACATCCCCAGCCCAGCGTGTCCGGGTGCACCCCCGTCCCACCTCCACGTAGCTGCCGTAGATGGTGCCGCGGCGCATCACCAGCAGGTTGGCGTGGGCATCGTCGGCACTGAGCCGCTCCTCGGCGAACGCCAGCAGCTTGGCCACGCAGGGCAGGTAGAGCAGGGCGGGCACGCGGTACGTGACGCCGTTGGATTCCTTCTCAAAGAGCACGGTCCGGGCAGGGAAGTGCCGGGAGCCCATGGAGTCTGAGGCACAAGGACACAGCCCCACCACAGGGGGATCAGCCGTTGGGCATGGCTGGGGGCACTGGGCTCTCCTTGGGAGGGTTTGGGATTTCACTTGGTGGGTTTGGGGCTTGCAGAAGCCCCAGGGAGCAGGGGCTGAGGGGCAGGGCTGGGGTGGAGGGGGCCTGAACATGCACTGCTGTGGTGGGAAGTTAAAGGTGGGCCACAACTTTGGGTACCAGTGAGGAGGCTGACCTAGGGACCCCAAAATAAAATTAAATAAAAGTTAATTGATCTCTAAGATGCTTTTCTGGGCAGTCAAGGCCAGTGAGCAAAGGAGCTCCTTTGAAGTGGGCGTTGGGAGGGCTGAGCCCACCTCTGCATACACAAGACCCCCACACCAGCCTGGGCTCATCACAAGGGGGTCGGGGACTGTTTTCTCCTGCACCTCTGGTGCCTCCAGCACAATGGACCCAGCGGGCTCCTTGCTCCCCTGTGCTGTGGGGGGAACCTGGGCTGCACAACACAGACTGCAGGGTCCCCAATTAGCCTGTTCCTGCTGTCCCCAGGTGCCCTTCCTTTGGGGACAGCAGGAGTGACACTGCGGTCAGCTGTCCCCACATGTCCCTACATGTCCCCCCTGGAGATTATTACCACAGGAGGGGACGGGCACCCCACTCCAGGCACAGCTGGAGTAGCCAAGAGTGACTTTCACCTGTAGTTTAATCCTGAGCTTTTGCTGATCTGACACTCCCCAGAGAAAATGAAGGCACTCACCGGGTCCTGCTCAGCTGGGGTGTCCCCTCTGTCCCAGCAGCTCCCGCCGTCGCTGGGTTTCTGCAGAGCTGTTGCCTCACTGCTTTGCTGCCATCCCCCTCCCCTCAGAGGGTCCCCCCACCGATGGGTCACGGGGCTCCCACAGTGGCAGTGGCCAGGAAAAATCCCTGAGTCAGCAGTGGAGCTGCTGGTGCCGTGCCCATGGCACAAAGACACCCTTATGGGCCCGGGCAGAGCCAGGGGCCCCGCAGCTGCTGAGCCTCCTTGCTCAGAGCCCCTGGGACGGGATGCAAGCAGAGCCATGATGGGGGAATTACATCTCCTGCCTCAGTTTCCCTCCTCCTGCAGGCTCGGAGAGGCCAGACCTCACTGTCCAGGTGCTGCAGCCCATGTGTTCACCATGGTCTACCCTGCCTGGGGGAGGTGGGCCAGAGTGTCCCAGCCCTCCTAGGACCCCCAACCCTCCCAGAACTCCCAGCTCTCCCAGGACCCCCAGCCTTCCCAGGACCCCCAGGATCCTCAGCCTCCCCAGGATCCCCAGCCTGCCCAGGATCCCCAGCCTGCCCAGGATCCCCAGCCTGCCCAGGACCTCCATCTGCAGAGAGGTCAGCTACTAAGAAACTCTTTTTACACCTATATTCCATCTCTGCCATCAACTTAGCTTAGAGGGCTTGACAAAATTCACAGGGCAAGTCACGGGTCAGAAGCTCCAAGGGGAAAACTGAGGCGGAGGCTGCAGAACTGCCCGTGAAGGGCCCCTGGGATGGCCCAGGGTGACCACGTGTGGCTCCTGCTGCTCCGCCCTGCTGGCACAAACACCTCCCAAGCCTTGGGTTAAGAGGGTTCCTGGAGCAGGGAACCGTGAAAATGCTGTTAATCCCTGCTGCTCCTGCGGGACACCTGGGCTGTGAGGAGAACAGGTGGCAGGGCACGTTAACCCCTGCCTCAGCTGCTTCCCTACTAGGTTTAAACAGAGCTGAGGAAAATCCTGGCTCTGCTTCCCACCCTGACAGCATCCCTCCTGCTTTCCAACTGGAGCTGCTGCCCCACAGCTTCAGCCCTGAGGCAGCTGCCAGCCAAGCAACCATCCCCATCCCATCCCATCCCACCATCCGTGGCCCTGCTGCTGTGGCAGTGCCAGGAAGGCTGGTCAGGATGGCAGCACCGGCCCAATGGATTTGGTGTCACTGCTCGTCACCAGTTCCCAGCACACCTGTCAGTGCCAACAGTGCCAATATACCTTAAAGCTGGGCCAGTGTCTCCTCCTGCTCGCACCACCCGAGGTGGCAGTGGGGACCTGGATGGCACCAGCGTGCCCAGAGCTGTGCCCCACCCCATCCCCACCTAATCCATGCAGGAGAGTTTGGCCGACACAGCAAGGGGAGACCCAGCAAAACTCATGCTGATACAGGGCTTCAGAGATGCTGACCCCAAACAACCTTCTCTGCCCATGGATAAGGGACCCTCAGCCAAGAGAGAGGGGCAAACCCACAAAATATGCTCCCAGGAGAGCACCAAGGTGTCCCATGTAGGGCAGAGGCTTCCAGGCCTCATGACACAGGTGAGGGGAACATCTCACATGCCATGGAGAAAGGCAACGAGTCAGTGTGCCTGGCTTCAGGCAGGATGCTTGGGACTCCCATCACAAAGGCAGCCCCACCAAGTGCATTACTCCTTGCTGAGCATGGCTGCTGCTGGGTGGGACATCCAACACCTCTCCTGCTCCTTTGAGCCCTGCATCCCCTTGCTGAGCTCTCCTCAGTTCCCTCCCCCTACCCTAAATCTAAAAAGTCAGGACTTGCTCCAGTGAGCTGTGACCAGACTGCACGTAATGACGGATATCAAATAAAATCAAAAGCAGGCAAATGATTACACCCATGATTAATGATTAAGAAGCTGGAATGTCTACACCAGCTGCAGCCTGCCCAGTACTCCCCAGCTAGGAACAGGATCACCCAGGATGTGGCCAGTGCAGAGTCTTTGGCTCAAGGTCCCCAAAAAGGGACCAACCACCAACTTGGCGACCCCAAATAAAGCCCCCAGTGCTGCCCCCCCTCAGGCACAAAAGTTCTGTGGGTCAGTCACATGCCAGACAGGGGGTGATGCAAAGCAGTGGGAAGCCACAGTGGGTTGTTACGTGTCCTAGTTGGTGCCTGGCAGGTGCATCCTCTCCTGGAGATTGGTCCACAGCAATGGCAATCCCAGCTGCTTCCTCTTCTTGTGCGGGTGTTGGACAGCATAAAGGTAGGACGTGTACTGGAGCTCTGGCATGACCATTCTCTGGCAGGTTCTCAGGGTCCTGTTGTCCAAGTCTTGTTTGAGGTTGTACCCCAGGATATTTGCAGCCCCTGACTGGAAAGGCAGGAGAGCTTTGTTCTTGATGTGATCCTTCCCCACTGCCTCCTGCTCCAAGAGACAGGTCTCCATGAGCTCCTTCTGTCTGGTTCGCAGGTGATGCACCTCCTTCTCCAGCACCTCGAGCCCTATGGTCTCCTCAATTCTCCTCCAGAAGCTCTGGTTGAAGTGCAAGTAGAGCTTCCAGTCCAGCGAGCACCAGACTTTTATCCGCTCCTTGCTTTCCGGAGTCAAGGTCTGGACAGTGTCCTGACTTCTGGAATTGAGCTTGAAGTAAATCACATCATCCAGATCCCAGCACAAGGCGTGCTTCAAGAGGATCATGGACTCATCAAAGTAGTCTGCTATCAGAATGAGGTGGAAGTTCTGCTCGATCTCCTCCAGGACGGCCTGGATGTACTCTGTGCTGTCCTCTGCATTGTTATTGTAGCCGAAGTCAAACCACATGATATTCCTTGCATAGATGTTCTGCCTGTAGTCCTCTGGGTGGTAATACCTTGTGGGTGAGGCCAGGTACTCGTTCACATCCCTGGAGCTCCTGAAGGCAGGGACGTTGTTCTTGTAGTAGATATAGGAAGACTCCAGCAGAAGAATGGGGTTCCTCAGGATGGAGAAGTAGAAGGTGTTGGCTGCCATCACCTTTTGCACCTATTTGTGGGAGGAAGAAGAGATTATTCTGCAGGCACTGTGGTCCCAAGCAGGTTTGCCTGCAGGTGCTGTGGCTCCTTCTTACCTCAGAGGGGTTAAACCGCAGGTGGTTGCACATGATGTTGTAGTTTTGGCCTATGGCTTTAAAATCCTCCACAAAGTGGGCCACGAAAGTCCTTGGGTAGCCCAGGTGGAGGAGCTGGTCAGCGGGGAGGGCCACGGTGAGGTTGTATCTCTCTGCAAACCTGAACATGATGTTGAGCACCGTGCTGCTGGCTGTCTTGTGGGTCTTGAGGAACATGACATTTGTCTTGGCATGGCACGGCGTGGGAGGGATCAGCAGCTCCTCAGGGCTCTTTGAGACACTGTGGGAAGGTGACAGATGGGGCAAACGGCCTCTCCATGCTGCACCCCATCTCTGAGACCCAGCAAAGCCAAGCCCTGGTGCTCCTCTGACACCACACCTCCAGCTGGTGGCAAGGCTGCACCCAAACCAGCCCCATCCCTCCATCACAGAGTTTTCTCCTTCTCCAGCTTCTCACTTACCCAAAGACTTCAGCTCAATCCCTTTTCCTTTCCCTCTTCAGCTGATTTTGCCCTGCATTTTGGCTAATTTGATCCCTTACCCACCCAAACACGGTCCCAGGACTTATTTTGGGGCACGGACCTTCATCCCAAGCCTCAGGAGAGCTAAATCAGGTGTCACAGTTATGTCCCAGCTGCCTGAACCTTGTTTCTGCTTCACTTACCTGTAATTCTTCTCCTTCACATGGAAGAATCCTGACAGGAAGATGAGTCCCAGGCACAGGCTGAAAATGATCAGACACCTGATGTGCCTGGAAAAAAAGGGGAGTTTCAGTGGTTTTTTATCTGATAGTCCTTCCCTAAACCACCAAACCTTGCACCTTGCCCAGTTTTAGGTGTCCGTGGTGGCACCTTTGGCCCCCCCAGCTGTGTCAGCAGCTCTGGCGTTAAGAGGCAAGACAGGGAGAAATTGCATTTTCACTATTATTCTCCTAATTTTGGCCTTTGGCAAGACACAGCGTGCTTCATGCAGAGCCTGAGCTTTTCCAACAGCCTCCACTCTGCTCTGCTGCCTTTTGTTCTGCTTTTCTTTTGGTTTTCCGGGGCTTTAGAGCTTATTCACTATTCAAACTCCCAGATTATTCACTAGAAAACGAGCCCTTTGTAGGGTTATAAAGATTTTCCTGGTGAGAAACCCGAGCAGCTCTTGTAATCGCATCACTCCAGAAGATGGGGATCACAAAGAAACACTAAACTGAGGGTTTTATTCAATATGACAGAGGCTTTTCCAGTCAGAAAATCAATTAATAGCAAAACAGCACTTGTAATGAATTAATTACACCCCACTTTTAAATGAGAGGGCTGGATAATGATGGGAGCGGAATCTTTTCCAGCACTAATTAGGCACCCACCATGTATTAAGGTGTCCTTGCCTGTGGCAGGGGGTTGGAATGGGTCCAGGGGGTCTTTAAGATCCCTTCCAATCAAAACCATGCTGTGATACCACAATCATCACCAGTGCACTCCAGCGGGGACACGGAGGGGATCTTTTGAAGGTGTGATGCCCACCAAAAAGGAATTTTTCATCACCAAGCTTGATCTGACTTCTCTGATGTTTTAACTCACTGTGAATTCCATGTATTCAGTCCGCATTGCCAAAATCCACCAGCCCTGGCTCAGGCTTTAAGTTGTTTGGAGAAGATATAATCCCAGTTTACTGCACAGTATGGTCACACTCGTGGTTCCCACTCTCCAAGGGAGCAAGCAAAGCCCCATGCCTTCCTCCAGGAGCCCTTCCCAAAGCCAGGGAACACCCTCAGCCACAGCTGGTACCACCCTCTCAGGAATTGGCAGCACAGCTTCTGCAAGAATAGATTCCAGACATAGCTGCAGGCAAGATTGCATCAGGATTTCCTAATTTTTGGTCCTGTATCTGTTGAGGGTACAGGAGCAAGACAATCCCTGATCCTTGGGGATGGGATGGGAAAAGGAAGGCAGAGGGGCCCACAAGCAGTGAGCAGGCTCACATCTGCTGCAGGCAGCCCCAGCCACTCTTCCTGGTTTTATTTAAACTGAAGCTGTTGCTGGTGCAGTGGTTTTCCAAAACACAACACCCTGCCCGTCTGGAGGTCCTCCCTAAACTGGAGATGTCCTCCTTTTGCATCTTTTCTGTCAAGTTTAATTAGTGCAGTTAGGGCCCGTTTATTTGTTTGGGTGGTGTCCCCAAAACGGCACCTCTGTTGGATGTTTTATGGGGCAAACAAACGGCATACACCCAAAAGCATCCTGAAGCAGACCAGGCTCACACCGTGCTCTGGATTATCAGCCCCTTCTGCTGCAAGAAGACAGGCTCTGTAGACCTCTGCATCTAATCATCTCAAGGCATCCCATGATATTTTAATAACTGTTTACTTAAATAAAGGATTACAAAGTGCCTTCCTGCCTCCAAATCTCCAGACATGGTCAGCACACCAAGCTTATCTCTTAGCTCCCCGCAGGCTCATCTGGTTGGCATCTGCCCCAAATCAAACAACAGCTGGATTTTGCATCTAGAGACACACTGGGGATAAAGGTCCAAATTATCTAGGTCAAAACCACGGCAGCTTCCCAGAAGGGCCAGTTTTAAGAAGGGTGACTGATTTCTCTGGCACACAGCCCACAGAGGTGCCCAGAATGTCCTGAGGGTGACAAATGATGCATTCTCATGGCATAGTGCCTGTTCCTCTGCCTGGGATGGATGGAGGGATTAATGCATGGAAAGATACCTGCCTTCCAGCTCAGGGAGTGAGTAGGGAATGGGGACATGGAGGGGACTCTGCTGCACCCCAGCCCAGCAAAGGTGTGCAACGGGGGTGTCCAGGGGAAGGGCCAAGGGCAGGGATCGAGGTGATCCCCAGGGAGGAGTGTGGGAAAACAGAGACCCAGGGGGGTGAGAGGAGGTATGTGGGGTGCTGGTTGGTGCACTCATGCAGCTGGGTCCTCATGACCACAGGGAGTCCTGTCCCCACCACCCTCCAGGCTCAGGCACCCACAGCTGCACTTGCAGGGGCTCTCCCTGGGTGCAGCGTGGCATTCCCACACACACAGTGGGAATGGGGTGGCTGAATAAACCTCTCACAAAGGAGCAAACTGATGGCACCTTTCCCTCCTCTCACAACAAACCTCCATCATTCCTGCAGACACTGTGCTTGTAAACAAATGAGCTCTTGAAATGCTTCAAGGCTTTTACTGATAAAAACCGTGTAGGACCTCTACCCAGAGAATACTGGCTCTGTTTTAAACACTGCAACTGCTCTGCCAGAAAACAACCCAGGACTAGTGTGGAATTCACTACCAGAACTTGCTTCCAGTGACACGTGAGTATGACATGACAGCTCCTTGAAAGTCTGCAGAGAACTATGACTGCATTTCAGGCTCTATATACTTCAAATACACATCATGTAAATTAAGAGAATATCAGTTGTTTGGACAACGCTCTCAGGCACATCGTGTGATATTTGGGGTTGTCCTGTGCAGGGCCAGGAGTCGGACTCGATGATCCCTGTGGGTCCCTTCCAGCTCAGGCTATTCTAGGATTCTGTGTCCTGCAAACCTGCACTGGGGTTTAACCCGTTTGGCCCCCGCTGCCCTGACACACCTCTGTGAGAGCCTTAAGGACTGCACTCTTAGTTTCACACACACCCCCCTTTGTCACAACACTGCAAGTTTCTGACCTGAACAGGATCATGGAATTGTTTAGGCTGGAAAACACCTCCAAAGCAAAGCTCAAGAGAGAAATCCCCGAATGTCGCACTGAAGTTACCTAAGCATCCGTGACACGCAACCAGCCTGGGAGCCTTTGGAGGAAACACTTGGGAGCTGACTGCTAAGGCACACAGCTCTTCTAAGAAGCCAAAAAACTTCCAGAGCACTCAGCAGGGCTGGTGCCAGAGGCTCCACTTGCCTTTCCAACCTGTGCTGTGACATCTCCCAGCTGTGAAGAAAACTACGTCTCTTGGAGGTGCCGCTACAGATGCTTTAAGGCTTGGGACAACCTCCTTGTTGCTTTGGCTTAAGCAGAAAATAACAGACCTCTGCGTCAACTTAACAAGGCTCTTTCAAATTAAAAGACCTGGGACACAGGACAGAAATATTCATGGCAAAATGAATCTCTACACTGGAGCAAACTGGAACTAAGTCTATAGGTTATTAACAACTTCCAGGGATTACCTGAACCAGACCTTCCCGCAAAGCGAGTTTGAATTCGGCACGCCGAGCACTCGGCTCCCTCGGCCCTTACCTTGGAGTGCACCCAGGGCTTTTCATGCTGCTGTGTGCTGGGAAGTATCTCCTTTGCAAATCGATTCCAGTACCCTTTTCGTCTCCTCTGGCTCTCAGTGGCCACGTCTCTATTTCTAGCATCCCCTCGCTGCTATAAATGGCTGGGATAGGTGAGGACAAAGGGAGTGGCTAGGTGTTCCCTGGAGTGGGTGGGAGTTAATTAATAAGCCATGGAAAGTGCTGGTATGGCCGGACATCCACACAGGTATAAAGAGCTGCCTCAGGACACAGTGTTTGCAACAACTTTGCAGGGAAGGAAAGGTTTGGCAGAGCCCCTTTAGTGGGGACCCTCTCCTCTCCTGGCTGCAGGAGGGAGGTGTGGGGGGCTCACGGCAGGATCCAGGCAAGGTGCTGGTGGTGGGGGGCTGGAAGAGGGCATTGGTCCCTTTGTCACCCTGACTGTCACATTGCCCAGACCCTGGTCAGTGCCTGCCATCCCTCTCCTCTCCTTCTTGCTCAGTGGGTCAGGACTGTAATTCCCTGCCAGACACATTTGGTAAGAGGAAATTAGGGACATCAACAAAACAGGAATGGTGTTCACCTACTGAAAATTCCTCTCAAAACACATTCAGACTTTCAACTTTTTGGTAAAAATGCAATTATTGTAGCTGGAGGTTAAGGGCTTAGACACTCGGCTGTATCCAGGCCTTGTGGGGGAAGAACTCTTGCCCCCAAATGGGCCTTATTTTATGGTTTGTTTCCAAAATGACTTCCTGGTGTTAACAACCATTACAACCTGCATTATGCAGGAATTTAAAATTCCACTGAGGCTGCTGTACACCAGCACTTCACAAAGGGGGTTTGACAGTTGCAAATTGCCCTGGGGAGAGCAGGATTTGTCCTGCAGGTCTGGAGGTGGGGTCATCTCCCTGCTCCCCACACAGGGATGAAGCCAATGCTTTCCTCATTTGGGCAACAAGAGGTGTACCCACATCTCCCAGCCTGGATCAGGGGGGGATTAAGTTGTTGCTTTTGGTCTTTTATGGCCATGCCACGTTCCATGCACCTCCTGGTGGTCCCTTTTCCCTCCCCACCCACGGTGCCACCTTTCCAAACCTCTTGTGCTGTGTCCCAGCCTGCCCCACCAACAGCCAAGTCCTCCGAACTCCGGAATCCTTCACTTGTGGTGCTCCGTCTTCAGAGTGCCCAAACACACAGCATTTCCTTTTAAATCACAGCTTGCCCAGGCCAGCCCCAACCCCAGGGCTTAGCAAGATGCAGAGATTAGCAAAGTGTAGGGTTGCTTTCCTTGAGTTTTTTGGTAGAACCTGAGTCAATGTGCTCTTTTACAGAGAATTTCTAGGGTTACTCTTGGCACAGCACCAGCTGCTGCTGGCAGAGAGGGCACATTTCATCAGCCTCTTTCTCCTGTTACATTACACACGTCAGCTGTGCCTTTTCTTCCTCAGGAGCTGGTAGAGCCCACGGATCACAAAAGCCCATTTTCCACACTTTTACAATCGATTCATTGCTCTCTCCTGGGGTGTTGTACATGAATTGTCAGGTTTGGTTATGCCAAAAAAAAAAAACAACCCAACAAAACCCAAACCAAAACGGTGCCAGCCAGAAATACTTGCCTTTATGTGGGGGTGGGCTGCTCAGAGACCGGGGCAGGGAAGGTCAGCCAGCTGAGGCAGGATTAGTGAGCAGGATGCTGGATTCACAGCTCCACACGGGCTCTGCTCCGTGCTGGGGGACAGTGCCTGGGCAGGCTCAGCCCTGCTCAGCCCCTCACTCACACCCCCACGGCAGGAAGGGGATGATCAGAAGGGTGGAAGCGCAAAAACCCATGGGTTGTCATAAAGGCAGTTGAACAGGTAAAGCAAAACCTGCACTCACACAAGCAAAGCAAAAGGAATTCATTCCGTGCCTCCCATCACAGGCAGGTGTTCAGGCATTCCAGGAAAGCTGGGCTCCATCACATGGAAAGGTGATTTGGGAACATCCCCCCCTTCCTTCTTCCCCCACTTTTACTGCTGAGCACAGAGTCCTACCCACGGGATATCCCTGGGGTCAGGGGGGGTCAGCTGTGTCCCTTCCCAGCTCCTTGCACACCCCAGCCCCTCACGAGGAGCAGAAAAGACCTTCACACTGTGCAAGCACTGCTCAGCAACAGCTACAACATCCCTCTGCTTCCACTGCTGCTCCAAACACAGCCCCAGACCAGCTACTGTGAAGAAAACTAACTCTATCACAGCCAAAAACCAGTACAGACAGAAGCAAAACCAGTACAGAGAGCCAAGTGCTTCCTCACTGTGCCAGTAGATCACTGCTTCAAAGTGTGGAGCATCCACATCATCCTAACGCTTGCCTGTCCCAGGAAAAACTGAATTTTGGGCAAGATTTCCCTGCCACAATGATTCTTTCTGAAAATACACGTACATGCATCCACCCTGTCTCTCCTTCCCAAACAACACTGCACCCCCATTTGAAAGCATAACTGAAAACATGGAACTGAAGAGTAATGCTGGTGTTTAAGGTCTAGGAGAGCTACTGTAAAATAACCCTACAGTAACTCCTCCCTTCTACCCCCTCAGGGAACTGCTCTATTGTTTAGTGAAACAGTAAAACTTACATGGATCTTCACGTGTAAGGAAGATGGTTAAATGGAGCCAGAACTTCCCTGCCCACAGCACTGGGTTGTGTGTCAGCCTCAATTCCCTCCCGAGCACTCTCTCCATACATAGATGAAAAACAGGAGTATGGAAAGTTCCGCTTCCCAAAAAGAGCCTTTCACGTGGAAAGCCTGTATTTTAAACAGTGATGGTCAGTAGTTTGGGGGAAAAAAGGAAAAGAATGGTGTAGGAAAAAGGCAGAGAATATAAATAGTCTGATTGGGAAAGAACGAGCTGCATCAGCTTATCCTGGCAGAAAGCAAACCCTGCATATTTCTTCTCCAAAAACATCATGGACTTTTCATATTTTTGCATCATCCCACACCCAGGTAGCACAGGTTGTGTTCCACAGGCTGTCTTCTTCTCAGAACCACAGAATTCTAGGATCACTTAGGTTGGAAAAGACCTCCAAGACCATCGAGTCCTATCTCACTGGTCACCACCTTGTCAACCAAACCTGAGCACTGAGTGCCATGTCCAGTCATTCCTTGGACACTCCAGGGACGGGGACTCCACCTCCTCCCTGGGCAGCCCCTTCTGATGTTTAACCCTTTCTGTGAAGAAATTCTTCCTCTTTGCTAATGATAGCTCCTCTCTAACTGGTCCCGAGGAATGAAGGGAGAGGTGGGGAGTGTGCCATAGTAGAGAGAAAGGGTTGAAGGGACAAGACTGGAGGGCAGGACTAGATACTGGCAGGCCATGTAACATATGGAGGCATTTCTCTCAAAAGCATCCACGTGGCCAAGCTGAGAGAGGTGTGATCACAGAACTGTATTGTGAAGGGTGTTTGCAACACAGTGCTGAGCATAAGTCAGCATCCTTCATGCAATCCAACAGCTTGCAGCCTCGTAGAGATTGTGTTCTGGGCTAAAACAGAAGAAAACTGACTCTTTAGGATGATTTTTCTTCCAAGAAAAAGGCTCTGGATGGAACATTTATGTCACTGCTCTGTAGAAGAGCCAAAATCACTGAAAGGCAGCTAGTGGAGAACACAGCAACTAGGGAATACACCACCTTTCTTACCCTCCTGGCATCCAGTGAGGCTTCCCAAACCAGGGCACCTGAGTAAAAACCACCAGTGAGCACCCCTGGGGCACAGCCAGCTTCCCACCTGTCCCACTGCCCACCCAGCTGCTCTGTGCCTTGCAGGCTTGTCCAGGAGAATCACAGAATCACAGGATGGTTTGGGTTGGAGGCTCATCTCAGTCCAACTCCCCTGCCAAGGGCACAGGACACCTTCCACCAGACTAGGCCTCTCACACCCCTGTCCAACCTGGAGAAGACTATGGAAAAGGGCATCAAAGGCTTTGCTGACATCCACTGCTGTCCCCATGCTGACAGAAAATGTCATTTTGTTGTAGAATGTGGTCAGGTTAGTGACATTATTTACCTGTGACAAATCCCTAGGCTCTTCCCAATCATCACCTGCTTCATTTGGATACAATGGAGCCTGGGTTAAAAGTGATATGTGTTGGTAAATACGGATATGACAAGCAAGCACTGAGCAGACCAGATGACTCACTGCACTCTGCAGCACAAGGGTGACAATGTGGTTTTGTACAAACCATAAATTACAATCTCTTCTGTTATTTCAAAACAGACTGCAGCAAATAAAACCAAACCCCAAAATCAACAAATCCCTCCATGTTAGAATAGAACAGTCCAGCTGGAAGGGACCTACGATAAACATCTGGTCCAACTGGCTGAGCATTTCAGGGCTGCCCTAAAGTTACAGCATTGCCCAAGTGCCTCTTGAACACTGACAGTCTGGGGGTATCAACCACCTCTCCAGGAAACCTGTTGCAGTATTTGATTAGTCACTCTGTAAAGAAACACTTCCTAATGTACCGTCTGAACCTTCTCTGGCACAGCCTTGAGCCATTCCCATGAGATCAGCATCTCCCTCTCCACTTCCCCTCCTCAGGTCACCCCTCAGCCTCCTTCTGTCCAAACCAGAGAAACCCAGAGCCCTCAGCCTCCTCCCAGGACATGCCTTCCAGCCCTGGCACCACTGTGGTTGTCCTGCTCTGGGCACATTCAAGTACCTCCCCATCATCTTTAATGATGGGGCCCAGCCTGGCCCACAGGGCTCCAGGTGAGGCCACACTAGTGCTGAGCACAGCAGGACCATCCTCTATCCTGGCCTGCTGGCCATGCTGTGTGAGATGCCTCCAGGATGCTGTTTGCCCTCCTGGCTGCTGCTGGTTCCTACTGAGCTGCTGCCAACCAGCACCCCTAGATCCTTCCTGCAGGGCTGCTTCCCAGCCCTTCTCCCAGTTTATACCTGTGCTCAGTGTCACTTGGTCTTGGGCACAAAATCTGGCACTTGGACTTGTTACATTGCATGCCACTGATGACTGCACAATGGTCCATCTATCCAGATCCCTCTGCAAGGCCTGTTGTCCCTCCAGAGTCCACAGCACTCCCAGCTTGGAATCACAGGATCCTTTGGATTAGAAGGGGCCTTAAAGCTTCTCTTGTTCCACCCCTGTGCCATGGGCAGGGACATCTTCCACTGGACCAGATTGCTCCAAGCCCCATCCTTTTGGATTATCCCTCTGGGTGATTTATAACATCACTGTTAATATCTCCATCCAGCCAGGTTGGGAGGGATAATTTTACATCTCTCTGTGAGAGCAAATCATGACTTAGTATCACAGATAGACTGGAAGTCAAGGAAGCAGGAAATACTGGCATACCTACAGGCTGGCCCTGGCAGATGGATGTCCTGGGATCCTCCCACTCAGCCTGGCTGTTGGCATTTCCCCTCCAGCAGATAAAACCCGGAAGCTGCATCTCCAGGCACCCTGGCTTCTCTGTCCTTCCAGGACTGCAAACCTATCCTTGGGACAACACTGATGCCTATTTGGGACAGCCTGGAGGTGGCATCACTAAAGAGGCCATAACCTGCTGCTGTTGTGGGCTTTGGGATAAGTGTATTATATAAAACAAGCAAGGAAGAGCAATATCTTCACTTGGAAGATTTGAATGCACACGTTCTACTGTGTCTCTGATGCTTCACTTGCACACACTTAGAACCTCCTCTGGTTACTGTCACTGAGCAAATCCAAAGGGCTAGAACACCCAGACACAATACCTGCCTGTTTGGTTTCAGTGTTCAGATTAAATAGGAAGCACAGCAGCGTGTTCTTCAGCAAGAGCAGGCACCCCTGCAAAGAGCAGCCACGATCATTTTCTTGTTCCATCCCCCTCAATCAATCAAACACGGAGCCCTCCATGTGCTTGCTGGTGCACCAGTGTGTTTATGGCCACAGTGCAGGTACTGAGCCGTGCTGTGCTGGCTCCTCAGCCCGTGCTGCTCTCGGGCAGCGTCTTGTAGGGGTTGAGGATCCCTTTGGGGTCCAGCATGGCTTTGAAGCGCTGCATGAGCGCCACTGCCTCGCTGGGTTTGCTGTACTGAATGAACTGCTTCTTCTTGAAGCCCAGCCCGTGCTCTGCACTGATGCTCCCACTGCACCTCGCAGTCCACTCGTACACGAAGGGCTCGATGGCCTCCAGCAGGGACTGGCTGTAGGAGTCTGCCATGATGTTCAAGTGCAAGTTCCCGTCTCCTGGAAGAAAACATCGCAGAGGTGGGTCTGGAAGAAAAGCCTGGGGGCCCTGCAATGGATACTCGTTCCTGGCTCCTTCACATAACTCAAACAATGGGGCCTTTGTTAGTCTGCAAACTGGGCGAAAAGGACAAGCTCACTGTCCTACAAACGTCAGCCTCTCTGTGCACAAGTCATTCAAATAAGATCTTTGTTTTTCCATCCTTCCAGTGCAATATTTGGGGAAGGGTTGTGAGTTATGCTACTTTCAAACTCCAACTTTTGTGATTTTAAAAGTCCCACTGTGCTGAATTAATTATTGTGCCACCACCGTGATGCCGTGTCAAAGACTTCCCCAAGGGCATTTCACCATGATCATTAGATTTTAACATGGCCCTTCATCACTTTTTCTCTCCCTATTATGTTTGTGCAGTGCTCTAAATGCGCTTTGGCATCGTGTCAACTGAAACAAAGAAAGCAGAACAGTTTCTCCTTTTGCCACTGTGTGATGGTGTTTGATTAAGCACAGAGCTGCTGGGTATTCCAAAGACAAAACACACAAAGATAAACAAAATTTACTCATCCTCCTTCCTCCAGATCCTCTTCCTGCAACCCAGCAAACCCTCACAGCACACAGCTTAATCCTTAATTCCAAGAGCTACCACAGGGAGCCTTTGTTATGCAACATGTCTTTCAAATCATCCCTAATCAAGCGTGCTCAAGACTGTTCCTAGGTTTTGTTGCAACAGAACAGCCCTGCTAAGCGTGCAATTTACCTGCTTGTAAAATCAGACTAGTTTCCCATCATGATGACAAATGTATTGGCCTTTCTGTGCATTATCTTAATCACTCTCTGTTGGAAGGTTAGTGGCTCACTAAAAATTAATTTCCAATAGAACTAATCACTTTGGACAAAAAAGTGTTTATCTGCCAAATGTGTCTAAGCACATTAACCAAATTGATGGTCCAATTGAACAAGTTACATATTTAAACAGAAAGTACAGTGCAAGAAGTTACAAATGACCAGTTCCCTGGCTGGCTGGCCAGCAACCTGCCATTAATGTACAGAAAACAGTCTGAGGGCACTGAAATTCAAACACAAAGATCCCGATGCACTCTCCTCTTCTGACAGCCCTCAGCTTATGCCTCTCACTAATCTAACCCCAAACTTCAACACTACCAAGAAGCTGCGCAGCTAAAGGTGGAGCACAGAGGGGCAATCACCTCATTCCCACCATCCCCCTTACCCAAGTGGCCGTAGCCCACCACGTTTTTGGCACTCTGGCCCAGCCGAGCCCTCATGTCAGTCACGAGGTCATAGAGCTTTCCCACAGGCAGAGAGATGTCGTACTTGTACACGTAACCGTCGTGAGTGAGGGCCTCTGTGATCCTCTCCCGCAGGCTCCACAGCATCTGAGCAATCAAAGACCACAGAAACCCAAATAAACCAAGTAGCTCTTGGGTTCCAGCTTATACCAAGCATCAGTTTGAACATTTCCCTATGAAAAGTACAAATCCTGGCCAAAGAGATTTGTGGAAGAGGAAAACGCTGACTTGCCTTTATTTTCTTGTCATCTGTTGCCACAGTTCCATTGGTGACCAAACCAGAAGCCGTGGCCTGTTCGAGGAAGTTGTTCAGTTTTTCTTCATCGTGAGTCGAGTTGGAACCCAAAGTTTCAATTAAAACATAAAAAGGGCTGCCTGAAAGTGAGGGAGGACAAAGTAACCAGATGCCCTGGAGTAAAACACAGGAATTTCAGGCAGGTTTTAGACTTTTTCCCAAGCTTGGCACATGTTATGTGCTCAGACTCCCTAGTGCCAGGCAGAAAGGGAGCTCAAGGGGCAATCTTTTATCTGTAGGGCACTTCAGAGACATGCTCTATCCTTTATTTAGCCACCACTTTTCAGAAAACTAGCAGTTTTGTGGGAACAAAGAGAAGTAAAAAGACTTATCTTTAAAGACAAAAGGTGTTTGAAATGGAATACTGGGTACAAAAATCATGAAGAATGCCCACACACTCACAGATTTCTCAAAAGTCTTTGAGTCAATTTTTTAAAATAAGTCACCCTTAAAAAGCATTTAAAACTAGGCTAAAAATCTCCAAGCAGTGCAATGGCTCTTTCTACACCGTGAGTGCCACCAGTACCTGTCACTGGGCTGGACAGCTTGAGATGTCTCTCAACCAATTCCATGCACTTCTCATCCATGAACTCATAAGCAGACAGGATTTCGCCCAGCATGGCCCTGCAGGTTGTGAATGTTTCCAGAACCTTGGCAAAACTCTGACACCCTTCAGACAGAACACACAGAGGAATTAGGAACAAAAAACCAGACCCCACCTCCCAAAGCTCCTTGGGGGTTTCTGAGAAGACAAAAAGCCTCAGTGAAGGTTCCCCACAAGTAACACTGTCCCTGCTGAGGGACACCCAGAAGCAGCTTTGAAGCAGCTGTGCTTGGCCATGTCCTCTGTGATCCAGACCCTGAAGATGTGACTTCCCAGCCTTGCCTTGTCACCACAGACTCATCTGGTGACCCCTGGACAGTGGCTGCCTCTGCCTGCTGTCACAGACCTGCCCTGCTCACCTCATTTGGGTACTGTCAGACTGGGCCCTCATCAGTGACGGGGCTGTCCTACCTGCACCTTCAGCCTAATCTCCTGGCTCTACTTTCCTTACAGAGCAACCTGCCCTTGCAGTTATTTCAACAGATATCTAATACTTGCACAGGTATTTCAGCCCAGAGCCCCACACTATTTCCCAGGCCGAGCACTGCTTTCTCCTCTCCATCCATATTCCCTTCCCAGTCTCTGAATTCAGGTGTGAAATCACTAATATAAGCTCCTACCTAGGAATGCCACATTTACAGCCTTAGGTTTCTGAGGGCAGAGTATGGAGACAGCAGTGATAACTCCCAAGGTCCCCTCGGACCCAATGAAGAGCTGCTTCAAGTCATAGCCCGTGTTATCTTTGCGCAGGGAGGCCAGGCAGTCCAGAACCGAGCCATCAGCCAGCACCTGTGGGGACATGGAGGCCCAGTCAGTGCTCCCAGGCAGGGATCCGAAATCACGAACTTGCCTGTGACCAAGCTGAGGGGAAGCTGCCACTTGCCTTGAGCAGGGGGACACCAACTGCAGCCCATTCCCACAATGCCAGCATCACCTTCCCTCTATATCCTACCTGAGCAGGATAGAGTAGGTATTTCCCCCTTACTTCTCTCCTTCTGTAATAACAGAAGATAGTTTGCTCTGCTTTTTTACCAGTGGTGGAGAAGACCAGCCATTCTCTGCAGCCCCAGCTCCCAGAATTCAACAGAAACATGAAATGCTACTTGAAACAGTGAACAATTAAGCAGAATGAAGTCACTTGAGCCTGAAACCAAGGCTGAGTTTCTCCAAGACACGTTATTAAGGGCTATTTGGACACTGGAGGGACTGACCTGAAATAAAAATGCTCTCCCTTCTGAGCTTACACAATAAAACCAAGTCAAGCTGTCCAATTTATTTCCCATTAGTGCCCTGTTCCCCAGCCCTGACATCTTTTAGAACCCCTAATCCAGCCCTTACAGACTGAGGCACAGGCCTGTAGGGCAGAAGCAGCTGAGGAACAGCAAGGGCTCTAGGACAAAGCCAGCAGACAGATGAACCCAAAGCAGTTATTATGTGGTGGGCTTTAAGCCTTAAGATGATCCTTAAGGTCCCTTCCAACCCAAACCAGTCTGTGATCTTGTGATTCTATTAAAAGCCAAGTGAGCAGCTGCTAGAAGAGAGTGCTGCAGGATGCATTTGGCAGTGTTCCAGAGACCTGAATTTAGGAGACTGCTCAGAGGAACCAACCTCATGCAGGTAACCTGGGATCCCCCAAAAAAGATACCTTCTTTTCACTTCTCTGGATTAGAAAACCACCCAAAGCACCTCTGTCAAGAAGTGCATGGGGGGAAGCTGGAAGCTGCAGCAGCACAAACAGGTGCAACACGCATAGGGACATGTGGCTGACCCTTCTCAGAAGAGCCCAACAAGGAAAAGTCGAGAGTGGAAGCCTGGAGAGGAACTTGTCTGCATACTGGGCATCCAGAGGAGCAGGAAGCAGTAAGAGGCAGAGGATTAAACAGAGAAGGGAAGTGCCAGGTACTCGCCTTACCACTTCCAGGCCCAGCACGGTCCCTCGCAGCGAGCCGTATCTCAAGAGCCGCAAGCCCCCAGCATTGGTGGCCACGTTGCCCCCGATGTGACAGCTGCCTTTGGCTCCCAGGTCGAGTGGCATGATAAACCCCTGCTCCTCCAAGTACTCGTTGAGTCTCTCCAAGACACAGCCAGCCTGGCACACAAGGATTCCTGGAACAGAAACGCCCTGCTACAAGCTGATGGCCAGGAAGAAGGTCCCTCCCCAAGAGGCAGGAGCAGTAAGGGCAGATGGAACCACCTCTTCCTCCAAAGCTTCATTTGGGATTCAGTTTAAATGCTCAAGGAATCTGTGCATGCTCCAGGGAATTCTCCTACCCATCCTCGAGTCACCCACAGCTCTGGACTGGTAAAACACAGTCACATTAAGTGTATCTCTGGCTGTTCTCTCTCTCTGAACTGAAAGACCCACACCAGTCTCATCCCAAACTCTCCGAATCCAAACAAACCCCTGACACTCCTCATGATGCTGCAGGTCCTGCTGTTATCTGTCCCCAGGGCAGTGCTGTTTTGGGGCCCAGCGAGGCTCATTTCTGTGCCTGAGTCTCTGTGATATTTACCAGACACCTTGTCAAAGCTGATGATCCGGTTCATGAGAGCAGTGGAGAGAATGATCTCATCAAAGACAGGAACGCTGCCCCCAACGAGGCCTGTGTTACCCCCCTGTGGGGTCACTGCCAGGTTCCTCTCATGGCAGTACCTAGAATGGAAAAGCTTTCTGAAATTTTATGCATTTTAAGGCCTTTAACCCAGTCTATCAGAGGAGTTCCACCTCCACATGAATATCTGTGGTTTCGGCAGTGCTTAACGGTCCTTAAAATTCAGCAGTGTTTAGGTTGAATTTAGATTAAAGATTAAGTTGATACAAAGGGACAGTTTCGGTTGCCAAAGTGGGAAAGTGCAACTCCTGCCTGAATTCCCCCAGCACAGAGCAAAGGAATGAACACCTGGGGTTAGCCCTGTGTGTACCTACACATCTGGCACACCACAACTGCCTGGAAATCCCTGCTCACTGTTCCCATCTCAGCTAGTTCTGCAGCAGGCTCTGTTATCAGCCTGGCTCCCTCCGTGGCCTCCAACAGCCAGCCTCTGGCAGCAGTTTCAGAAATGACTGCCCTCCTCATCCCCTCGAGAAATTAAAGCCCTGTAGGCAACAAAAGGTGAGCCTGTGCCTCGGCTGCCCCACCTGCCACATCCCTGCCAAGCACACCCACCACCTCCTCTCCAAGTTCCCAGCAGCTCTTGCACGATGGATGGCACGGAGCCCCACGGCACAGAAGTTCCTTCAGAAGCCGTGCCTGCCTTTCCTGTGCTCTGCATACCTGTCCTAACAGAGCCAGGAGCAGGTTCCTGCAGCTTTAGCTCTTCAGCCAAGCAGTGATCCAACAGAACCAGCAGGGCACATGGATGCAACAGCTCCTCAGACTGAACAGTTCTATCTAACCTTCTTCACCTCTTCAAACAGACCCTCCTGAATCCTCCTACACAACTGCTCCTCTCTGAGTACCTGTGCAATAGCTAATTTTAACCATTTATCAGAGCAGAAAAGTCATGAAGAAAACAGCCTCAGCAGCTTCAATACTTAAGGAATTGGTGCCTAAACACCTACAAGTCCCCTTCACCTGCCAAACCTGAGTCTCCCCAGCACCAAGCCCAGCAGAAAAGGTGCAAGTTACCTGAGAACCTGAGACACCTCTGCCGTGGTCTGTGGCTTCAACACCAGCTGGCTGCAGCCTGCAATGAAAGCAAGGGACTCTCAAGGCAAGCTGTGGCTCTGCAGGGGTCAGAAAGAAACAGGTGGGAAAGCATGAGGTGGGAAATAACAATGCTCCCTCCACTGTGAGGCATTTTAAGCACTTTTACAACGAACATTTCAACAGCAGCCATTCCCTTAAAGCCCTACAAAACCTGTGCATATATAGGTAGACTTGGCTGCCAGTGGGGGAAACGGGAAAGGGTTTAAATTCTCACTAAATCTTTGACAAAAGCAACAGAAAATTATGATTTAGAATCACAGAATCCCTGGATTGTTTGGGTAGGAAGGGACCTTGAAGGCCACCTCAATCCACCCCCTTCCAAGGGCAGGGACACCTTCCACTAGCCCAGGTTGCTCCAAGTCCAGTTCAACCTGGCTTTGGACATTTCCAGGGATACAAGGGCAGCCACAGCTTCTCTGGGCAACCTGTGCTGAGGCCTCACCACCCTCAGAGAGCACAATTTCTTCCCAATATCCCAGCGAACCCTGCCCCCTGGTTCTTTTGTCCTGTCACTCCAGACCCACATAAAAAGTTTCTCTCCCTCTTTTTTATAAGCCCCTTTCAGGTACTGGAAGGCTGCAGTCTAGTCTCCACAAAGCTTCAGATTGTTTTCAGAGTGAAAACTGTCGACTGAATCACTTTGTTTCAGGAAAAAATTAATTAGTGAGTTATAGGATTTAGATTATTTTTTAATGAAATCCTGAAAGTTTACCAGGTATCAGGTAATTCTTAAGGGACTATTTTTTTCTGAGAAAACCTCATTTTGGAGGGGCAGCACAGATCTCTGGTCTGTGTGACCAGTGACAGGACCCAAAGGAAAGGCTGGAGCTCTGTCAGGGCAGGTTTTGGTGGATCTCAGGGAAAGGTTCTTCCCCCAGAGGGCGGTGGGCACAGCCCCAAGGCTGCCAGAGCTCCAGGAGGGTTTGGATGATGCTCTCAGGGACAGGGTGGGATTGTTGGGGTGTCTGTGCAGGGCCAGGGGTTGGACTGGATGATCCTTGGGGGTCCCTTCCAGCTCGATATTCCATGGTGTGCACAGACACGATGCCATAAATAAAGAGGACATTTCCTTCAGCAAACCTTCCATTCCTGCCGCCAGCAGAGGTGGGGGAGGAGGCTTTCCCAACTGTTAGAGCTGGGGTTTTCCTGCAGCCAGAAGAATTGCACGGGTAAAGAGGTGAAGAGGGAGGAGGGGATAGTTGGGTTTTTGGCAGTTGGGATTTGGGGTGTTTCAACTTGTTTTTTGCACCTTTTTGGGGGGTGGGGTGTTGGGCCAGGCTGTGAGCCCCCTAGTACCAGCCAATAGGAACGGGACAGGGTATAAAACCCTCTGTTTCTTGCTGTCTGCTAGCCCAGAGGGACACACCAATTCAGCTAGCTGAACGTGTTAAATAAAACATTTAGACACTGCCCCTTCTAAATTTCACCGCTAAGTGAGAGCATTTCCCACACAACCCACCCCCCCAAGCCCCCACAAAGCCCCTCTCTCACCTCGCACCGACTTCAGCCAGTCCACATTGAAAGGTTTCACCTCCTCCTCCCCGCTGAGCACCCTGCCGGGCATCACCCGCTGCAGGAAGGCCTCATCCTCCGCCCCGGGAATGCCGAAGGGCCTTCTCCTCACACGGTACCTCTCACAGGTACGAAGAGGCCCGGCCTGGCCTGCACAGGCCCTGCACAGGCCCCTCAGCAGGCAGGCCCTGCGGCCCCACACACCCGCCCACGCCATTCTCCCCTCGTCCTAGGGTGGGTTACGGGGTCTTTTATACCCACGCAGCCCTTGGGGGCGGAATTAAATGGGGATTATCCCGGTAAACTGGGAGGGAATGGGGAGCTCCGTGGGGTGGCGATGCACCCCTCAAGCCGCCAGGGGGCACTGTCGCCCGCCCGCGCTGAGCGCGCATGCGCGCAGCGCTGGTGGGCGACAGCGCCCCCTGGCGGCCGGAGGTTCTAACAGCACCCCCCCATCACACTTTTTAATCCCAAAAATATTCCCAAAAATACTTTATTTATAATATAATCCATCATCTCCAAGATCCAAAAATACAGATATACATTTTTTTTTAAGTTTACATTCCTTAATATTTTTTTTTTCTCGTTTCCCCCTAAAAAAGAAAAAAAAGAGAAGGGTTTATGCTGTCTTTGCACTTCGAGGGGGTGTTAATTCTGTTATAAAAGTGGAAATTGGGGGGGTTGAAGTTTCGAGCTGCAGTTTGGGTGTGGTAAAGCTGGGCGCAGGGTGGGGTTTTTCAGGGATCACCCTTTTCTCCAGGGAACATTTAACACTGTACATTCAAAAGTCAGAAGATTTAAATCCTTCGAGTGAGCAAAAAAACGAAGGCTACTGGTATTTCTGTCTGCAAGGAGTTGTAAAAAAATCTCAAGAGCCAGGTGTGAGAGGGCAGGAGACTCTCCTGAGCCCATCCAAGCCCTGCACTGGTGTGCTCCCAGTGGGAGGATTTATTGCTGGTATCAGATCTCAGATGCTTTACACATCAGAGAATTGTAAAGAAGAGGAGAATGCTGTACCCCACACTAGTCATCATTTCTAGCAAATTATCCTTCCTTTTGAGGGCTTGTTTTCCTTTCTGCATTGCTGGTTAAAGTGGAAAATGATCTTCCAAGCCCCAAAAGCACTTCCAAAAATGTGGTTTTTTTGTCCTACCTGACCACAGTTTTGGAGCTGAGGGAGGTCAGCTCCACACTGACTCTCTTCCCTCAGGGCAAGCTTCCAGCAAGACCTCCAGAGTGGAACCTTGAGACTGTTTTCAAATCAAATGCTTAATCTGTGGTGATGCCACTAACAAAGCCTTAGCAAAAAAGGAAAAAAAAAACCAACAAAGATAAATGTATATGATACCATTGGATGGAAGGGGAAAATAAAACCTGAAACAGCATCAACACAGGTTGGCAGGACACAGCAACACCCCAAGTGAACCCAGGGCAGCAGGACCAGCTCTCACCCACTGGGGGCTGGGTTACAGGCTGGCTCATGAGGTATCACAGATTTGCTCTCATGAAGAGGCAGAAGGAAAATGAGGGCTGGCTGTACCTCCGAGTTCAGATTTGTGCGACTGTGCTGTCCCTCCTCCTTCCCTTCAGCACTCTGATTTTAATCCCTCTGCTTTCCCAGGAGAACTATGGAAGCTTCATGTCTCCACGATGCAACGTAGTGAAGCCACGTGCAACATCACACTTTAAATGACAGGGCCCTGGAGACAGGGATTTTTTTTTCCCCCAGAGGAGATGCAATAAATCCAAATATTCACAGAAAAGCTTCCTCAGGATTGAGAGGTTTCATCTGTGTCAGCAGCAGGCACAAAGCCCCAGAGGGGAGGAGGAGTGGCAGGAGCTGTGTTCTACTTTCCTTCATTGCAAAACACAATTATGAGGCTGAGTAAAATAGGAAAAGCCTTTTCTTTGAAAACGTGCTGGAATCTGAGAAGTGTTTCTAATCTCCTACACTGCTTATTCAGCAGAAGAAAAGCTTATCTGGAAGTTTCTTCATGCCTTTGCAGCAGTCTCCAAGAGCTCCTGCACACAGAGCTGCTACCAACTCAGGGACACAGCCAGCACAGTTCAGGAGTTTGGGGCTTTTTCCTCCCCTTCCACCAGCAGAACCACCTGTCTGCACTACATCTTTCACTGTAGGCAGGAAAACCCCATGATGCAGGAGAGAGATATAAAGACTTATCTCTGGTCTTCCCTCAACCTCTGCATCCACTGTAACTCAGAGGAAGGAAGAAAGCACAGACTTTTGCTTTCCTGCTCCTGATTTCCCCTCTCCCTTCCACTGCAGCCACTGGCACTGTGTTAACACGAGGATTCGCATTCAACACCTCAAAGGCAGCTTAAAGAAGTCAAGAACATGCAAATGTGGCCCAGTAAAAAATTAGAACATTCCTGAATGATCTTCTCCAACAGCAGAGGCACACCATCCTGGGAACAAACACAGTGTCCTCATGGAGCCTTTCCTGAAAACCTGATTTCCTGGTTTACCCACACAGGCAGTCACAGCCGACAATTCAGGCCTTCATCTTATTTTGTGAATAAATCCAACCTTCTCTTTCTCCAAGAATACTGTAGGTTTCATCTTCACAGTGATGTCCTTAGAGGATCTCCAGGGAAATGGAAACAGCCAGGAAAGGCAACACCTTCTCTCAATATTACTGTGCAAGAGTAACATAAATAAAATCTCCATGGCAAAAGGGATTTGGGACTCCCTCTCCAAATCATTTTCTCATGAAAGAACAGGAATTACAACTGGCCACTGGATAATTAAATACCATACCAGAAAAAGATGGAGGGCAGATTAACAAAAAAATAATCAAAGGTAATATTGCAACGTGAATGAAGGAATATATTAAATTCTTCTTGCCTCAGCGGTGTTTTCCCCTCTACTCCTTACTTCTTTTTCTTTCTTTCCTGAACACAACGAGGACAAAACCTGCAGGCAGGGAGACAGGGTAATTAGCTCCTGAAATTAACAGCACAGAGCCCAAGAACTGCTTTTATTACTTGTGAACACTTAAGCCTGCTTCTGGCAGGCACCTTGTTAATTAAAGCAGCCCATTAGACAAAACTAAGTACAGAACAAGCCCATGATTCTTCCCAAGATGAGCACATACACAAGTAAAACCCTGGGAAGCCTTCATAATTTGCCTCCAGAAGTGAAAAAACCAATTATGTCTCTCAATTTTAAGCAGAGCCACAACTAGTGACAATACAGCAAACCTCGGCTCTAACCTGTACAAGTTTACACAAACATCAGGTCTGTTTATCAGGCAGTTTTGCTCCCACCAGAACCCAAGACTCCCGTGGAAATGGATTTTAGGAAGAAGGTTCCCCCTGTACCTTCTACCTTCAAACACAATCCCCAGTCAGAGAGGATGCAAACCCTCTGATGAGAAGAGCAAAGCTCCTCTGCCAGGAAGGGTCACGACAGGGTTTTAATCCTTGTTGTCATTTTAATTCTTGTTGAGGCAAACTGCAGCCTGATAAAAATCCCAAAGCTGTATGTTGCCACACTCACCATTTCCCTTTTGGTTTGGTGGTCAGGTCCACACAGGCAAAGTGGAACCACTCAATTGGGCACTGCAAAACAGACAGGAAAAACCCACAGAGGAGATGCTTAGTGACTCACAGATGTTCCCAGCATTTGTATGACCTGACAGAGCAAGGAGCCCCTCCTGGGACTGCCCAGGGTTGGGATGCTGCAAACATCAGGAAATCACTGCTGTCTCAAGTGCTTACATCTGGGTTGTCACAGCCAATCATCTCCCCATAGGACACCTGGTGGCACAGGCAGTAGGTCGGTTCGTTGGGATCCACTGGCATGTCCAGGACATCCGAGGGATGCACTGATAGGATGGCATCAGCAAACTCAGACCTGTGGGCAAGGACAAAACATTCTCAGCTGCAGGAAACACCACCTTACAAGGGCCTGGAGTGACAGGACAAGGGGGAATGGCTTCCCACTGCCAGAGGGCAGGGTCAGATGGGATATTGGGAAGGAATTGTTCCCTGTGAGGGTGGGCAGGCCCTGGCACAGGTTGAATCCCAGAGAAGCTGTGGCTGCCCCATCCCTGGGAGTGTCCAAGGCCAGGTTGGATGGGGCTCAGAGCACCCTGGGCTGGTGGAAGGTGTCCCTGCCCATGGCAGGGGGTGGAATGAGATGAACTTTAAGGCTCCTCCCAGGAAAACCACTCTGGGATTGGATGTTTCCAAGATTTAAATCCCACTCGGAAAAATCAGTGTTTTATGATTATCTTCCCTAAACCACACTGACCCTACTATAAAGTTTAGATTACATTACCACATATTATCCAACACAGTATGACTAGGAAGAATTAAGAGAAAGATTTGTAGATGATGTGACTAAAGTAACAAAATTATCATAGAGGTCACTCCTACTTGTGGGCAGAATAACCTGTTTGGGATTTTTCCCCCCCAGTCTGTTTCAATATACATTTTTTTCTCGTTGTCAGGTATAAGTCAACAGTCTTGCTCTGACAGAAATGCGTTGACATGTCAGTAGCAGTCCACAGAAACTATTTTTAGTTTTCTGCCCAACCATTTAACCAACTAAAAATATCAGAACAAACAGAGCCCCTTTAATATACATCACATCATAGAGAGGGGACATGCTTTCCTCCTTGCTTCCCAAAACCAAACTAGATTATTCAAGGCTATTTAGGACACGATTCTTTGAAAACAACCCCCCAAAATCTCCCAGATTGCTAGAACAACAATACAACATCAGTTTCTGTCCTGATGGACAAGGTAAAAATAGCCGTGTGACAAAAATCAAAGCTATTTCCCCCCAGCTTGCCAACACCAACAGAGAGGCTGATCTTGTCCTTCCAGTCAGAGTGTGCCAAGCATGCTGAGCCTCCACATGCCAACCAAGGAGTTAATTAACAAAGCTGGCTTGTCCCAGGCAGGACACTAACGAAGCAGACTGAGTCCAGAACACTCTAAGACTGCTGATCATCTGGACACGAGTCATAAATAGGGTAACTCGAGCTCATGGAAAATTCATCAAGTGTCAAGCCCAAGTCCTTGGAGCTGGGCCTGGCTCTGCCTTACCCTCCTTTGAGCTTCTTTTTCTTTGGTGTATCTTCTTCAGATGTTCTCCTGCCTCGACCACGAGAGCTTTTTTTGTCTTTCTGACTCCGTCCCTCTAGAAAGGAAAAACAGCCCCATCTTTTCAGCCTATTTCAGTGACAGCAACATCCCCAGATGTTGTTCTTTTGATGCAGTTATTGCCTCAAAATCCTCATTTCACAGGTAACTGAACAATCCTTATGTCATATGTAATTGAAGATGCTGCCTCTGGAACACATTTTTATGCCACAAATGAACCAAATTAGCAAGCACAACTGAGCACCACACTCTTTTGGCAATTAGGACACTGCAGTATGTTAGCACAAGATACAAACAGCAGCACATTTGGCCAGGCTGGCAATAATTTTTTTAAATCTCAGTACATTTTTAAACAATGAATAGGTTACTCGATAACTAATGTAATTTTTATCTCCACCTCCTTGCTCTTTCATGGCTCCAAGGCATAAAGCTGTGCTGTGCTGCTGTTATCCACGTTCATATGTCACTGTAATCACACAGGACTTCATTATACACTACAGAAACTGGTATCTTCCTTTACCTCCTGATTTTTCCAGCCTTTTTTCAGCTTGATTAATATTCAAATCCTGGTAAAAGGAGGAAAATAGGCAAATCTCCCTTCAAAAAGAGCTTAGAACTTACTCAGTAACAGATCAAGCCCGAAACTCACCCTGTTCCACACACCAGTGCAGGTTTGGCACAGTCAGTTGCCCCTTAGACAGCTCCCTCCTTACAACCAGTACCAACCTTACTGTGACACAGTGAGTTTGATTCCAGCACTGTATTTCTCTTCATCTATTGCCCAGTGTAAATATTCTGAAGAGTATTAAAGGCAAGCAGAGAAGGGCACTGTGGTGCACTCCCTTCCCTCCTCCAGAAACACAGAGCCTATTTTCCACCTCAGCCTCCCTGGTTCCATGCTCCCAGTGTTCTTAAAGGCTCTCAACTGTATAAAATTCACCCACTTTTGAGGCTTCGAGATCCAGGCGTTTCGAAGTCGCTGCCTTCCAGTTTGTCTTTGAGATCGGCCTCGAAGCGCGCCAAGTCGGCGTCCAGGCGGCGGATGTGCTTATCCACCTGCAGCCAGGGAAAGCAGCACCTGAGCCACAGCAGAACCAGCAACCAGAGCCCTCAAGGGGAAGCAAAAAGGGCTGGAGCTTGGCTGTTATCAGCACAGAGGGCAGCAGCACAGGACAAGGCGTGGAAAGGGGACAGGCTGGGAGAAGGGAAATGGCACGCACGGAGTGAATGAAGGTGGAGGGAAAACTAAGTGAAAACAAGAGGATTGAAACCCTCCAGGGTAAAGAGAGAGGGAGGTGACATAAAGGAGGGTCAAAGGAACTCAGACTAATGGTTTGCAGAACAGAACAACATGAGAGATACTAAAAATAACCGTTCTGTCCCTGCAATTTTCAAAATTCAAATAGTCTTTGAAACGTGTTGAGGAGATCGGTTCATTTGTTTGCCTGGTACTCCACTGTCATGCTAATTAAAGAAAACTAGTAATAAATACAAGCAGAAGCTGATTATCCCCAATATCAAGCCAATGCACATTAACTAAGTACCTCGTACTACCCTGGCTGCAACAATGTGACTTACAGGACAGGGATGTATTTTATGCCACCACTCCCAAATTGTGCCACTGCAAAACTTTGCCATCAAATTCGCTGATTAGCTATTAGGACACTGATATTCCTGAGACAACTTCCTTTTCTGCAGTATTTGATGGCAACAAAACATGTGCTGCAGATGCAGCAGAACCCAAAGCATCTCCACAAGCTGGACAATACACACTCGGTACAGTCAGAAGGATCCCCCTCACTCAAGTTTTATCCAGGGGGCAAAATACACAGGGGTAAGAATTATTCAAGGGGCAGCTACAGGGACACAGGAATAGAGGCAGAAAAAGAAAAAGTGGAAAGCTGCATCTTAAGAAACAGGATTTTCCCACAGGTCCATTGAGGAACTTTTGATGTCCAATAAACCAAGGCAATCGAGCAGACTTCTTTCATTCCTCCACAATAAAGTACTGCAGTTGACTTAAAAAACCTTGCTTGCAACCAAAACCAGCCCCAAATAAATTATCAGGTGACAGAGGAGCTGCTGGGGAGGAGGGAGTGGGGTAAATTTTCTGGCATTATCACACAGCAGACGGGTACTACCCATAAAACAACCTCCAAGGGAGATAAACTCAGTAACTCTCCAGCAGAAGAGTTGGCACAAAGCCCAGAGACACAGCAGGAGACTTTTTGGGGATGGAAAGGATGAGAAAAATAAGCTCGAGGATCAATAATTTGCTTCAGTAAGGTTTTTAAGATAAAGCCAGGTATGTCAGGAGAAGGGGACAGTGTGGAAGGGTCTCCACTGCTGGGTGTGCCCATTTCTGCAGTCTCACCATCTCGTAGGTCTGCATGGCCAGCTGCACTTTGTCATCACTGTACTCCTTACACTTGCTGTAGGCACTCTGGATCTTCTTCAGGTGCTCCACTCGCTCCTCAGGCAGCATGTTCTTCACAGATTCGATGTACTGAGCTGCCAGGCTGTCAATCTCTGCTTTCTTATCTGAAAAGCAAGGAGAGACTTGTCTTCCAAAACAGGTATTTTTGCTCTTCTCTTTCTGTATATTTAGGAGAGACTTGCTGAGAGTTTATAGACTCCCCTTGATTCTTTAAGGTGCTTTCCTTTTTAAAAACAAACAAAAAAATAAGTTAAAGGTATTCACTCTCCAACACTTGTGGTGTGATTCTGCTTTTTCACATGTTTTACAGCTAATTCAGAGGTTAATTCACAGTTAGGATCAGAAACTGAGCCCATGGGTTCACAAGCTTCACCCTCTCTCCCCACATGCAGAAATTTGTTTGCTGCACAGTTACTTACTTTTCTAATGGTTCAAACTGGAAGTCCTTACTGTGCAGCCAGACACCACCAAAAACTTCAAAAAGGAAAAAGAAAGTGGTCCTGCAGCATACACAGCAATCCAGAACTTGGTAGATACAGAAATATGTGCCAGAAAGGCCCTCCAAGGGGGCATCAGGTACAGTGATCACACAGTTATGAATTCAAACTCCTGGGCTGAACACAAAACCAAGCCCTGAGAGCTGCAGCCCCCAGGGAGAAGAAAAAAAAACACTGCAGAGCACTCAAGGGGAGAAAAAGAAAAGCAAGAGAGGGGAGACACCTCCTCTAAATTCCAGTGCCCATTGGGCTCCTGCCACCCTGCAGGTGAGGCTCTCTCAGCCTCCATTTGCCAAAATACCTGAACACACCTTCTGTTCTCTGGTCCAGCTCCCGCATCAGCTGGAAGTTCCTCTGCAGCTCACACGGCAGGTTCTCAATACCTGCAAGAAACAATACCAATAAATGCTCCAAGCAACGCGGCCTGCTGGAAAGTGTCCCCCCCGTGGCAGGGGCTGGAACAGGAGGGGCTTCAGGGTCCCTCCCAACCCAACACATCCCGCTCACCTCAGCGAGACTGGGGCACCAGTGGCCTGGCAGAATAGGGAGGTGGGACCCTCACCCATTGTGTGTGTGAGGGAGGATGAGGGTTCCCTGCCCCGTGTCCGGGTGTGATGAGGGTTCCCTGCCCCGTGTCCGGGTGTGATGAGGGTTCCCTGCCCCGTGTCCGGGTGTGATGAGGGTTCCCTG
>JAWWMP010000011.1:21452402-21477139 GCA_035047865.1 Dendrocincla tyrannina
GGAGGGCGTGGACAGGGCCGGGAAGAGCACGCAGGGCCGGCGGCTCGTGGAGGGGCTGCGGGCCGCGGGGCACCGCGCCGACCTGCTGCGCTTCCCGGGTACGGCGGGGCGCCGCGGGGTCTGCGCCGTGTACCCGCTGTGGCGGGGCACCGTGCGGGTCTGCTCATTGTCCCGGGCACGGCGGGGACCTGCTCCCTGTCACGGGCACCGTGGGGCACCGTGCGGGTCTGCTCCCTGTCCCGGTGTGGCGGGGCACCGTGCGGGTCTGCTCCGTGTCCCGGGCACGGCGGGGACCTGCTCCTTGTCCCGCTCTTGCGGAGTACCGTGCGGGTCTGCTCATTGTCCCGGGCACGGCTGGGACCTGCTCCCTGTCCCGGGCACGGCGGGGACGTGCTCCCTGTCCCGCCCGGGGGCTCTGGTGGCAGACAGACCCCTCCCAGAAGGGATGGACCGGCCGCCCCCCACCCGTGACAGAGGGGCCCCCGTGCCCGGGCACGTCGGTGCGGGACAGGCAGGCACTCCCGGCCCTGCATGGACTGACCGCTTCCCACCCGTGACAGATTGGCCTCCTCCCAGCCGGCCCAGGCAGGTGGATCCCCGGCCCCACGGGGACTGATCTTCTCTGACCCGGGACCGACAAACCCCCCCAGCCTGGGCAGAGTGACATTCCCCCACCCGTGACAGACAGACAGACTCCGGGACAGATGGGATGCCCCTCTGGGAAAAGCAGCTCGGGGCAGCCTTTGCTCCTTGTCCCCCTCTTCCCCACAGACAGAACAACGGAGATCGGGCAGCTGATCAGCTCCTACCTGCTGAGGGAGAAGAACCTGGAGGACCACACCATCCACCTGCTCTTCTCTGCCAACCGCTGGGAACACGTGTAAGGAGGGGGGTGGTTCAGCTGTGGTGGTGAATCCCCCAGGGGTTTGAGCTTCCAGTGGGTGCAGGAAGCACAGGACTGTGGTCCTGTTTAGCCAGGGGAACAGGCTGGAAGGGATGTCTCAAGGACTCTTGGAGCTTTGGATTCAATCAGAGAGTCCCAGAATGGTTTGGGTAGGGAGGGACATTAAAGCCCATCTCAGTCTCCACCCCCTGCCATGGCCAGGGACACCTTCCACTAGCCCAGGTTGGTCCAAGTCCTGTCCAACCTGGCCTTGGACACTCCCAGGGATGGGGCAGCCACAGCTTCTCTGTGTCAGGGCCTGCCCACCCTCACAGAGGAGAATTCCTACCCCATATCCCATCTAACCCTGCCTTTGTAATCTTAGATCAGATCCCCCAGTGTGGTTTTTTGGAGTCATTGGTGCCATATTTCCACCCTCTGTGCCATACTGGATTAAAGAACTGGGGAGCTGAGATTGAACCAGCCTAGACCATGAATTTAGTCTTCTTCCTGAAAAAGACCTTGCCTAAAGAGGGTCATTCATGTCAACAGAGTTGTGATCATGCTTGAAACCCTGAGGCTGCCTACAGCAGTGCCCAGCCCTTGGCACCCTGGGTTTGAGTGTCTTGAAAGGATATTTGCTTAAGGACTGTCAGAGAATACAAACAGCTCGGTCCCCATCCCAGCTGACCCTGCCAGTGGTCTCTGTTATTGGTGACACACTCGGGTTTTTAGATGAACTCTTTCATTTCTGTGGCTGTAAAGGAGTGTAACTTCATTATTTTATCTTCCACATGTTTCAGACCGCTGATGAAGGAGAAGCTACAGCAAGGGATCACGATCGTGGTTGACAGATACGCCTTCTCTGGGGTGGCCTTCACAAGTGCCAAAGGGGTGAGTGGGTCCTGCAGCAGCCCCTGCCCCTCTTGCTGTTTAGGGGAGCAGCTCAGCCCCAAAACAGGAGGCTCAGGGGCCATTTGTCTTGTGGGAAACGAGGGCTGGAAATGAGGGATGGAAGTTTCAGCTCAGGTGCTGACACCGTGTGTTTGCCCAGGTCTGCCCTGCCCCAGAGCAAAGAGTGAAACTTGGTTGTGTTTTGTAAATCTAGAGAGACTCCTGGACTGGAAGCTGACCTCTTTGACTCTGGAGAGTGATTCCAGGAGTTTATTTAAGACTCTCCACTCTTGCTCTGGCTGCTGGCCCATAAATTTGCAAAGAATAACACCACCACATATGTTGGAAGGGACCTGGGGAAGTCATGAAGCCCAACCTCCAGCCAAGGTTTGAGTCTCTCCAGGGATGTAGATCCACACTTTACTGGGCTCTTCTTTGCTCACTTTCAGAGCAAAAAGGGCTTTTCTTCATGTAGCCTGAATTTCTCATGTTCCCACTTGCCTTTGTGCCCGTCCCTGCATTCAGGCAAAGTCAGCTGGGTCAGCCTCCCTGTGGGCCACTCTGCCCAGACACTCTGGTCCCACTCTGTGAGTCCCATTCCTGCTGAGTAGCCCTCAGTCCTCAAAGAGCACCCTGTGGTCACAGAAGCTTAAGCCTGCAACACCAGTGACCTGCATTCCATTCACTCCTGCCCAAGCCTTTTCCTGCTTCCTGGGAGGATTGAGGAGATCCTCCATGCCCGTGCCCTGCACCCTCACCTGCCTTTTTTTCCACCCTCCCTCTTCCCCAGGCCTGGACACTGGGCTTAAACCCTGAGACAGATGCATTAAAGCACTTAGGTGCTAATCTGGTGTCTGCAAAAGCCCCAAATTAGGGGCAAAGACACATGTAACACAAGCTGAGTCTGTCACCCCAGAATAATGATCCCAAGCCCCCATGGGCACAGCAAGGGATGTTCTGTTATCCAGTGGGGTGAAAAGTGTGTCTTAAAGTGCTTACATTTCTTTGACTGCAGCTGTTGACCTGCAGTACTCAGGCACATGGATGCAACTCTTGGGAGCAGGGATGGCATCCTTTGCTGGAAGGGACCTAATCTTAAAGAAGTTGGACATGTTTTTCACTCAAGAAGCACTCCAAGAAGAGGGGGAGATGTTAATGCCCATATCTAACACAGTAGTTACTGGCAGCCAGAGCTCATGTCCAAGATGCTCTGGCACTTCCAGCTTCTATCACACCCTCATGGGATTAAAAAACCCACTGCACATATATCCAAAAAAATACCCAAATTACCAGGATCCAGAACATCTGGGGGGAGAAACTGGAGGGCAGATTTGCCTCCTCCTCTTAGATTTAAGATGTGGATGAGCAATAAGTGGACAAGCCTTGGTGGTCTCCCCACAACATCATGGATTCACAGGACCTGATGGACGTCTTCCCATTTGTCAACAAGACCCAAAGGCTGGAAAACTGTACCTCTCGTGTCTGGACTGAAATTCCTGTGTAGGCGAGTGTTGAAAAGGAGCCTTCATGGGCTCAGACATCCACATGGAAGCTGCTTGGTGTTTATAGCAACTTCCTTTTGGACCAAGCACAGGTTTTGGACTGGTAACAGCTGTGAGGAGGCTCAGGATGTGCTTTGGTAGAGCTCCAAAGGGCTCTGCAAAAGAGGCATTAACATCTTTAGCTCTGTGCAGCTGAAATGAGCACAAGAGGTGCACAACTCCCCCCCACCCCCCAGATTACAGGACTGAATTCCCACATGGTAAGCCAGGATATTGCTTTTTGTGTTTCTTTCACCTCAAAGTCTCTTGTCTTTCTTTGGGACAGAACTTCTGCCTGGACTGGTGCAAACAGCCAGATGTGGGACTCCCAAAGCCAGACCTGATCCTGTTCCTTCAGTTAAGCCCAGAAGCAGCAGCAGAACGGGAGAACTTTGGACATGAACGTTACGAATCCAGCTCCTTCCAGGAGAAAGTTCTGCAGTCCTTCTACTGTCTGATGGAGGACAAAAGCCTAAACTGGAAGGTGAGGAAATAACCCTAACGGGCCTGTGAGGTGAGGGTCTCTCATGAGAGCTCCCCTTTCCTGCTCCTGGTCAAGGGGACACGCTGGGGACCAGCCACAGGCATTGTGGGCTGTAGCAGAGAGCACTTCCCTGTTCCAGGACACCCTGGTCAACCCTTGGAGCACCTGGGATGAATCCCAGCTTACCTCCTGCTTGTCAGGAAACAACATGCAGCAGCAGTTTCTTCTGTTTCCCTTCATCCAGCCTCACATCTACATCTTAAATGTCTATTCCTAAATAGATTTCTCCCAAGTTCACTCCAGAAACAGTGCATAATTAGCTCATTCCACTGCTCAGGAGCAGTAACAATATTGAGCAATGGGGGGAGCAGAAGTTAACAAGTTTTTCCTCTTTTGCTGATGTCCAGTAACATGTTTCTGTATTTTGTTAACTACCCTGCATTTTTTTGTCTTGTCTTGGAAACAGAAAGTGGATGCTTCACAGAGCATAGAAGACTTGCATAGAGAAATCAAGGCCATTGCAGAGGAAACCATGCTGGAGGTTCAGCATAAACCTTTGGGAGAACTCTGGAAATAAAACTTGATACAGGTCAGGCCTATAAGAATAGGGGAAAGCTCACCTCTTGGATCTTCATACTGGGATGACTCGCTTTCATCACCATCCAGTAGCTACAGCTCAGATCCCTTGTATTTTTCTGGGTCCAACACAACGTTGATACTCGTGACTTAACCTGCTCCTGCCCTCCATGGTCTTTTCCACATTTTTTATATGAACATAAGCATAAGTCAAATTCCTGGTAAAACCCTTCTTATCCCAAGGAGGACCAGGAGCTCTTGTTCCAACCCCAGTCCTGGAGTGCAGATGTGAGTTTGGACCCCAGGGCCAGCCCTGGACAGGGACAGTTCCCAGTTTCAGGGAACTGTCATGTTTCTGATTATTCTGCCTCTGTAGTAAATGCATCCCCCATGTTCAAACCAGTTTGTAGTGAATTTTCTAATAAATTATTCTTTCATACATTTTCGCCCAGGGTGTTTTTTTTCCCATATGATCATTCATCTAGAAGGACATATGGGAGGTCAAAGTGCTGTGGTTCAGGCACTGAATCCAAGGGAAGGTGTTTGCTGGAGCTGTGGAATGGAGGGAGAGGTGAATTCAGGCCTCCTCCCCAGCTGTACATTGAGAGCAGGACAGAAACTGAACTGCTGTGAGCAGGTAAGAGCCTGAAATAGATGGATTAGCTCACAGCAAGGCCGGTTTGGAGGGTGAATAGCACATAAATTATTTTAAGACTGTGGCCAAGGTGAGAGGAATCAACCTGTGGCTCCTACACTCCCCCCAGTGCAATTTAAACAACCCAGCAAGGGCTGCCAAACCAGACCAGCTATGAATCACCTAAACCAGCAGTAACAACCAGAGTGGAATGTCAAATCATTTACAAGGGACACTGAGAGACAGAGATGCCCAGGAGAGTTCATGTCTCTGCTGGGCAATTAACTCACCTTCTAGCAAGGTGGACTGCACTGATCTCCAGAGGCTAAATCCTGCTTTAACTCTTGGAGAGGCAGATTGAACTGATTTCCTATCAGGAAAAGTAAGGCAAATGTTTAAAAACAGAACTGCTAATACAGACATCAGCTGAAATGGAAAATGCTTCCTTCCCTCCACAGCTGGCCAACACTTAACAGCCAAACACTCCTGGTGAGAGAGGTGGGTGCCTGTAATGCTGAATCATGCCCTGACAGCGACACTGACACAAGACAACACACAGGGAAGTCATTTAATTCATTACTTGCTTTAGGGGCCTGACTGAAAAGCCAGAAATCCCTGTTAAGACAGCTAAGACAGCTGAGCTTAGCTCTGTTGTTGGGGTTGTGTTAACACTCATGTAAAAACTTGTCTGGCTGAGCTGTCCTTAACCATAAAACCATGAACATGAAATAAGCAGCAGAATCACAGAATGGTTTGGGTTGGAAGGGACATTAAAGATCATCTTGTTCTATGAGCAAGAACATCTTCCAGTAGCCCAGGTTGCTCCAAGCTCAGTGTAACCCAGCCTTGGACACTTCCAGGGATGGGGCAGCCACAGCTTCTCTGGGATTCAACCTGTGCCAGGGCCTGCCCACCCTCACAGGGAGCAATTCTTCCCAATATCCCATCTAACCCTGCCCTCTGGCAGTGGGAAGCCATTCCCCTTGTCCTGTCCCTCCAGACCCTTGTCCAAAGTCCCTCTCCAGCTCTCTTGGAGCCCTTTAGGTACCGACTCTTCAGGTGTACAAATGAAGAGGGAGATGTGTCCTGGGTGATGAGCTCTTAAGGACCCACCTGTGCCACCAAGAGTGTACAGCCTTCCAGTTAAAGCTCTGTGTCCTGCTGTTGCATGACAAAACAGGAAAAAGGGTTATTCAAAGAGGTTACAGCATTCCCTATCACACTGCAGGGTCCCTGGGTACCACCCACCACCTTCAGCTCCTGCAAGGACATCAGGGCAGGCAAAGATTTTAGATCTGTTTATTCAGATAGAAATTGAAAGCAGATGAATGGAGCACAGCCCCACTTCCTCTGCTGCCTCTTCCCCTGACTACATGAGAAGAGGAGAAGCAGGCAGAAAGCAGCAAATAATAATTTAGTGACAGAAGCATTGTGGTTCCCAGTTCAAACCTCTGCTTTTGGATAGCACAGGGACAGTTAGAGCATCAGTAGGTCAGTCAGAGGGGAAGTGGGTCATTTCTAGCCAGGAGGCACCACCCTTGGGCACACCACCATCATGTGACAGGTTCCAAACCTGAATGCACAAACCAGAGCCTCGTGAAGGAGGTTGCAGTGTGCAGCATGCACCAAGGAACTACGGCAGCAGCTTCCCGTGCAGTTTGCATGGAGACAGCTCTGCTCCACCTTTCTCTGTGTGGAGAAGGGCCCCAGGCAGAGCTACCATCTCAGAGCAGCTAACATTTCCAGTATAATTGGACCTTCTCAAGGCATTCTGCCCTTTTGGGATGATCACCTGACAGGGGTTTCCCCAGGTTGGCTCCTACAGTAACCTCTGTGCACACTCCACACAGATGGGGGCAGGCAGAGGTGAGGTACCAACAGCTTGGGATCCTACTCGACCTTCAGGCACCTCTTGACTTTGGAAAGGGAATGTCTGACAGGAGTAGCTGGAGGAACTGCTGATCAACACACCAAGGGCACCTTGAGGAGTTTTACAGCTCACATTTTTGGTAGGACAGCACTGACTCCACAGACACTGCCAGCACACCGGGGCACAGGCAGAAACCTGGCAAGTCTTCACCATCCTGTTTCACCTCTCCCAGCTTTGGACTCTTCTCCAGGGCAATGGAATCCAGTTCTCTGCTCCAAGCAGCTTTGCTGAAAGTACTTGCTGTAGATTATTTCATTGTAGAAGAACATGGACTGACTCACTGCGCAATGTGTGCATTTTCTGTTCTTTCATTCTTCCAGCAGTTATTTAAACTGGGATTGAGATGCTCCTCCCCAGCAGCTCAGCTCTCTTCCACGCTTCCCCACACAACCGTTTGCTTAGTGTATTCCCAGTCACTTGGAAGCTCCTTCAGTGCCCTTTCCATAGGGTGTGAGCAGGAGAGGAAGCACTGTGTCCTGCAGAGCATGGACAGGAGTTGTACCATAGGAGGGATCTGCACTCCGGAGGCTTCACAGCTGCCTGTGGGACGTGGCTGCTGTTCCTTGGCATTGTGACCTACAGTCCAGGTTGGCCAGTGAGAGGAGAAGCTGCTAAAGGCATTAACTGGGCATTTCTCCTGCAAAATGACAGGTGGGCTCTACTTAAGCTTCATCAGGGAGTCCCCTCAGAAGGGCCTGGCGCTCTAATGATTCCCGTGCCTCCCCTGGAAGGCCCAGCTGACCTGCTGCTGTAACAGATAGGCTTTGAACTCCTAAGCACCACTGCATCCGCTTCCAGCAAGTGTTTGCTGCTGAGAAATCCTGACTGCAGCCAGTAAGGCTGTGACACCCACTTGGTTCTTCATCCCACGGCAGATGCTCCGGGGCTGCACGGAATGCCGGCATGGACAAGAGGCGGGGATGGCAGCAAGCGCCTATGAAAACCGGTAGCCCCAGGCTCTCGAAGGAGCTTCCCTCCCCCCTTCTCCCCCACACATACACAAATTTGCAGAGTCAGTTTTCCTATTTTGTTTTCAAAGGGACAGGATTTCAAAGTCTTCATCTTCTGAGTCAAAGAACCTTTCCAATCTGTCGGCGTCAGAGGAGTCTGGAAGAGAAGAAGAAGAAAGCACTCCCTGACTGCGAGACCAGCAGCTGGAGGGCATCACAGTTTTGAGTGCCAAGGGCCCACAAGCTCCAAGACTCAGTGACACACCTGAGTGAAAGCTCTGAGCAGGGATGAGAACATGTCAAAGGCATGGAAAATTCACTGGAGTAATTATATGGAGCACAGATGCCCAAAACAACTCTGCTGTGACTGGTCAGCACAGCCTTCCTGTGCCCCAACTCTGCATCAGCAGGAGACTGTTCTGCCTCAAGAGGCTCAAAATAGGAGGACTTGCCCAGGTCTGTACTAACATCCTTGAAGATTTCTGGCCCAGTTAAGAGATACATTTGCCCCCGTGTATTAGCAAATTTTTTCTGCTCTAGTTACCTTTGGTACAACTGTTAGGGAATGTAATTACACAACATGCACTCTCCCAAACGCAATTAGAACAGTCCATTTTGTGAGGAAAGGTAGTGTAGTGGATCCCTCCTGCCCATCCTTCCAATACATGGTGAGGAAGGAGCTCACACCTAAATGGGAAGCAACTTTAGCCCAGGGAAAATTCAGGTGAGAACAATGGGCAAACTAGGGAAGTAAAGGAGAAACCTGTATTAACTCTGGACAGTCACAGAATCCCAGAATGGTTTGGATTAGAAGGGACCTTAAAGCTCACTTTCTTTCAACCCCCTGCCATGGGCAAGGACACCTCCCACTAGCCCAGGTTGCTCCAAGCTCCATCCAGCCTGGCCTTGGGCACTTCCAGGGATGGGGCAGCCACAGCTTCTCTGGGATTCACCCTGTGCCAGTGTGTCAGCACCCTCACAAGGAGAAATTTCTTTCCAATATCCCATCTAGCCCTGTCTTGGACCATTTTCATTACATAAAACTCAGTTTTCAGCTTTTTCAACAGACTGTTTTTCAACAGACTGTTTTGATTCCTTCAAAGCATCCCTTTAGAAACCATAGGATTCACATTGCTGTGACAACCTGTGAGCTTGTTTTTTCTTCTCCTCAATCACCATTCACAGAATCATTCTAAAAATCATCCTGAGACACTGGGATCTGCAAACCACTAGCTGAAAGCCAAAGAACCAGATCAATTGATCCACAAACTCCAGATCAAACTCCAGGATGAGCAGGAACATATTAGAAATCAGTATGCAACTTCACACAATTCCCAGAAACCCAAAGGGACTGGCTCACCCTGAGCTCTCCCTGCCCATGTGGCCTCACCTGGTGTGAGATTCAGGACATCAGGGTTGGAGAAGTGTGAGGGCTGGCGTTCCACCAGCTCAAACATTGGCAGTGCTCCTCTGACCAGGGCCAGCTGTGGAGACAGAGCAGAGCCATGAGAACCACCAACACCCCACTCCTGGTGCTCTTTACGGGGCAATAATGATCTGCTGGGACTTCACTGCAGCTGGAAAAATGATTTTCAAATCTTTGACTTGCATCATCAACAGAATATAAGAGCTATGCTCCCTTTGGTAGTTAAATAAAGTATTTGAATATGCTTTAAAATGGGATCATGGTGCAGAGAACATGATCTGTGCAATGGTTTGGAAACAAGACAATACCTGACATTCCTTTCAGTGTGAGCAGAATCAGAGACTCATTAAGGTTGGAAAAGACCTCCAAGATCATCGAGTCCAACTGTTAACCCACCACTGTCAACACCACCACTAAACCACGTCCTCAAGTGCCACATCCACGTGCCTTTAGAACACTTCCAGGAATGGTGACTCCACCCCTCCCCTGGGCAGCCTGTTCCAATGTCTGACCAGATCTATAAACACAAACCTTTTTGATTTGTTGGCACCAGTCATTAAAGTCTGCCTCTGTGTTGCAGAAAAAGCCCTGAAAAAAAAAGAGAAAAAGATTTTATCCTTCTGAATTTTAGATTGATCATTTCAGAGTTAAGGCCCTGTATTAACAGCAAGCAACATGATCAGGATTGTGAGCAGCAACTACACCCAACTGCCTTGCTTTAAAACCATGCATCACACTGCCTTGTTAAACTGAACACTCCCCAAAGGCTTGATGTGACCAGGCTGTCCAAGTGCTGGAATCATCAACACCTGCTCTACTGCAGAAGGAAAACCAGGAGGAACACCCTCCATGGAAACAAAGGGCAGGCATCTTCGGCTAAACAGAAAACAAGCCACAGTGTGTCATCATATGAATTCAGATCTGCCCATCAAAAGACAGGAATTAAAACCCAAACTAAACCTGAGAGAAGGACACAGCCCCATGAGGAGTGGCATTTAATTGCCCTGGGACAAACAGCTTCCCACATGAGGAGCTGCTTTACCCACGTCCCCAAAACCCAGGGCACCATTCAACCAGAGCACAGCACCACAGAGCACCCAGCCCATCACCACTGCCTTTGCCAGTTCCCTGGGGAAAGGGAGAGCTGTGGAACACAGGGGGACCCCAGCAGTGCTCCTCAGGGCTGGGGAACAGGAACCCACCACGGCGATGGAGGGGTCGAGCTCGGCGATGCTCATCCTGCACGGAGGGTGCTGGCAGTGGAAACTCTCGTCCGGGAAGCAGCTGCTGTCGCTGGGCTCCACTGCTGGCTGTGTGGTGTGGGGATCCAGGTAAATGAGCTCCTCACCTGCACTCAGAGGCAAGGGAGAACCATCAGCAGGAAGAACCGTGCTCTCTGAGAAGCAGCAGGGTAGAAAAAGGAAGAGCAGTGGCAGCACCACCTCTTGTAACCACACACGTTCTAGGGACAATTTGCTTCCAGCCACTTCCCTAAATGCTTCTCAGCCAGGCACAGAGCCAGCTGCCAGAACCACAGAGACACACTGGAATCAAGGCACAGGCACTGTGTGGGTACTGTTCCTGCTCATCCATGCCTGGGCAAACTCAAGTAGACCCCAGAAATCTAAAGCACAAGTAACCTGAGGTCTCAGGCAGAGAGAGAATATCAGAGGAGAGGAGGGGAACAGTGACAATTTGTAGAGTTTGAGGAAGGGTCACCTAAAGGACAGTTAAATTCAGCCAAGCCCCAGTGGGAGGTCAGTTCTGAATGCTGGAAGCAAGTTCTATGCTCTCTTACAGGCAGGGTTTAGTGTTACACCATGGCAGTTCAAATCTACGTGACTCAGGTGAGAGGTTCAGCCACAGCAGCCTCCCATGCTTCCAGCAGGGAAGGAAAACCCTGCAGCATGCCCCACAGGCCAAGCAGGAGAGCTGTGCAGCCCACAAGCACCGGGGGGGAGATGCTTGGAGAGTCTTTGGAGTCCTCTGGGCACTCACCTACATAGCCAATGAAGTAATGAGCACTGTTTGGCTTCCCTCCGATCACTCCCAGGGACTGGGGCATCATGAAGCAGTGCTGGAAAAGCAACACAGAAAACACACAGCTGACAGCCAGTGAGACAGCAGGTGGGGACAAAGGCAAACATCCAAAAATGCAGTGGGAAAGATGGACAGGGACATGGAAAATCAGCAACTCGAGCAGCAAACCCAGCCATTTCTGGAGAAAAGCTCCACCAGGAAGGTAGAAGGCTGCAACACAGGGCCCTCCAGGAATGTGGAAGCAGCTCAAAAACACTTTTAACTGCTGACAGGAACACACAGGTGGACTAAAAGGAAGAAGCTGCACTACTGCAGTATGGGCAAGTTCTGGCTCTGCTGCAGTCAGTGGCAAGATCCCTGGAGCTGTCATCAGGTTGCAACGGTGCTCTTGGGAGGGAACAATCACTCAGTAAACAGTTTAAGTTCCTTATCCACCCAAAGCATCCAAGCACAGTCTACTGAGTTAAGGGAAGTACCCTCATGTGAATTTGGAGCTCTCACCCACACAGCTCAGGACTTGCTAGCACTAGTACAGTAAGACATGTGTACCCTGTCTTGCATACATACCCTACACACCCTGAATTCTGCAGCTTCCCAATACTCCCACCTACAACTGCCTGCCAGCTCCTGGTCTCAGTCTGCAGCACCAGCTCCAGCCTCAGAGCCACGGGGAGTGTCCAACACTGCATTAACTAACACTCAGGTTACCACCAAGCAGGGTATAGTTGTGCTGAACAAATGCTCCAGCAGGTGGGTGCCATCTAAACACTGAGACCAAGCTGTGAAGTAATATCCTCAAAAGAAAAAAAAAGCAAGCTAAAAGGCCCAACTCCCCAAGCCCCTCCTCATTTTCCTGCCTCCAAGAACCTGTGCGAAGGACCCTCTGACACAGGTTGTCTCTTTCATTCATTTCATTTCTCTTGTCATTTTTCTTTTGCAAATAGAATAATTACTTCTGAGTAATTACTTAATTCACAATAGGCTCCTTAGGCATCACCCCAGCAGCAATTCAGCTCCAGCTCCCCTACCTTTAGTGTTTCAATATAGGCTTCATTGATCTCTGTGAGCCCAAGGCGGAGAGGTATCAGCAGCACCAGTGGTTTCCACAGCACGAGCCTGTCTCTAACCCCTGGTTCCTCTGGGTACCCGTTATAGAGCACGTCTGACTCCAGGGCAGGACATGCAGCAGCTCCAGCACACGGCAAGTTGGACTGGCACAGCCGCCCTACGGAAAGGGAACAGGAGCAGAGAGCATCAGGAATCACCTCTGTTTCCAGACCTTGAGTCATGATTGACAACTGCCATTTAGTAAAAGCCTGCAGCGCTTAAAAGACAACAAGAAAAACTTGCAGAGGTCCAGGGCTGGGATTGTGTGATGTGTGTACTCCCTGCAGGGCTGTTGTAGGGCTCAGCCTTTCAGCCAAGCTCACAGAGCATGTTGTACTCACAGCTACCATCTGCTGGGCAGAGAAAATGCCAGTTCTTCCAGGTGAGCAACCACCTGTGCCAACAAGGCTGGATGAGCTGATTAGGAGGTCAGGCAACAGTGCTGAATTCACAAAGCTGAAAAAGCCTGGAGTGTTCAACTCCAGAGGAGTTCATGGAGAATATGAATGAGCTGAATGAGGACAGAGCTGTGGCTTCACCCAGGAAATGTTCACCTGTAACTAAGTGCTGTAACAAGATAGAAAAATGGCATCTGTCTAGAGTACTTAAAATGTTCCTAAGTTCACTAAAGTTTCCTAAAGGTTTTGACCTTCACAGATTTTACTGGGGATCACTCAGCATCTACTTTACAGACCTCAAGCAGGATGATCACTGAACTCTGCAATTTTAGCATGAGCTTTGCGTTTAAGATATGGGGCAGCAGAACTCCTCGGGGCATACACATGACATAAGCACTCTGCATCCTCATTCTACAGGCTTGACAAACACACAGCCAGGCTGTAATGCACCCAAGTTATGTAAATTCTGGTCCAGAAACAACTTCAAGCCTACCTGTCTCACTGGCCAATTTCATTACTTGCTGGGTGTGTGAAAAAAACCCCCAAACCCCAAAGAAACGCACAGCACTTTAATCACGAAGCCAAGGCAATCAGACAAAATGCCAGAGGCTCATTTAATTTATTCCTGGCATAAACTGGATGCCAGGACACTTTAGCAGGTAGGACACACTGTAAACAAACACCTTCATCACCAGCCATTTCAGCTTGGGGTTTGTTCACCACTGAGAGCTTCAAACCCAGATGAACGAGGACAATGTTACACCCAAATTCAGAATGAATAAGACTTTGATCTAAAGCCTCAGGAAGAGAGACAACCTGCATGGGGACAACTCTTCCCCATGTTGTCCCTCAAGAATGGAGAAGGTGTATGTGTGCACCTCATGTACAGAGGTCCTGAGGAAATGGAGGAGTCATTATTTGTAGTGATTTTTCTGTTAAAACAGGTGCTTTTGTTGCAGTATCCTGCCCGTCCTGCTGATCTGAAATCAGCTGCCAACCCAGGGCTATTGCTGAATGGGGTGTCACTGCAGGATTCCTCATCAGGCAAAGCACCTGGCAATCCTGCACTGTGGCCTGAACATAATTAACTCCACTTTAAGCAGCAGAGAGCTTGGCACAGACTAAACTCACCTTGGTCTTTGGCAAGCTTTGCAGTGCTGTGGTGGCACAGCATAGCAGAACGTGCCTAAAGCTTCCCAGCTGGATCCAAACCATTTACTGCAAACATATTCCAACAGATCTGGTAAGACACCTCTCCTGCTGTGGCTGCTGCTGTCAAGTACTGCCTTTATTGCCTGGCATTCTCTGATGCTTCTCTGGGCAACCTGTGCCAGGGCCTCACAGAGAAGAATTTTCTAAGACAGAACATGTACTTCATGCTTGTTGTGCTCTCCAGCTTTTTTCTGGCTCGTTGCTGCCAGAGGACTCACCACATTCTCCCACTGTGTGGTACTTACGGATTTCTTCCATCACTACTGTGTTGTCCATGGCTATATGTACTGCCAGGGAACTCCACGTATCAAAAGTTGCAAGTTTTCTACAGGAAAATTAGAAACAAATGAGGAAGGAAGGATTAGTACATCTACAAGACAAAGCTGGTGGGGTATCAGAGAGGAGAAACTGGATTAGGAAAGACTGGTGTAATCAATTACACTGTAAAGTGTGCTTTGATGCAGGCAGAGTTATAAACTTCATTACTGCCTGAAGAATAGACAGGATTGCAAATTGGATCACACCCCTGGATCTGCCCCTCAGCAGCTACCAAGAACATGAGCCCTGATACAATTCAACTGAAATTCCTTAACTGCTGGTTACTAGAAAGTGAGACAGCATTAGAAGTGAAATAAAAGCCCTTGACTTCCCATACATTATCTCCTGATCACCTGTACCAAAGCCTGGGCTAATTCAGCCTATGGCCTGACATGGCTACATTGCTTTTAGGCAATTCCAGCCCATTCCTGCTCATGCATCGGTGGGAGGGGAGAACAGTGAGAGGAAGGGGGTGTTACTAAAAAGGCAGCCCATGCTCCAACCCGAGGCAGAACCCTGTAAACTCAGGGACAGCACAACCCCCACTGCCTGGTTCCACAGGGAGAAGGAAAAGAACAGCCCTTACTTGAGCACCTGCGCCACCGTGTTCGGTCCGTACCACTGGCCTATGGATTTGCCCTCTCCGACTCCCATCTGGGCTGCAGCACAAGTGAAAAAGACACTTGGTAAGTAATTTCACCCACACTGCATCCCCTCCTCAGCAGGCCTGTATGTAATAGGGAAGAATTCTCACTTGGAAACACTGAACCAGCAGAATCTACCTTTTAGTGAGGTATCTTGGTGTAGATGGGGGGCAGAAGCGCATCCTGAAGGACTGTAAAGCAAATCCTTTCCCCAAAATGCTGCAGCACAGAAGTTCAAAGGGCAGTGTTGCCTCAGAAGAAGCTCTACTCAGAGTGTCTGACCACCCCTGCAACCTGAGTTCTGTTTGCTGAAGCTGTAAGTACCTTAACACCCCACAGAAAACACTGGAACAGGCTGATTCTCTTTGATTTTTCAGGAAGGTTTATGTCAAGGTGAGATTCTTCCTTACTCCATTTGCTACTTCTGAGCATTTCTTTTCTCTTACCTATCTGGTGAATGGAGTAGTAGCTGTCTTTTTTGTCAATGAAGGCATTAAGAACGTTGAAGTAATTATCCATCTGCCTCTTCCCTTTTATCCACCTCCAGTCTAAGAGAGAAAATGGGATATATGAAACAAAGCATGGTATTTATTAGCAACTAGAGGCTGTAAGCTACAATTCTCTTCCTGTGCATCAGCCAACTGACAGGATTTTAATGGTTTTATCTTATTATTAGGTATCTGAGACATCCCCAACAGTAAAGAACTTATTTTAAAAGAACAGAAAGCATTCTCACAGCTGGGATAAAGGAGTATCACCCACAGAAAAGCAAATAAACAAAAAAAAAGTCAGAAAATATAAATATCTATCTAGAATTGGAGAAAACAGGGAAAAACCTGCTGGAGAGTTCCCAGTAGGCCCTTCTCCTCAAAGCCTTGAACTTGAGGAGACTGAAGAAAAAGTCAGAGAACCCTCACAGCAATTCCCAACTGTGCCCTTGTCACCTCTGCCCTTCCAAGAGCTGCACCTGAGGGAGCACCCAGCCCCAGGAGTCAGTGTTGCCCCAGGGCTGCCTTACCTCTGCCCAGGTGCCTGCAGACCAAGGCCTGAGCGAAGATCATCTGGCCACAGCGCAGCATGCAGCCCCAGCCAGTGTCAGAGGTGGGGCCGGTGCCTCCTGCAAGCAAGGACAGAGAATGGGCAGGGAGGGGACGGGAGAGCAGTGCCAAGAGGCAGAGAAATGCATGCACACTGACATGCAGGCCCACCAGGACATGGGGCAGGGAATAAGGACTAGCTTAGCTCACGTGCCCAAGGCTGAGAACCAAAACGTGGTTCTCAATGAATAACTTCATGGCAGCCCTTAAAATCCCCTCTAACATCAGCTGTAGGGGGAAAAAACTTCCAAGGAAAATCCAATCAACACGAGAGAGTGCTGAATTTCTCAGGAGCACAACAGCCCCTGAGCTTGGCTGCACACTCCCAGCCCAGTTCAGAGACAGGAGTTCCTACATAAGAAGCAGCAATGACTGGCTAAGTGAACAATGTAGTTAAGCCAAAAAAAGGCACCAGCCAAAAAAAAATAAAATAATAAAACCACCCCAGCAATAAAAAAAAGATACATCCTATGTAATATTGGAGAAAAAGCTGGATATTAGCTCACACTGGAAAGTCTGAGCCAAAGGCCTCAAGGCTGGAAGCATTTCACTGCCAGACCTTCCACAGGGAACTGCTGCTTCTCCACTACTGCTCCTGCTATCATTACAAATTATAGAGAAAATATTCAGTGTGACCACAGCAGGTGAGATGTCTCACAAGCACCCAGTTGCAAGAACAACTACTCTGCATGGGGAGAAAAATCACCCAGAGAACTATTCAATCAACTTCTGGATGGTCAGCAGCTGTCCTCTGTAATTTTACCAGTGATTTATCACATCTCCAACTTCCAAGAATGATAATGCTTTATAAAATTCGCATGAGACAGTCCTCCAACTCTTAAATTTTTAAGTGGGCAAGCACAGAGGGATGTGACAAACAGTAAGAGGGATGACTGGGAGAAAAAACACTAAAGAAGATTTACTATATACATGCAAATCATTTATTCTGTAAATGGGAAATGACTCAGAAAATGGTGCCTGTCTTTGCCCCACAGCCTTTAATGACTCACAAAACCCCAACTGTGTCTGCAAGCCAGTTCAACATGTGCTAACCCTTCAGTCTCAAACACGTTTAACTATGGGGCACAAACATGAATTTAAAGGAATTAAACTGCTTCAAAGATGTCTCACAGCTTGTGAGGAAAGGGTTTCCCAGCAGGGAAAGAACAGCACAAGCCAGAAGGACCAGTTACCAAGAAGTCTTTTTCCAAACTTGAGCCATCTTCCTTCCCCACTTACTGCTGGAGACTACACTGACAAGAGGGGGACATGGGTGGGGCTTGGAATCCCATTTGCCTGCTCTTGGATCTCTTCTGATACACACTGCACCCAGAACACAAAACTGAACCTCAGAAGAGGCCATGCAGAATATCTTAAGGAACCAAGACATCCTTCTTGGAGTTCACTGGGAAATACTCCCTGTATCACTGCAGCTCCTGCACGTAACAGACACTTCAGACATTTAAACGCCCCCTCAAAAACAAAACTCACTCCACAGTCTAGAGCAGATGCACAAAAGCAGCAACTTCTGTATATCTCCAGCTTGCCACTTCAAGCCCAAGATCATTATTTAATAATATTTCACACTAGGATGTAACGAATGTGAAGTATAAAAATCTCCCCATGCTGCATAAAAAAAAGAGCAGGCTTCCCAAATTCCTCCTTATGTCCTTTCTAAAGCCCCTCATACCCAAAAGGATGAGGAATTCTCATTATCAGATAAGCAAAAAGCCTGTCCGAGCAATTACATGAAGCACATTTCAGATCCTTATGAATGGAAATGCTTGTGGGGACTGTTTTGTCAGGGATAACTGGATTATGATCACCTCCAGGATGTCTTTAGGCTCCTCCACAGTACATACCAATAGCAGGGAAGTTCTTCCTGTAGGTGAACCAAAGCCGAGAGGTCACATCCAACAGGATCTCTTCCTTCTCTGAAAAGTGTTCAGCACCCAAAGGCACACGTGAGGGTGGCACCAGCACAACCAAACCCACCTCCCACTCACCCTCCCTAAGGACAGCCTGTGTGCCCAGAGAGGCAGCATTTGGCTGAGCAACAGGGCAATGCTGCTGTGCAGGAAAAACTTCCTTTTTCCCCCCAAAACAACAGCAACCAGCCCAAAGAGCCCACAGGCAAATTAGGAAGAGGCAAACCATCTTCCTTCCTCTGAGCAGCCCCCTGCCTCCACTACCCAGCCCTCATTATACGTCCCAATAACTATTTAATGGCAACTTTCTTCACAGAAATATTCCAGAGCCCACAGAAATAGCAAGACAGACAGAGGGCTGGTGGTTAAAACCCAAGTGCAACCCTACCAAAGTGGTCTGGAGCATTAGAACTCTGCATTATCCACCCAAAATACCTGTAAAAACACTGTATTTCCGGCCAAGGATCCAGACGGGTTCTTTGGTCTCAGGGAAGTCTTCATACTCAAACCTGAGGGTGTCATAGGTAAGAGTAGCTGGAGAGAGAAAGGAGACATTGCAGACCTTTCAGAGCTTTTCCTTGTGTTTTAAAAAACAGACAAAGCTACAGAATTGAAGCTGCTGTGGCCCCGTAACACACCCCCAGAGCCTCGATGTTGAGGTTCTCTATCCCAGAGAGCAAAGTGGTTAAGACCCTCTTCCAGAGAATTTTGAGGGAAGGACACACAAAACACAGAGCACCTTAAGACGGGAACTAAACCTTGCTCAGCCCCTCCTCCAGAGGCAACAAACTCAGCAGAAGCCTTTACAGGTGTAAGCCACAAGGTGAGGAATGCAGAGCTGGGCAGATGTACTGGTCACAGGTGGCAAGCAAACCCTGCCCCCTTTACTGGCTCCCTCCACAGCATGGCATCCTTCAGTGCCTAAATATCCATCCTTCCAGCACCATGAGAGAACAACCCTGCAGCACAGGCTGTCCTTGGAGCAGAGCAGCTTGAGCTGTCATGAAAAAGGCACAGGCACAAGGAGGGAAAAACAGGAGACTTGGATGAGCTGTGCTTCACTAGCTTTTGGAAATCAGGCACTTTGAAGGAGCCTGGGAATACTGGAAATGGACCACCTGATTCTGCAGGTGTCAATTCTTTAACAAACTACCTCAAAAACTTTAAAGCAGAGCTACTCCAGACTGTTCTGTAACTATTACAGCAGCCACTGAAAATGTCTCTGAGCAAATGCAATAAAATCTGCAGTGATGTGGATTCAGTTTAAAACACAACAAGGGAGTACAAGGCTCCTGTCAGCCCCATTCTCTGGGAAAGGCACCCATGGTGCACACCTTGCCTTTGGCTTGCCAGGAGTCATCTGTTGCTACACAAGACACTTTGGCCTCCTGTAGGTATCTCATCAGCCTTCTGCCCCTGCGCTCTCTGACCTGGAATTCCAGTTCTAAATGTTCAAGAAAACACTACAATAAGCAGCAGCAAGACACCATCACTGAGACCAACTACTGTTTAAGCAGGAACTTTGGCAAGTTCCTAAATCAAATTTTGCATCAGACTCTGCCTTGCCTTCAGTCCAAAAGATTTGAAGCACATTCCTGGTGTGAATTAGTCCCCAAGACTGTTTCAGGCATATTTAGGGTAGCACAGGCTATACATTCCCGTTCCCATCCCATGATGTGACTCCTCAGCAAGCCAAGCCAAGCAAAGCAACTCTGCTTGCACAGAGATGTCCCAGCAAATTACTGCAGTCTCTTCTAACAAACTTCAGCAGGGAAATTAAGGATCTCTTTCCCACCTACTAACCAAAGTTTACCAATTTCCAGATTCATAAAAGTAATAGATACAATCTCAACATAGACCCTAAAGTTCTCAGGAAGGTTTTAAAGCTCCAAGGACTGTTTTGTGGTTTGTCAGTTCTCCAGCTTGCCATGCATCCAGCTCTGTCAGGAGCTTCAAATAGCTTGAAGAAAGTGACTGAAAGAAGGATGATACACAGGAACCATCAAATGACCCACTATCCCTCTTTCTCCTTCTCAGCAACATTCCCTTCCCTGCTCAAATGTCACAGCCTCTGCAGCCCCACATTTTGCAGGGCACCAACCAGGTCTTTAGCAAAAGGACACTTCCCAGCAAGGATCAGCAGCTGGAAAGGAGCTGCTGGAGTCCTTCCATCAGAGTCTGGAGAGGAAGGGCTCAGCAGGCAGAGGGGGGTTCCCAGCTGTGTGTCCAGGGAAGGCAGCACATGTGCCATGACACTGCACATTTGGGATGACAGTCGCAGCCTTGCAGCCCTTCAGTGCAATGCCCAACATCTGGCTGTGTGTGTCCAGCTGTGCATCCCAAAGGTGCGGCCAGACATTAGGGCCACGTTGGTATTTTGGAAGAAAATACTTGAAAAAAGCACAACTGCTAAATGCAGGAGTTCAAGTTTCCCCTTTACAGGGAGGAAAACTCAAGTGATGGCTCCCAGTTAGTATGAAGGACATTATAATGGGAGCAGTAAATTCCCCACAAGGCTTGAGGCCACTGAGTGTTTCCTTTACAAGGAAACTTTCCTTTCCTTCATATGCTCCAGCACTTTGCAAACTCTATTGCTTGTGCTATTGCCCAGATGGTCTAAACACGAGCCAGTGGGACCCAAACAATTCAGGCAGGGGCACAGAGTGTCACAGCATGCACAGGAGGCTTTCCCTCCCTCTTAGAGCCAGAAAAAAAGGGCCTGAAAAGAAATAAACCTGGAAATTCCCCAAGCAGAAATCCTGTTTGAAGCTGCTCCCCTCAGAGCTGCAGAAGCCGGGTGAGATCAGCACATTTCTCAGGCAGTGCTCTCAAACTTCACCTTCAGAAAGCCCTCGGTCTATTTTAATTACCGCCCTCTGAGCATCCAGGACAGCGGAGCAGCAGCTTCTGCAGAGAAGGATATGCAGCTGCTGCACATCAAACACAGCAGTTCAACTTCACACGGGTTTAGAGTCAAAAAGCAGAGTGCACAGCTCACCCTGAGAAAGGCAGCCTTACTTTCCAGGAGCCAGGGACACACTGGGAATGATGTGAGGCTCTCTGGATCTGTGCCCCATGGGCACACCACCCCTGGGATCTGCAGAACACCTTCTCATCCCAGAAAGCCTCAGTAGAAAAGGCAAAGCTTTGTACGCACTACTACAGAACCACAGGATGGTTTGGGTTGGAAGGGATCTTAAAGACCATCCAGTTCCAACCCCTGCCACAGGCAGGGACATCTTCCACCAAACCAGGTTGCTACAAGCCCCATCCAACCCAGCCTGGAACACAACCAGGGACGTGGGGAAAAAATACCACTGCAGAAAACTCCTCTATTAAAGGAGTTAAGTGGCAAAGGCACTCAAACTCACTCAACATTTCATACCAGCATTAAGCCCGAACATTTGAGTTCTCTTCCACTTCTCTGCAAGTCACAAGATAACAGGCCATATCACAAACACCTGCCCTGGATGAAGAGCAAGGAACCAACTCCTGACACACCCAGCACATGCCTGCAATAACAGCGACCTTGAACAGCAGTTTACTAAACATGAGTTTGTGTGAGGTTATTAAAAAGTTCTGTAGCATCACAGAATGGTTTGGGTTGGAAGGGATCTTAAAAGTTCATCCAGTGCCACCCCCTGCCATGGGCAGGAACACCTTCCACTAGCCCAGGTTGCTACAAGCCCTGTCCAGCCTGTCCTTGGACACTTCCAGGGATGGGGCAGCCACAGCTTCTCTGCCCAACCTGTGCCAGGGTCTCCCCACCCTCACAGGGAGCAATTCCTTCCCAATATCCCATCTGTCCCTGCTCTCTGACAGTGGGAAGCCATTCCCCTTTGTCCTGTCCCTCCAGACCCTTGTCTCAAGTCCCTCTCCAGCTCTCTTGGAGACCTTTAGACACTGCAAGGGGCTTTTAGGTCTCCCTGGAGCCTTCTCCTCTCCAAGCTGAACACCCCCAGCCTCTCCTCACAGGCACACACCTTGACACAGCACAAGAACAACTGTCTAAATACACAGAATTAAGGCAGAGGGTGACATTTTCCCTCCCTTCTTATACCATTAAGCTGCACAATGAAACACCTGAGCTAAAAACATGATCCCAACTTGTACCAAGAGGGGCAGGAGCAGCCCCTGAGCACTGCTGTGAGTCTGTGCTGGGGCCAGACTTGTGCTCACAGCAGGGACACAGCCCCTGACAGCCACCAGCTCCCTTTGCCTCACCACAACCAAAGCCTTCTGTTTCTCCATCAGCTCTGGGAACCAAATAACAAGTCAAGACTTGGGTGACTCAAACAGAAACACAGCAGGTGATTTTCCTTGTGGTTTGAACAGCAAAACAGTGCATGTTCAGCCCAGCACCAACCACTTGGTCACACAGCCTGCCTGCTGAAAAGCTTCTCATGCAAAATACTGAAGCTGAGGGTTTGAGCATCACACTGAAGAAAAGCCAGGCTTTGCCATACATCCCTTCCCAAATTGTTCCTGGAGAGGCTTGGCTCACACTCCTCCCCAAAGCCTTTAGCTTCCAATTAACACCACCAAAAAAGAATCAGAAATGAGGTGGATGATCTTTTCCCTCACCCGATGCAGAGAGCAGGAACACTACTGAACATGGAACATTTCAAAAGACAGTCAAGAAGAGAGGGTAAATTTACTGCATTAATAAAACTCCTTGCTGAAAAACCCTTCCTTCTGGCCTTTGCAGGCAAAAGATGAAAACTTTTCTTTCCCCTAAGCTCTCTCAAACAAGACAAATCCTGATTATCTGAGAACCAAAGGGCAGTTAAGAGACAGCCAGGGAAGAAAGTCAGCTGGAGAATGGTGCTTCCTTGGAGGCCCAGAGCAAACATTTCCAAGACTGCCCGACAGGTCCCTGCCCGTGCTGGGAGCAGGGCTGGACACCAGGGGGCTGAGCCAGAGACCCTCCTGCCCCTCCTCTTTGCATGGGGGAGATCCAGCCCCACTGTCCCGCACAGCCGGGCTTCCCTTCCCTCGCAACGAAGGGAAAGCACACACATCTCCCGGCTCAGGGCGTACAAGTTCACTCCTCGGAACGCGTCCTGTTCCCAGGCGTGACACTGGATCCAAGGACGCTCCGGAGGAGGGGGGACGCTGACAGCAACATCACCACCAAGGACAAAACCGGCCGGGACAGCCGCCCGCAGCTGCGGGCCCCCCGCACCCGGCGAGGCGGAGGAGGAGCCGGCGGAGCACAGAGAAGCTCTGTCGGGATGGAACAACGCTTATCTCTGCGGAGGGACGGGGAAGCTGCCCCTACACCAGGGCTGCAGGAAAGCGGGTCCCGACAGCAGAGCCGCACGCTTAATTTTCACATTGCCCTGTAGGAAAGCAAAAATCTGCAGCGAAGCTTTGCTGGAGCGCCTGGTGAGGGCGATGGGAGGCCGGGTCGCCCTCCCACCCCCTCGAGAGCCCCCTCCTCGCCCCCTCGAGGGCCCCCTCCTCATCCCCTCCAGAGCCCCCTCCTCGTCCCCTCCAGAGCCCCCTCCTCGCCCCCAGCCGCCCCCGGTCCCCCCCAGGCCTCACGGGGCGGCGGAGCGGCGGGAGGAGGGCACGACAGACCCACAGCCGCCTTCCCCCCCCATGAGGGCCCCGCAGGGTCGTGCCCGAGGCGGCGCCGGGCAGGGGGGGTCCCTCATGGGGAGCCCTCAGGGGAGAAGCCGCGGGCAGGGCCCGGCCGGGAGTCGCTCAGGGGGCCCTCTCATGGGGCCACTCGGGGGAAAAGCCGCGGGCAGGGCCGTGTCAGGAGTCCCTCATGGGAGAAGCCGCGGGCAGGGCCGGGGGTCCCTCACGGGGGTCCCTCAGGGGAGCGGCCGCGGGCAGGGCCGGGCCGAGGGTCTGTCAGGGGGGTCCCTCAGGGGAGCGGCCGCGGGCAGGGCCCGGCCGGGGGTCCCTCACGGGGGTCCCTCAGGGGAGAGGCCGCGGGCAGGGCCCGGCCGGACCCACCTGCGTCCATGGCGGCCCCGCCGAGGCTGCGGCCCCGCCGACACTCACGCCCGGCGCGGCCGCTGGAGCGACGCGCCGCGCCCGGCCAATGGGAGGGCCGCTAACCGCCGGCCTCCGCGCCGATTGGCTGGCGGCGGCGCTCGTCACGGCTCGGCGCGCCGCTGCCTCCGCACTACGGGGGCTGCCATGTTGCCGTACGGAGCAGAGCAGCGGGGCGGCGACGGGGCAGGGGCTGGGACCGGGCTACGAGGTGGTGGGGAGGCGCGGGAGGGGCCCGCTTGTTGCGCTGACCGCCGGTGGGCACGGCCCGTGGCGCGTTATCCCGAGGAAGCTGTGGCAAACGGGTGCCGCCATCTTGTTGTACGGAGCCGGCCGAGCCCCGCCCCTCGTTCCCCGTGAGGATAACCCCCCCCCACCATGCCCGCCCCTCTCGGAAACGCCTTAGACGGCTCGGCCGCGGCGGAGCGAACGGCTCGTCGGGAGGCGGACTCCCAGCAGCGCCGAGGAGGCAAGCGAGCGGCGCCGGGAGCGACCCCCTCCTTCCCCCGCGCTCCGCAGCACTGCCGCCGTACGGCTGCGCCTCGGCCAAAATGGCGGCGGCCGTGTGGCGGCCGCCATGTTGTGCCGTACAGAAACCCCTTCCCCAGCGGTGAGGGGCGGCGGGGTGACCCGGCTCCGCCATCTTGCCGTACGGCGGGGCCGGGGCCG